>LPNX010692162.1:1086-83517 GCA_001517045.1 Pseudotsuga menziesii | reverse complement strand
AATACCACTGCCTTGGAGCTTGCTTCAGGCCATACAAGCTCTTCTTCAACCTACAAACCAAATTCTCCTTCCCTTTGACCTCATACCCTTATGGCTGCTGCTATAAATCTCTTCATCCAAATCCCCATGGAGAAAGACCGTTTTTACATCTAATTGTTCAAGATGCAAATCTTCTACTGCCACTAGACTTAAAATAATTCTAATTGAAGTCATTTTAACAATAGGAGAAAATATTTCATCAAAGTCTATACCTTTCTTTTGTGCAAACCCCTTTACAACAAGTCTAGCCTTGTACCACTTCTTGCCTCCATATTCTTCCTTCAACCTGTAAACCCATTTATTCCGCAATGCCCTTTTTTCTGTAGGCAACTTAACCAGATCCCAAGTCTGGTTTCTTACCAATGAGTCCTTTTCCTCATCCATGCCTTGCTTCCACTTCTTTCTAGTTTCTACCTACATTGCTTCTTCATAACATTCTGGTTCACCAAAATCAGTCATCAATAAATAATACAGTGAAGGAGAGAATCGTTCAGGGGGTCTACTTAACCAAGTATACTTTCTTACAGTTGCAAGAGTTTTAGGTACTTGCTACTGCTCTTGATTTTCTGGTGCCTTTGGAACTTCATTTTCTTTGATTTCATCAAGCACTGTGTACTCTGTGTTTTCCTTTTCTTCTTTCTTTTCATGCAATTGATCTTTGTACATGACCTTTTCATTGAATACTACATCTCTACTCCTAATGATTTTGCAATTTTTAAGATCCCATAAGTGATAACCAAAATCATCAACCCTGTATCCAATAAAGGTACATTTCTTGGATTTAGCCTCAAGCTTTGTTCTTGTTGGGAACCCTATATGAAAGTTAATTAAAGCCAACATACAGAGTGTTCAATATAAATTGTCAACCCAAGGAAGTCTCTTATTTCAAGGATAATGTGCATTGCATATGCTTTAAACACTAAGTAGCTGAAGCTATAAATGATTGACCCTACTTTCTTGTTCAGCTGAACTCATCCCATAATCTACTTAATCTAGATTACCTTCTTAAGAATGCAATCACAAATACCTTCTTACAATCTTTAATCTAGAATTAAAAGATTCAGGAAATAAACATCTAGATTACTTTTGAAGAAATTTAAATCCTTAATTACCAAACCATCTAAAGATCCATCTCAACTATCTTAATTCAACTTATTCTAGAAATTCAAAGCACAACTCTATTAGTTTCTCGGACATGAGTTCTTCTCTATAGGGTTCCATCTCTATTAGTTTTGTGCCTTGAGACGGTTCAGGAGTCACGGCATAGACTTCTTCAATAAAATCAAGAATAATTTCAGCCTCTAGTTCATTTGTCCCAATTTGGGTGGCAACTTCAACAGGAATATTTGTAAATGTTGGTTCTTATGTATCAACACCATGTTTATCTGCTACTTCCCTTTACTGGAGTTTCTCTTGGGGAGCTTCACCATCCTTCCAATCAGATTGTCCTTCTTTTGTTGGTTGTGACTGTAATTGTTCGTTTTCCCCCTTTTCTGTTCCAAGGATCATTTTTGTATCCCCCGCTTCTCTCTTTGGTGCTTCATTTCCTTGTTCTTTGATAGCTGTAGGTACGGGTTGTTGTGTCACAAAGGCACGAACTATGAATTTGTATCCTGACTGGTTAAATATTTCTCCACACATAGGGCAGACCACTCTTTCTTCCTCCTCACCATCCTCAATAGGAGGTAATCCTTCTAATTGGTCTGTAGCTTCAACCAATGTGTGCAGCTTCCTTTCCACCTGCTTTCTGCATGCTTCCTTCCAATTTTCTAGTTCTTTCTGAAGTGATTGTACTTCCTCTTTTAATAGACCATTTTTGAATAGAAGTCCCTCAATTTGAGGTTCTTCTACAGCCGATTCTTGTGGGGCATCATTTGCTTTGGGTCTCAGAATGGGGAATTCGATCTATGCTTCTAGGGTTGCCCATCTTGCCCGTGTTGCTTCAGCTGCTGTAACTGACTTGGTTCTTTTTCTTCTTATTGGTAGTGGTACCGGTATCTCTTCTTTTGATCTCCTCCTTTTCCTTTGTGGTGTAGGAATCTCCAGATTTGCAGTTGATGTGGAAGGGATATCTTTTATCTCAGCGTTTTCCTGTTTTTCTTCAATAAGAGTTCCCCCCATTCAGGGGAAGATTCAATGGTTAACACCTATGTGTTTCCTTCTATTATCATGGCTCTAACATCCTTAGATTCAGTTTTCATAGCATCTAATGTTTCTCTAGATTTAGCCTCTACTGTCAGAGGTTCCATTTTATTTAATCTCTCCATAGGGTTTTTTCATGCATTTTCCTCCAATTTTTATGCTTGGTCATCTGACTGATCATCCAATCCAGTCTCATTGCCCCCCCCCCCCCCCAACTAAATTGGAGGGACTTTGATCCTCCTATTGCTCCTCATTTCTTCCCAAATGTTCATTTGCAGGCTCGTCTTGGTTTTGAACAGTCCCCAAGAGTACAGGTACTTCCACTTCTTCTTCTATTTGAACGCCAGGCAAAAGGGCGGGTTCCTGGTTTATCTGAATTTGACTTGTGAATTGCTCCCTGGATTGGTTCCTTTGAGCTAAGGCCTGTAAAATTATTAATTTGATTAGGTCATGGTGGGTAAGGGAGGAGTTTGGATGCTTGGCTATTCTAACAAACCCCGCCATATGGTGTAGGTCATTGAATAGATAAAATGGAATGTTTAGTAAGGCCCTATGGCAGAGATGAGATAATAGAGGAAGTTCAGAGTAATAAACAATTTGATACCTACCTTCATAGGTGATATACTTCTTGAGGAAAACTGCTACTTGATCCCATGGCCGAGGCAGTGACTGTAATGCTATCCCTCTCCTTGACTAATGAATTTTTTCCCCCTCTATCAGAAAATCCTGTACTGCAGCAGCATTGGGAGTTCTTCGACCAAACCACGATCTTCCCACCTGAGGAAGGCCAGTGACTTCAGCCACTATTGCTTCAAATACTTCTATATGTAGCCCCCAAACCTCTGATTGGGTTTCTATAATATTTAAGGAAAATTGTAGAGTTGTCTCTCAATGAAACCCATTCAGGAGTTGGAAGAATTTAGTCCAACCCGCGGCTTCAAAAATAGTGAAAACTTTAGCATTTCTTCTCAGTTATCACGTATTTGGAGGTTCATGCCAAGATGGGATACCCATTTTTGTTTGACTTCAGAATTATTTATTAGTCTAATAGATTATGGGTCTCGACAATGGAGGTTAAAGCACAGAGTATGCATGAACAGCTGAGAGTGGAGTTGGGTAAATTTGGAAATTTTAAGAGCATGGAAATGTTTGGAATTTTATCCCAAATTAGGAAAGGTGGTGGTTATCAAGTAAATTAAATGTCCATTAAGTCATACAAGTGGATAGTTAACAGTATGCATGTGTAATAATGGGCACAGAAAGGAAGGTATGATTAATGTTGTAAAATCTAGTTAACACTTAATCAAGTAAAGAATCAGAACCATACCTTCGAAAATATTCGATGAACGGTGAACTTTGAGAATAGTAAACCGTGTGAACTGCAACCATTTAAATTTAATCATTATTTCAGGCGTGCTGTAATGACCTTTTTTACCGGTGGACCAAAACCATCGTGTCAATCTTGTCGGAAACATAATGAATGTTGTGAAGTAAATCGGAATCATCGGCATCAAGAATTGGGGCCATATCTGGAGGAGTCGCTAACCAAGGTTGCAAAGAGTTCTGCCAATAATGGAGGAGTCACAGTTGTGGACCATAAAGAAATCAAACAGTTTGGCAGATTTGCAGTCGTGAATTATAGAAAAATCAGCCAGTTTTGGCAGAGTTGCAGCTGCCGGAAAAGGTAAACATAGTAAAAATGGAATGGTGTCGTAGCTGTCAGAAAAGGTAAAAATGGACAAAAGTGAAATGGTGTCACAGCTGTCAAAATCGGGAAAAGGCATTAAGTTACGGTGTTTCATCTGCGTAGAACAAGGTAAAGGGCGGGATTTTACGGTGTTGCAGCTGCACGAAATGGGGTAAAGGGTGAGAGTTTACGGTGTTTCAGCTGCAGAAAAATAAGCAACATTTTATGGTGTTGTAGCTGTGCAGAATAGGGTAAAGGGAGGTATTTTACGGTGTTACAGCTGAAGAAAAATAGATAAATAGGAAAAGTGTTAGGGTGTTGCAGCTGTGCGGAATGGGGAAAAGGGAGGTATTTTACGGTGTTGCAGCTGTAGAAAAATGGAAAAATAGGCAAAGTATTACAGTGTTGCAGCTACAAGAAACTTGTTCAATGAGTTTTCTTTTGATGCAATAAGTTACAAAAGGACAACCCTGGTCGATAGGCTCGATAATGACCATTGCTCCTTAGGCTCATCCCTACACATATTATTAAAAAAAAACGGATCAAGTGCAAAGGAAAAAGATAAAAATAATAGTATATCTATTTATTTATGTACAAAAATTTATGTAAGATTTACAACGATTATCTAAAGATTGACAGGGGCAGAGAAAGATTCCTTCCCTTGTTCTAGTTGGTATTCCGGATCAGCTACAATCTGTGAAGTGAATGTGTCTTTTGAAATGGGCTTATGGTACAATCGCAGCCTGTGACCATTAGAAAATAATGGTGCATGATTCTTATCAATGGTTACCAAGAAGTCTGTACCATTATCAAATACTCTGTATAATAGAGATGGGCCCAACCATCTTGTGTGTAACTTCCCCTTGAAGTCCCTTTTGAATCTTGAATCGTATAATAATGCCCAGTCTCCTTCACAGAAGACTTTCTTTTTGATGAATCGGTCATGCCAATTGGATCTTTGTTGCTGGATTAATACTTTCTGATCCACAGCAGCTAAACGATTCTCATCAAGTTCATTCAATTGATTCAATATTCTCTTCTAGGATTCAGTCACATATAAGTTTACCTTCGTAGCTGTCTTCAAAGTCTTTATTTCAAATTCAATGGGGAAGACAACACTTTTCCCATACACCAAGTCATAAGGAGAGAAACCTGTATTATTGCGCCAAGTAGTATGATATGCCCACAATGCTTCCGGAAGTCTATCATCCCAGTCTCTATGATGGCTCCTAACCATTTTGGTAAGGATGGCTTCAATAACTTTGTTAGTGCTTTCCACCTAGACATTGGCTTGGGGATGGTGTGGTGAAGCTATCCAATGCTGAATATGGTACTTCCGTAGCAGATCTTCAAATTGATGTGACACAACCTAAGGTCCTCTATCTGTAACCACTTCCTTGGGTACTTTGAAATGGGTAAATATTTCACCATACAGGAAATCGATCACAGCCTGGTCATTAGCTTTCACCAAAACCACAGCTTCTACCCATTTCGTCATGTAGTTAGTACAAACCAAGATGTCAAATTTCTTCCTGGAATGAGGGATGATAGGACCAACAAAACATAAGGCCCATCTGTCAAAAGGTTCAACCACCAATTGTGGTTGAAGAGGTATTTGATCCAATCTGTTAGGTTGGCCCATCCTCTAGCATCTATCACAAGACTGGGCATATCTTTTTGCATCCTTGAAAAGGGTCAGCCAATAGTAGCCCATTCTCAGCGTTGTGTGTCTTGTCCTCCTGTCTGCAAAATCTCCCCCGCAAGGCTCGTCATGGAAGGCCTTCAAAATATGGAATATTTCATCTTCTCTTACACATCTTCTGATCTCAAGATCAGGTCCTGTGTCAAAGAGATGATTGTCTATCCAACAATACCTGGCACTTTGTTGAATAATTTTCCTCTTTTCTCTTTTTGACAAATGTGCGAGAAGCTTCCCTGCAACCAAGTAGTTAGCGACATTTGACCAAGGGGAGTGAGTTGAAACTGCAAATAAGTGTTCATCTAGAAAAGAGCCCTCAACAGGAAGATTATCATCACTGTTAGTAAAACGAGATAAGAGATCAGTGACAACATTTTCTTTTCTAGGTCTATCTATAATGGTAATATCAAATTCCT
The DNA here is from genome assembly GCA_001517045.1 of Pseudotsuga menziesii. NCBI lineage: Eukaryota > Viridiplantae > Streptophyta > Pinopsida > Pinales > Pinaceae > Pseudotsuga > Pseudotsuga menziesii. The sequence goes on along the minus strand of LPNX010692162.1, from coordinate 77,534 downwards.
GTAATAATAAAAACCATCTAGTTACCCGAGCATTTGTAACATGTTTATTCATTAGATATTTGATGGTCGAGTGGTCAGTGTGCACAAAGGTAGGATATCTAGTGATATAATGTCAAAATTTGTTAATGGAGTAAACAATGGCCAAAAACTGCTTCTTGGTAACATTATAATTAATTTCAGTAGGGGCTAAGTTTCTGCTAATATAATAAACTGCATAAGGTGCTTGACCATCTTGCTGTCCTAAAACTGCTCCAATGGCGGTATCAGAGGCATCTGAAGAAATGTGAAAAGGAAGGGCCCAATTGGGCCCTCTTAGGATGGGAGCTGTGGACAGCTTCTCCTTAAGTTTAACAAACGTTGTATGGCATGCTTCATTCCAAGTAAATTGCACATCCTTCATTAATAATGAAAACAAAGGAGAGGCAAGTTTGGAAAAGTTTTCTATAAATCTTCTGTAATATCCAACATGCCCTAAGAAACTTCACACTTCTTTTTGAGTTTCAGGAGTAGGTATATTTTTTATTACCTTTATTTTAGAGGGGTCTACCTAGATGCCATCAACAGAGATAAAATGCCCCAACACTACCCCTTCACTCATCATCATATGGCACTTTTTAGTGCTCAAATATAAGTGGGTCTATTCACAGTGAGTTAAAACATTTTACAAGTTGTTCAATGCTTCTTCAAAGTATTTTCCACAAGGAGTAAAATCATCCATGAAAATTTCCATACTATCATTAACTAATTCTGAAAATATGCCAATCACAACTCTTTGAAATGTGGCTGGTGCATTGCATAAGCCAAAGGGAAGCAATCTGTATGCAAAAGTTCCCCAGGGACAGGTGAAGGTAGTTTTATCTTGGTCTTCAGGAGCAATCTGGATTTGATTGTACTCGCTAAACCCATCTAGGAAGGAAAAAAACTTCTTCTCGGACAAGGTTTCAAGTACTTGATTGATGAAAGATAGGGGAAAGTGATATTTCTATGTTTCCTTGTTCATCTCTCTATAGTCCACACAGACTCTCCATTTACCATTCTTCTTGGGTACTATCATGAGTGGAGACAGCCACTCGTTATCTGAAATGGGATATATAAATCCTGCTTCCCAGATTTTCTCAATTTCTTCCTTCACTATCTCCCTAAGATTGAGATTCATTCTTCGTTTAGTTTGGCACACAGGCCGGGAGTCACTTTTGATATAAATGTGATGGGTGCACAGATTAGAAGGGATGCTCCTCATGTCTGTGTACTCCCAGGAAAATGCCCCCTTGTGTTTTTTTAAGAGAGTGATTAGGCGTTCCTGTTCATCTGGGGTAAGACTGGGATTGATATTTAAGTTTTTTCTAGAATCTACCTCGATAGGAACACTTTTCAAATTTTTCAACACTGGAACTATGTGAGTATCACTGACTAATGTCTCCTCTGTGAGATTTTCTTGTTCCTCTTCATCTAGAGTAGCATTCAAGTTCTGATAATTTTTCTTATTGATAGAAGTGGGTTCAATGATGAAATTATTAATGGAATCGTCTTCAGTTTCATCTTTAAAAGTCAAGGCCTTCCATATCATTAATAAGGGTTGAATGCCCTCTTGTTCCTCTGGCTCTGCCCATAACGGAATTTTAGCTTCTAAGCTCAGCCGATCTGGAGGATAGAGAGTGAGGTTCTTTATCTCAGTTTCATCTGATATGGTCATAGACCCAGATCGACAGCTAATGCAAGCATCAACTGTAGCTAACCAGGGCCTTCCCGGGATCAATGGGTGTCCTCCTAGCTGTGACTTAGGTTGTAAAACCAAGAAGTCAGCAGGATATTCCCAAGAATAAACTGATATAATGAGATCATCCAAGATCCCTTTAGGTTTAATAGTGGATCTCTCTTCCAGTTCTAAAACGGTAGGAGTTGGCCTGAGATTAGTGAGCCCAAGTTTCCTTACAGTTTCAATTGTCATGACGTTAATTGCTGCACCTAAGTCTACCAGTACGTTGGGTATTTGTGTGCTCCCAATCTGCACAATGATAGTGGGATTCCCAGGATCATCATATTTGGCCACGAGGGTTTTCCCCATTATTAATTCAGATAATTTCCCTATGACATGAACAGTGGGAGGATCCCTGGGTTTTCTTCCTGGTTTCCTTGTACATAGATCCCGAAGGGTTTTGGCATAGATAGGTATATCTTGAAGGGCCTAAAGGAGTGGAATTTTACATAAATATTTTTTAATTCTCCTAAGAGGTTAAATTGAGGTTGTCCGACTACCTTTGGTAATATTAATATTTCAGGGTATGGTGGTTCCCTAATCAATTGTGTAGGCTATGTGTCGATAAATGTGTCTTTTTGTGTTTCAACTGGCATATTAGTAGGATTTTTAGCATCTTCAATAATGGGGGTCGCTGTATTAGATAAATACTATGGGTTCATCCTTTCTTCATGCACAGAGCATGGAAAATCCTCAATGATCAAAGGCTCCACTACCCTCCCTGATCGTAAGCGGATGTCATTGCAGGGTACAAGAGTAATGGAGTAAATGGGCATGTTAGTAGTCTCAAACTGATGGTCTGCTTTATTATTTGGGTTGGGGTTAGGTTGAGTAGGCAGCTGTGGTCATATTGGCATATTGGGGACAACCTTATTCTGGAGTTGTAGCTTTGACTGCTGATAAGGATGAGGATATTGTTGAGGAGGGTATGGTTGATGAGGAAATATTTGATGTGGAAGCTATTGAGGAGGTTGGTTATGGGGGAACTGGTTCCCTGGATGGAAGTTTCTCCATCCAAGAGACCAAAAATTTTGTCTGTGTTAAGTCATGAATTTGTTTTCTTCAGTATTATATTTTTCTTGTGATTTTTTTTGTTTTAAACTTGCTCATTTGCTTACTTTTAGGAAATTTTGGTTTAAAGTGAAATTTTGATTTTTGCCTTTAGGTTTTCATTTTTGCTTTTCTTATGATTCTGAAGGGTTCTATAGGGCATATGTTGATTAAAGGTTTCACAAATATAATCTTAGAGCAAGGTTTATCATATAAACCTTATTTAAATTGGAATTAATGACTAAAACAATGCCAAATTTGAATTTGAAATATTCTTGTAGCGCAACGACTGAAATTTTACACTACAACGCTACAAAAATATCATGGGCACCAAAATTGCCAATTTTTAAGCCAAATTCTCTCATGATTTCGATCTCTGGATGACTAATCGCATGTGTAAAGGGTTTTGATACATGTTTCATAAAAAATGATCATGCAAACAGGTGTGGTTCGTGATGTGAAGGAGATCGTGGTAATCAGCAGCTAGGGCTCAGCGTATCATGACAAGTACAGGTATGAGCCGAGTTTGATGGGAAGGAAGTTCTCCACATATGCATCACAAAGTTGGAGGCGAAGTGGAACGAAGACATCTACTTAAAATCCGTAATTTGCAGTTACAGAGGAGATTTAGGGCTTTCTCAACACGCTAGTTGGAAGCAAACTGAAGACGTGAAGACACTTGGATAGTTAATTTCGACGGTTAGATAGTTCAAGGATTGATTTTAAACATTTGTAGCAGGACGGGAATGAGGTATTCCATGTAAACTTGGTCGTGGCAGCTGAATTGGGGTTTTTCCATTAAAATTGCTTATGTCAAAATTGATTAGGGAAAACATAAATTTATGTTTTAAACAAACACCCTACGATCAGATATCAGTCTAAAAGGTTTTAAATGTTTGGGCAACTTATAAGTTGAAAAACAACTATTATATTGAACAATTTCCTTGTCAAGACCAGCAAGTAGGGTAGGTTGAAGGTCTGGATTGTTTATGGCGACCATGGTTTCACAGAATCACTTGTTATCTGTAAGCAATGCAAGGAGTTAGCTGAGCATGTCAATTGCATGTAGAAATTTTCTGAGTATGTGCCAAAGGATGATTGGTTTTGTGCTGAATGCAAGTTGAAGCAGAAAAGTTAGTACATACAAGATTGCTCTCATATCATCTCATGCTCTAGTTAAACAATCACATTCTGAATCTAAGAAGTAAGCAGTTGAGAGCATTAAGGCAGAATCCCTATTGCAAGGAGACAACTCATTGGTGGCATTAGAAGGATCCAAGGGTGCTATTTGTGCAGAATCACAATACACAGATGTTTCCATGCATTCTAAAGATGTTCTTGCATCGAAATGAACATTTTGGATGTTAGTTAAACTCAGCAACAGCTTTCTGAGAATATTTATGGTACTCTGTTGACCTAATTACCTAATATTAGGGTAAAACATTTCTTGCATTCAAAATAGAACAGACTGTAAAAAATCTGAGAGCTTGAGAGAGAAAGGGTTGTTAGGACATTGACAGGGTTTTAAAAGCATACAGAAACAACATTCAGTCATTGAAAGCAGATGGGAAAAAGTGGGAAGACCAACAGGGCCGAGCCTATTGAGGTAAATTGGATTGACAAGTTTCTAAGTTGTGCAGAGCTTTTTGAGAATGCTGGTTGGTTGGATTTCTTCAAGAAGATTGATGGCTATAACACCGAGGTCTCTTATAAATTTGCCCAATGCTATAACTAGGACATGGTAGTATTTGATACTCTGAATTTTAAGTTGACTGTGGAGTTGGTAGCTGAAGTAATAGGAGTCAGAAATGAAGGAGAGTTGTGGTTCAAAAAGATGCCATTCACCTTCAATGCCCAAAGGTATCTTATACCTGGCATTATTCCAGACTGGAGCAAGGGAGTGTTGATCCAGAATTTCAGAGATGAATGGGTAGAGCCCATCAAAGTCCTACAAAGCTACATCACCTGTGAAGGGAGGTATGCTTTTGTATACAAGTATCATTTCAGGTTCTTACAGCACCTGGCTGGTGAATCAAGGATGAGTCTCCCCTTCTTCTTGTTGAAGAGTTTACAGAAAATGTCAGGAAGGATTAAAGAGCATCAGGATCACACTGCACAGTCCATTTTCCATCATGGATTGATCAAATTGATTATCAGCACTGTTCTGCAAAGAGAAGGAAAAAATGGGACTATTTCCTCTTTTGGTCTAGTTTCCAAACTAAGCAGGAAGAGCAGTCAATCAAAAAACATGTGGGCAAGGGGAAAACCCTAGTTAGAAAACTTGGTCAGAAAGTCAAGTCTGAATATAAAAAAGAAGTTAAACTTGAAGAAGTGACAGAACCTTCAAAGGGAGACTATGAACATCAGCAGCCTTCAGCTGATAATAAGGGCAAAGGTTCACTCTTTATAAAAAAGGAAGATCAGCCCGTGCAAAATAGGGCACTAGAAGAAACTCTCATGAATGAGAAAATTGTTGTCACAAAGAAGGTTGCAGTGAAGGAAGAGGAGGCCAAGGTCCAACAAAGAAGTCCTATTACTATTTTATCTGAAGATGAAGGATATTTGCTAGAAGGAGATGAGTTGACAGCCCATGCTGAGTCTAGGGTTGACACACACAGATAATTATATAGTCAAGAGGATAAAACAGAGAGGTCAAAGAAAAAGAAGACCAAAGTTAAAGGTATGGAGTTAGCCACAGTTAGACATCAAGGAAAAACTTTGAAGATGGTGAAATAACTTGCCTCGGGATGGAGACCAAAAACTAGACCTAAAAATAAACTGAGGCTGAATATGAAAAAGCTTCTAAACCCTAAACTAAACATAGCAGAGGTCACTATGATCGATACCTCTTCTTCAGAGGAAAACCTAGAATCTAGCAAAGGTAAAAGTAAAGGAAAGAAACCTTTGAAGGCAGTCGAAGATTCCAGCCTCACCCAAACTAAACTATCAGCTGTGTTTCTGGAATTAATAGATGAAATGTTTAAGGAGCAGCAAAAAGAAGAAGTGCATGCCTCTTATTCATAAAATAAGTTGCTAATGGATGAAAATGCACCTGATGAAACATACACTCAAGAAATTCCAAGTGTTCCTGGTGTTTCTACAAAGCTGCTACAGGAGGATGAAGACATTTTCAGAAAGCTAGATATCCCATGGCTGCCCAGTGAGATACAGGATACCACAACAGGGAAGGCTTTTGACTCAGAAAAGGAGAATATGCAAAAAACCATCAGACAATATAAGCATCAAATGGATTACATGCAGGAAGTAAATGATGTTTTGATCCTAGAAAATAGAAGACTCAGGGAGGATTTACAAGAATTAAATGATCATTATCAAGAGCTTACTGCAATTTCCAAGGAGGCCCTGAAGAGGAAGAGAAGCACAGATTTACAATGTGCAGAATTGAAGCAGACTGTCAAAAGCCAATAGCAGCAGAATGAAGAACTTACTAAAAGATTGAGAAAGATGGAAGTTGAACAGCAAAAAGCAAAGAAAAAGGCCCAAGCCTTGGATGGAATAGCCTTATTGGCAGAAGCTACCAAGGACCTTTGAGTATTTTCAGTTAGGCAGTTACTTGTTATGTTTTTTTTAGAAATACTTTAGTTAGGCATTTAATTTTTATGTTTTTTGAGAAAAACTTTATTTTGTAAATTATAATTTTGACATTATCCCATTGATGAGAAGGCAAAAGACAGTTAGGGTTTAGACCCTAACTGATTTTTTTTGAGAAACAATATTTAGGTAGATGAAAAAGAGAACAAGGGGTTCGATTTTTGGATGGCTTAAGGAGGTCTTTTGGACTTATTGATGAGCTAAGTACTTAAACTATCATGTGTATTTGATGAACATAATTATGAAATATATGATCCTGTCCACCCTTCAGTCTGTGTTTTGGCTTCATTTTTAACTTGTTTAGTTACATGATTGATAAATTCATTGTTGGTTTATGATTTGTATGCTGGTAGTGCTTGTCAGTTGTGAATGAACTTCAATGTCATGTTCTGTTGGATATTGGTAATTATACTATGCATCTCTTTTTTTCTTTGCTTATGATTCAGTTCTTATTTGTCTCATGAATGTATTCCCTTCAGTCACCAAACTTTACAACCAGAAAAACCTTTTAGAAACCCTAAAACCTAGTTTGCTTGATTGAATATTTGAGATTGTGTTGGCTTGTTACTTTGTAGCCTAGAAACATTTTCTGGAAGGAACATATTTGGCGCAGTTGCCAGGGAATGAAGTTGAAAACATATTTTTCCCTGGGATACTTATCATTTCACTAGTTTAAAGAGGTGAACTTAAACCAGCACATCTTTAAGGCTACTTTTGACCAGTTTGTCACAGTGGCTATTAGGAAAGTTGGAACTAGAAACAGACCTGTTTCACCTTTGCAGCTAGCTGTTTCAGACCCATAAAAGATACTAGAAACAGATAGAAGAATTAGAAGGTTTCAGTTATCCCCAGCTTTATCGAGCCCTAATTAATTTGAACTACTGTCATCCCTTTCTCTTTCTGAGGAGAAAAAGCAAAATCTGTCTTGACAAATTGATTGGCGACTCCACTATTTCAAGATGCAGAGGCCGATGTCCATGGAATCTATTCTGGCTCGAAGGTTTGCACCTTTAAATTTTTCTGATATTCCGGGTTTTCCAAATCTAGTACCTACTATGGATGTTTGGGGAGATTGTCTTCCACGGTTTAGAGAAAGCAAAGAGGATAATCCTTCAGATCACCTCATTAGATTTCATCAATGTATGGTCCAGTTAAATATACATCATGAAGATGTTCTCATGAAGATGTTCATGTATTCACTTGAGCAAGATGCATGAGATTGGTATTTTTCTCTTCCCGCTGCTAGCATTTCCTCACTGAAATAATTCCACACATGTTTTCGGAAACATTGTAAGTATGAGTTCTTAGCTGAACTCTTTTTTAAATATTGTTGTGAGCAGGATGATGTTTATAATACAATTTCTGATTCAAAAAAGCATGATGATGAGTACAATCAAGGGTTCAAAACATGTCATGAAGAAGTTGAAGTTTCATAATTTGTTGAAGATGAAGAGGTAACATTTTCAGATACTGTTGTCAAGGAAAAATTCCATGATCATTACGATAATCAAGTTGTTCTTTTAGGTCAGGTTGAAGATTATGCAAGTGATGAGATCAGTAGAGATAATTTGGAATATTATCATAATGATTTTAACAGTCTTTATAACCATTTGAGTGCTAATCCTTTTGAAGATCAATCTCTAGTTCAACAAACTGTTGGTAATCATTGTTGTGTTAAAGATCGTTTTTGTATTGAAGGAAAAGACAAACCTTTAGCATCATCATTCGAAATTTCTCAGAATGCTCCTTGTTATGATGAAGACATTAGTGTTCCAAGACAAGAATTCTGTGATGCATTAGATTCTATCCCTTTTGGTTTTGATACTAAAATTGATGAAGGCCAGGCTGTTCACAATTTTTTAGAAGTTGCTTATATTCATGGTTATGATAAATCTGTTGTTCAAAATCATTATGAAGATGCTCTAATTTTTAATAAATATGATGATGAAATTAAAAAGAAAGACCCAGAAATCTGTGAGGTGTGTGATATGTCACAATCTGATCAACAGATTCAAGAATGCATTCAGTTTATTATCCTTGAACAACAAATGCCAATCCATGATAGTCATTCATTTGAAGATAGTGTGGAAAAGGAGGTACAAAGTGTTGACATTATTGATGATACTATCCAACAAAATCTAGAGCAAATTCAGGCTGATCCTGATGTCTTTTATCGCCAATGCGTGATTGATATTCATGGAACAAAATATTCTTATGGACAGCCTGTCTTTTTCATAGAGCAGGAAGAGGTAACTTATGGAAATTTTTATGATCTAGTAGCATTTTATTTAGAGTCAATACCAGGTTATAAATATTTTATTTCAGAGACACCATCTGATAAAAGTGAGTATAGGTTGTTAGATCATTACTCTTCATGTTTTCCAATATTTCTGATTATATATATATTTGGAGTTGGAAACAAGTTTTGGTGGGTTGATGAAATTTTTTCCTAGTTACAATGGAAATGGGATTACAATTTGATTTAGTAAATAGAAGGTTCCTCAAAGAAAGAGATTTGATTTTCATTGTATATATCAGTGTGTGAAGGATTGAATAAGGACTCCATAGCCCAATGGAAATTTTGTAGGCTAGTAGGTATCAGAAGAGAAGGCACTGGTCTACATGTTCTTGAAGCCTCATAGGGAGGACTTCATCCCACAGCTGGAGCCAGATGTTAAGTCATGAATTTGTTTTCTTCAGTCTTATATTTTGCTTGTGATTTTTTTTATTTTAAACTTGCTCATTTGCTTACTTTTAGGAAATTTTGGTTTAAAGTGAAATTTTGATTTTTGCCTTTATGTTTTCATTTTTGTTTTTCTTATGATTCTAAAGGGTTCTATAGGGCATATGTTGATTAAAGGTTTCACAAATATACTCTAAGAGCAAGGTTTATCATATAAACCTTATTTAAATTGGAATTAATGACTAAAAGAATGCCAAATTTGAATTTGAAATATTCTTGTAGCGCAACGACTGAAATTTTACACTACGGTGCTACAAGAATATCGCGAGCACCAAAATTGCCGATTTTTTAAGCCAAATTCTCTCATGATTTCGATCTCTGGATGACTAATCGCATGTGTAAAGGGTTTTGATACGTGTTTCATTAGAAATGATCATGCAAACAGGTGTGGTTCGTGACGTGAAGGAGATCGTGGTAATCAGCAGCTAGTGCTTAGCGTATCATGACAGGTAAAGGTACGAGCTGAGTTTGATGGGAAGGAAGTTCTCCACATATGCATCACAAAGTTGGAGGCGAAGTGGAATGAAGACATCTGCTTAAAATTCAGAATTTGCAGTTACAGAGGAGATTTAGGGATTTCTCAGCACGCCAGCTGGAAGCAAACTAAAGACCTGAAGACACTTGGATAGTTAATTTCGACAGTTAGATAGTTCAAGGATTGATTTTAAACGTTTACAGCAGGACGTGAATGAGGTATTCCGCATAAACTTGGTCGTGGAAGCTAAATTGGGGTTTTTCCATTAAAACTGCTTAGGTCAAAATTGATTAGGGAAAACATAAATTTATGTTTTAAACAAACACCCTACGATCAGATATCAGTCTAAAAGGTTTTAAATGTTTGGGCAAGTTATAAGTTGAAAAACAACTGTTATATTGAACAATTTCCCTGTCAAGACCAGCAAGTAGGGTAGGTTGAAGGTTTGGATTGTTTATGGCGACCAGGGTTTCATGGAATCACTTGTTATCTGTAAGCAATGCAAGGAGTTAGCTGAGCATGTCAATTGCATGCAGACCTTGTCTGAGTATGTGCCGAAGGCTGATTGGTTTTGTGCTGAATGCAAGTTGAAGCAGAAAAATTAGTACATACAAGATTTCTCTCATATCATCTCATGCTCTAGTTAAACAATCGCATTCTGAATCTAAGAAGTAAGCAGTTGAGATCAGTAAGGTAAAATCCTTATTTCAAGGAGACAGCTCATTATTGGCATTAGAAGGAGCCAAGGGTTCTATTTGTGCAAAATCACAATACACAGATGTTTCCATGCATTCTAAAGATGGTCTTGCATCGAAATGAACATTTTGGATGTTAGTTAAATTCAGCAACAGTTTTCTGAGAAGATTTATGGTACTCTGTTGACCTAATTACCTAATATCAGTGTAAAACATTTCCTGCATTCAAAATAGAACAAACTGTAAAAACTCTGAGAGCTTGAGAGAGAAAGGGATGTTAGGACATTGACAGGGTTTCAAAATCATATAGAAACAACATTCAGTCATTGAAAGCAGTTGGGAAAAAGTGGGAAGACCAACAGGGCCGAGCCTACTGAGGTAAATTGGATTGACAAGTTTCCATGTTGTCCAGAGCTTTTTGAGAATGCTGGTTGGTTGGATTTCTTCAAGAAGATTGATGGCTATAGCACTGAGGTCTCTTATAAATTTGCCCAATGCTATAACCATAACATGGTAGTATTTGATACTCTGAAGTTTAAGTTGAATGTGGAGTTGGTTGCTGAAGCAATAGGAGTCAGAAATGAAGGAGAGTTGTGGTTCAAAAAGCTGCCATTCAACTTCAATGCCCAAAGGTATCTTATACCTGGCATTATTCCAGACTGGAGCAAGGGAGTGTTGATCCAGAATTTCAGAGATGAATGGGTAGAGCCCATCAAAGTCCTACAAAGCTACATCACCTGTGAAGGTAGGTATGCTTTTGTATACAAGTATCATTTCAGGTTCTTACAGCACCTGGCTGGTGAATCAAGGATGAGTCTCCCCTTCTTCTTGTTGAAGAGTTTACAAAAAATGTCACTATGATCGATACCTCTTCTTTAGAGGAAAACCTAGAATCTAGCAAATGTAAAAGTAAATTAAAGAAACATTTGAAGATAGTAGAAGAGTCCAGCCTCACCCAAACTAAACTATCAGCTGTGTTTCCGGAATTAAGAGATGAAATGTTGAAGGAACAACATAAAGAAGAAGTGGATGCCTCTTATTTAGAAAATAAGTTGCTAATGGACGAAAATGCACCTGATGAAACAGACACTCAAGAAATTACAAGTGTTCCTGGTGTTTCTACAAAGTTATACAGGAGGATGAAGACATTTTCAGAAAGCTAGATATCCCATGGCTGCCTAGTGAGATACATGATACCACAACAGGGAAGGATTTTGACTCAGAAAAGGAGAATATGCAAAAAACCATCAGACAATATAAGCATCAAATGGATTACATGCAGGAAGTAAATGATGGTTTGATCCTAGGAAATAGAAGACTCAGGGAGGATTTACAGGAAGTAAATGATCATTATCAAGAGCTTACTGCAGTTTCCAAGGAGGCCCTGAAGAGGAAGAGAAGCACAAATTTACAATGTGCAGAATTGAAGCAAACTCTCAAAAGACAACAGCAGCAGAATGAAGAAATTACTAAAAGATTGAGAAAGATGGAAGCTGAACAACAAAAAGCAAATTAAAAGGCCCAAGCCTTGGATAGAATAGCCTTATTGGTAGAAGCTTCCAAGGACCTTTGAGTATTTTCAGTTAGGCAGTTACTTGTTATGTTTTTTGAGAAAATATTTATTTTGTAAATTATAATTTTGACATTATCCCATCGATGAGTAGGAAAAAGAAAGTTAGGGTTTAGACCCTAACTAATTTTTTTTGAGAAACAATATTTAGGTAGATGAAAAAGTGAACAAGGGGTTCGATTTTTGGATGGCTTAAGGAGGTCTTTTGGACTTATTGATGAGCTAAGTACTTAAACTCTCATGTGTATTTGATGAACATAATTATGAAATATATGATCCTGTCCACCCTTCAGTTTGTGTTTTGGCTTCATTTTTAACTTGTTTAGTTACATGATTGATAAATTCATTGTTGGTTTATGATTTATATGCTGATAGTGCTTGTCAGTTGTGAATGAACTTCAATGTCATGTTCTGTTGGATATTGGTAATTATATTATGCATCTCTATTTTTCTTTGCTTATGATTCAGTTCCTATTTGGCTCATGAATGTATTCCCTTCAGTCATAAAACTTTACAAACAGAAAAACCTTAAAGAAACCCTAAAACCTAGTTTGCTTGATTGAATATTTGAGATTGTGTTGGCTTGTTTCTTTGTAGTCTGGAAACAATTTCTGGCACAAACATCTTTGGCGCCGTTGCTGGGGAACGAAGTTGAAAACATATTTTTCCCTGGGATACTTATCATTTCACTGGTTTTAAGAGGTGAACTTAAACCAGCACATCTTTAAGGATACTTTTCACTAGTTTGTCACAGTGGCTACTAGGGGAGTTGGAACTAGAAACAGACCTGTTTCACCTTTGCAGCTGGGTGTTTCAGACCCAGAACAGATACTGGAAACAGCTAGAAGAATTAGAAGGTTTCAGTCATCCCCAGATTTATGCAGCCCTAATTAATTTGAACTATTGTCACCCCTTTCTCTTTCTGAGGAGAAAAAACAAAATCTGTCTTGACAAATTGATTGGCGACTCCACTATTTCAAGATGCAAAGGCCGATGTCCATGGAAGCTATTCTGGCTCAAAGGTTTGCACCTTTCAATTTTTCTGATATTCCAGGTTTTCCAAATCCAGTACCTACTATGGATGTTTGGGGAGATTGTCTTCCACGGTTTAGAGAAAGCAAAGAGGATAATCCTTCAGATCACCTCATTAGATTTCATCAATGTATGGCCCAGTTAAATATACAGCATGAAGATGTGCTCATGAAGATGTTCATGTATTCACTTGAGCAAGATGCACGAGATTGGTACTTTTCTCTTCCTGCTGCTAGCATTTTCTCATTGAAAGAATTCCACACATGTTTTCGGAAACATTGTAAGTATGTGTTCTCAGCTGAACTCTTTTTTAAAGATTGTTGTGACCAGGCTGATGTTTATAATACAATTTCTGATTCAAAAAAGCATGATGATGAGTTCAATCAAGCGTTCAAAACATGTCATGAAGAAGTTGAAGTTTCAGAATTTGTTGAAGATGAAGAGGTAACATTTTCAGATACTGCTGTCAAGGAAAAATTCCATGATCATTACGATAATCAAGTTGTTGTTTTAGGTCAGGTTGAAGATTATGCAAGTGATGAGATCAATAGAGATAATTTGGAATATTCTCATAATGATTTCAACAGTCTTAATAACCATTTGAGTGCTAATCCTTTCAAAGATCAATCTCTAGTTCAACAAACTCTTGGTAATCATTGTTGTGTTAAAGATCGATTTTGTATTGAAGGAAAAGAAAAACCTTTAGCATCATCATTCGAAATTTCTCAGAATGCTCCTTATTATGATGAAGAGATGAGGGTTCCAAGATAAGAATTTTGAGATGAATTAGATTCTATCCCTTTTGGTTTTGATACTAAAATTGATGAAGGCCATGCTGTTCACAATTTTTTAGAAGTTGCTTATATTCATGGTTATGATAAGTCTGTTGTTCAAAATCATTATGAAGATGACTTAATTTTTAATAAATATGATGATGAAATTAAAAAGAAAAACCCAGAAATCTGTGAGGTGTGTGATATGTCACAATCTGATTAGTAGATTCAAGAATGCATTCAGTTTATTATCCTTGAACAACAAAATCCAATCCATGATAGTCATTCATTTGAAGACAGTGTGGAAAAGGAGGTTCAAAGTGTTGACATTATTGATGATAATATCCAACAAAATCCGAAGCAAATTCAGGTTGATCCTGATGTCTTTTATTGACAATGCCTGATTGATATTCATGGAACAAAATATTCTTATGGACAGCTTGTCTTTTTCATAGAGTAGGAAGAGGTAACTTATGGAAATTTTTATGATCTAGTAGCAGATTATTTAGAGTCAATACCAGGTTATAAATCTGTTATTTCAGAGACACCATTTGATAAAAGTGAGTATAGGTTGTTAGATCATTACTCTTCATGGTTTCCAATATTTCTGATTATATATATATTTGGTGTTGGAAACAAGTTTTGGTGGGTTGATGAAATTTTTTCTTGGTTACATTGGAAATGGGATTACAATTTGATTTAGTAAATAGAGGGTTCCTCAAAGAAAGAGATTTGATTTTCATTGTATATATCAGTGTGTGAAGGATTGAATAAGGACTCCATAGCCCAATGGAAATTTTACAGACTAGTAGGTATCAGAAGAGAAGGCACTGGTCTACATGTTCTTGAAGCCTCACAGGGAGGACTTCATCCCGCAGCTGGAGCCAGATGTTAAGTCATGAATTTGTTTTCTTCAGTCTTATATTTTGCTTGTGATTTTTTTTGTTTTAAACTTGCTCATTTGCTTACTTTTACGAAATTTTGATTTAAAGTGAAATTTTGATTTTTGCCTTTAGGTTTTCATTTTTGTTTTGCTGATGATTCTGAAGGGTTCTATAGGGCATATGTTGATTAAAGGTTTCACAAATACACTCTAAGAGCAAGGTTTATCATATAAACCTTGTTTAAATTGGAATTAATGACTAAAACAACGCCAAATTTGAATTTGAAATATTCTTGTAGCGCAACGACTGGATTTTACACTACGGCGCTAGAAGAATATCATGGGCACCAAAATTGCCAATTTTTAAGCCAAATTCTCTCATGATTTCAATCTCTGGATGACTAATAGCATTTGTAAAGGGTTTTGATACGTGTTTCATCATAAATGATCATGCAAATAGGTGTGGTTCATGACGTGAAGGAGATCATGGTAATCAGCAGCTAGGGCTCAGCGTATCATGACAGGTAAAGGTACGAGCCGAGTTTGATGGGAAGGAAGTTCTCCACATATGCATCACGAAGCTGGAGGCGAAGTGGAATGAAGGCATCTGCTTAAAATTCAGAATTTGCAGTTACAGAGGAGATTTAGGGCTTTCTCAGAGCGCCAGGTGGAAGCAAACTGAAGACCAGAAGACACTTGGATAGTTAATTTCGACAGTCAGATAGTTCAAGGATTGATTTTAAACATTTGTAGTAGGACGGGAATGAGGTATTCCGGGTAAACTTGGTCATGGAAGCTAAATTGGGGTTTTTCCATTAAAACTGCTTGTGTCAAAATTGATTAGGGTAAACATAAATTTATGTTTTAAACAAACACCCTATGATCAGATATCAGTCTAAAAGGTTTTAAATGTTTGGGAAAGTTATAAGTTGAAAAAAAACTGTTATATTGAACAATTTCCCTGTCAAGACCAGCAAGTAGGGTAGGTTGAAGGTCTGGATTGTTTATGGTGACCAGGGTTTCACAGAATCACTTGTTATCTGTAAGCAATGCAATGAGTTAGCTGAGCATGTCAATTGCATGCAGACCTTGTCTGAGTATGTGCCAAAGGCTAATTGGTTTTGTGCTGAATGCAAGTTTAAGCAGAAAAGTTAGTACATACAAGATTTCTCTCATATCATCTCATGCTCTAGTTGAAAAATCACATTCTGAATCTAAGAAGTAAGCAGTTGAGAGCATTAAGGCAGAATCCCTATTGCAAGGAGACAGCTCATTAGTGGCATTAGAAGGAGCCAAGGGTGCTATTTGTGCAGAATCACAATACACAGATGTTTCCATGCATTCTAAAGATGGTATTGCATCGAAATGAACATTTTGGATGTTAGTTAAATTCAGCAACATATTTCTGAGAAGATTTATGGTACTCTGTTGACCTGATTACCTAATATCAGTGTAAAACATTTCCTGCATTCAAAATAGAACAGACTGTAAAAACTCTAAGAGCTTGAGAGAGAAAGGGCTGTTAGGACATTGACAGAGTTTTAAAAGCATACAGAAACAACATTCAGTCATTGAAAGCAGATGGAAAAAAGTGGGAAGACCAACAGGGCCAAGCCTACTGAGGTAAATTGGGTTGACAAGTTTCTAGGTTATGCAGAGCTTTTTGAGAATGCTGGTTGGTTGGATTTCTTCAAGAATATTGATGGATATAACACCGAGGTCTCTTATAAATTTGCCCAATGCTATAACCAGGACATGGTAGTATTTGATACTCTGAATTTTAAGTTGACTGTGGAGTTGGTTGCTGAAGCAATAGGAGTCAGAAATGAAGGAGAGTTGTGGTTCAAAAAGCTGCCATTCACCTTCAATGCCCAAAGGTATCTTATACCTGGCATTATTCCAGACTGGAGCAAGGGAGTGCTGATCCATAATTTCAGAGATGAATGGGTAGAGCCCATCAAAGTCCTACAAAGCTACATCACCTGTGAAGGGAGGTATGCTTTTGTATACAAGTATCATTTCAGGTTCTTACAGCACCTGGCTGGTGAATCAAGGATGAGTCTCCCCTTTTTCTTGTTGAAGAGTTTACAGAAAATGTAAGGTAGGATTAAAGAGCATCAGGATCACACTGCACAATCCATTTTCCATCATGGATTGATCAAATTGATTATCAGCATTATTTTGCAAAGACAAGGAAAAACATAGGACCATTTCCTCGTTTGGTCTCGTTTCCAAATTAAGCAAGAAGAGCAGTCAATCAAAAAACATGTGGACAAGGGGCAAACCCTAGTTAGAAAACTAGGTCAGAAAGTCAAGTCTAAAGATAAAAAAGAAGTTAAACTTGAAGAAGTGAAAGAACCTTCAAAGGGAGACTATGAACATCAGCAGCCATGAGATGATAATAAGGGCAAAGGTTCACTGTTTATAAAAAAGGAAGATCATCCTGTGCAAAATAGGGCACCAGTAGAAACTCTCATGAATGAGAAAATTGTTGTCACAGAGAAGCTTGCAGTGAAGGAAGAGGAGGCCAAGGTCCAACAAAGAAGTCCTATTACTATTTTATCTGAAGACGAAGGATATTTGCTAGAAGGACCACCAAATACCATGGAAAATTACCATTGGCTATAATAAACCATGTTCCCAAACCATGTGCTAGACCTTAATCACCTTGACTCATTCCCGAGTCAAGGTTAAACCTAACTATCCCCCCTTTAAGCTTGACTTGGAGATATCACATACACCCCCCTGTCACCTAGGTATATATCCTGACATTACCAGTGAGTTACCAGGGGTATGTATGCTTTACCAGGTCTTGCAGCCATATTCCCATACACATGCAAACTACTCCATTAATGTTTTTCATGTGTCTTCTTGGTGACTACACCATCACCATTCGTTGCTACATCCTCTCACTTTTCCATGCTCATTAATTTTCTTCCATGCTCCTTTTGTATCGAAATCCAATTTTATCATTGATGTCCATATAAAAAGAATCCATATACCATATTCCATGAGTCTTTAGGCACTGTAGCCTCCAGTTCTCTAGGAAACCTCTACACATACATGGTTCATCAATATTGGTCCCACAACTGAGATTAAACCATCTCACATTCCTATCGCAATCGAAGACTCAACCTCTCTGGTCCACATCAAGCTCGGCTACAAGTACACCTGCCACCCTCGTACCTACCTAGTGGTTCATTACACACTTAATGCAACATCCCTTCTTTGTGTGTAAGAGGGATACCTTGTGCTTCTAACACACAATAAAATTACATTCTAACCAGGAACCCAAAAATATTGCTAGGGTGTCGGGTACCATCGAACAGAACTTCATAATTAATTCAAAAAACCAAGTACAACACAATGAGCACAACTATATGCCAAACCATGGCTCTGATACCAGTTACTAGGATTATAACGAGCATTAAGATAATTACTCGCAACAGAAATAAAATAGACAAGAAACAGTTAAAGATAGACACACAATGTTTACATGGAAACCCCAAAACTGAGAAAAACAACCATAATAGATCTATTATATTCCTTGACCTAAACTGTCCAAGCCGATCCAAGTGATCTAGCCACCACTCACCTCCAAGTCACTTTACAATGGAGCCTCCTCAAGCCTTATAAACACTTCCTTACATACAATACCATGGTTCAATACCATGGGCCACCAAATACTATTGGCTATAATAAACCATGTGCTAGACCTCAGTCACCTTTGACTCATTCCCAAGTCAAGTTTAACCCTAACACCACCCATATTTCCCTCAAATCAAGATATCAATAAAAAATTGTGTACGTGACTGTTAAGATAACAATAACGTATGTACATGACCTACCAAAGGGAATCCTACGTATATATGTGACTGTCAACACTGTGACCCGCATATATAAATAAAAGGGGGTAGAAAATCAATCTTAAGGCCAAACCAATCTAAGGAATTGTCAACAAATGACTATACTACCAAATGCGACACATAAATGAAAAGAAACATAGAGTAGATTAAGCAAAAATGCACCCAAAAAACCCCAACAAAAAGGATACTTCCCCAGTGGAGTCGTCAATTACCTTATGGAGAAAATATTCCTATGGATTGGGGTGGACCACAATAGACATGATGACACCATAAATCACATCCATTCTCAAATATACTAGATAAATTAAAGAAGCTAATAACTAAGGGATAAATTCCATACCTCAACCGGATGTTCGAAGAAGACAACTGTTGAGCTCATGATCAAATGCCTGTTCCCTATAATTTTCCCTCAACAACAAATATATATCTAAGCATAAAATATATTAAATGTTAGCATTCATACTAGCATAATCCATTTAAACATGTATAAATGAATTATACACATGGATACAAATATAAACAATTGCACATGAAATTTGGATGAGAAATGGATATTTTTATTAATATAAAAAGGGAGATACAATGTGACAACCTCCGTCGGCATCTCGTCAAGACCGAGAAACCAAATTCCTCCACCTAGTCCTCCACCACTTCAATCCTCCATCACCAGGAAATATCACAAAGACAATGGAGAGATTGGGATATAAACATAAAGAGTTCTATCAACAAGGATCAATGGATGCAAACTCAAGCGTATGGAAATGGGGAAAAAATTTGTTATGGTTTCCTTACTCTCAAATTTTTTCTCCTCCTCCAATGATTAACAATGGCTCAATATATAGCCCTCAAGTGGGAAATTGAGGGTCAAATCGGAGTGTTTCCAGACATATGGAAGGCGAAGGATAAAGTTATTCCTTACATGATGAGGAAAACTCCAAATATTTTTTGTTTTTTAGCAAAAACCCTGATGTACACGAGTTGTAATGGTGCAAGCTGCGTATGCGTGAACTACATAACTATTGACCTGCATGTATCTCCAAGAGTGTATTTTTTAGGGTTATATTGAAGCATTGGGACTATACTAATTAATGGGGGTATAGTGAGTTTGCATAGGGGAAAGGGAAGGCCATCAAGGCATGATGCATAAGGTGTTGCAAATCACGATATAACACAATGGAGAATGCATTCCAATGCTTTAGGAATCTTTTGGAAAATGTATGATGAATATGAATAGGTAAGACAACTCTTCCAGCCAAGCATTTTTAAATCGATGAAAGCATAATGGGACAAGAATTATGACATTCTTGTGCAGGTAAAAAACTAGTTGTAGAAAGATGAGTTGGATGATGAGTTAGATGAGTTATCGAGACTCGTGATGAAGAGCCATAAAATAAAATATTGTAAAAGGTTGTAACAGTCAATCAACAACATGAATGGATTGACCGTGAAGGATTGTAAGAGAGGGATAAAGGATCATTGTAGAATAGCATATGGAAACCTAAAGGAGTGAAAAAAGTGACCAAGAAGATGGACAGCTGCAAAACAAAGTTTGGGATCCAAGAGGACTAAATATTTGAAGCTTATAACCAAGAGTTTATAATTTTTCCTACGGGAATTTTGAGGTCTAAAATGGGCCCCATAAGAGATATAATAAAATATTATGAGTCAGGCATTTTGTGGGGAAGGTATATTTACAACTCATCTCTTACACTATAACCAATGCAACTATGGTTGAGTTAAATTGAAAAGATGTCTAAAATAAAACCAATAAAAAAACATCTTTGATATAACTAAAAAGTAAAGTACTTTTAAGTACATAAATTACTTTTGAATATAATATGATGAATATACTTGTAAAGTAATACACTCATAAAATAAAATATATTAATTTTGAAATTTGAAACATAAGTTACTTTTTCAATATTCAAAACATGTTTTTAAACCATATATTTATAATTTTGAATTTTAAACATAAAGCTAAATTTAAATGAATAAATTGCCATTTCTTATATATATTGAAAAAAATTAATTTTAAAATATAAATATAAAAATATAAATTTAAAAAAAAAAACATTTTTATATTTATTTTTCATCTTTTTAATACACCTCAAAACCACGTGTAAATTCATTTTTAATAGTTTCTTATGATATATATTATGTATATTACATATCATTTTTAATGTAATAATTAATAACAAAATTAAATAATTTTTTTTAAAAATGTTAATATTGGGATGAAGAAATAGTACATAAATTTCTATCATGAAAAAGTTGAGTTAATATTAAGCAAATGAGATTATATGTAATAACATTATTATTATATGTAATAAAAAGTTTAATAACATAACATCTTATTATGATATAATAATTCATTCAAATTGCTACATTAAGGTCTTATGTATGTATTTGGTTTTGTAACTTGAATGTTCGTGTTAAATTCATGTTGATATAGATGCATGTGTTTCAAAGGTTAAAAGTTGATAGTAAAATATGAGCCTTGAATAATATCTAAATTTCAAAAAAAAAATGGTATTAATATTAAATTCAACTAGATGAGAATATATATAATAATTTATTATAATATAATATTTTATTTTTATAAAATAAATAAATATATTTTTTATAAAACAAAAACTATTAACTATCAAATTGTTTTTATTATAAGTTCAAATTGTTTTTATTATAAGATGTTAAGTGATTTTCATTTTAAATAAAGATTTGATATATAATTTAAATATTGAAAAAATAATTACATAATTTTAATTTTGAATAGACAATTTATTTTTTGGTATTTATAATTTATTTTATATTGAAATTAAAAAAAAAATAATTACATTTAAATAAAACATTTAGTTTTTTGGTATTTGTAATTTATTTTATATTGAAATATAAAGAGCACTTTTCTTTCTAAGTATTTTAAGAGTACTTTAGTACATTTATATTATATTCACAAATAATTTATAAGTACTATTTTCATAATGAGTACTTTACTTACAATGTTGATATAGTTAACTATGGATTGTTGCTCACTATTTACAATTTGACAAATAAGCATATTTAACTCAACCAATGCCACCTCAATTATTATAGATGATGCCATCTTCTAAAATGTGATTGGTTCTTTTAAAGTAGATTTTGATAATACATTTTTTATTTTGAAGCCCTTTTTTAACTTCAAAATTTCCCTAATGACAAGAGCATTTTATCTCCAAACACACAAACTTCATTTGATAAGGCATAGGAAGTCTCCACATTTACTAAAGTATTTAGTTCCTTAAATGTTTTAATGTAATATGTATGTAAGAATTAGTATGAATGTAATTGAGACCATTTCTTAAATGGATCGAGAGATTTGAGTTGAGTGAGAAAATATTTAGGGATAGAGGCTTGAAGAGTAAACTGTGGATTTGTAGAGATTTTACGAATGAGTCATTAATTTAGTTAAGCTTGAATTCTATTTGGTTGAAAAGATTTAGGATCTCGATAGTATGTTTAGGAAAATTATGTGGATATGCAATTAATACAGTCAAGGGGTCCTTTTGTATAAAAATATGTAAGCCTCGACCATGTGGAGTGTGAGACATAGTAAATTGAAACTAAGTGGCCCAATAATGTAAAACCATGCCAAAGGGTAAATTGATGATGAACCAGGCCTAAGAGTGGAGAGACTTACAATGCACTCTGAGTAATTGTATATACAAGATTTCATACTAGTATCTCTGTGTATATGAGTAGAAGTGGTTGAATGTCTGAATGTATGAGTTAGTTAATTGTCGAAGAAATGTTGAAGAGAATTAAGGTATTAAGGTATTATTATTATTATACGTTGCATATTATTCATGGCGAAGAATTAATGGACGGTCCAAATCTCAAAGGATAGAGAGATCGACGAAGGAGAATCATTCTGCATCTAAAAGATGAAAGAAGCTTAGAAAGCGAAAATGATCGCTAGTGATGACAGAAGTTGAACAAATCAAATCATGTTCAAATGAGATCAACAACCATGAGGGATTTCCCTGAGTTAAGTTGCACATGCTTTAATACTAAACTGTGATCCGAAATATGGTTTTAAATTCACCTTATTTCTACCTGAAGTCCACTATTTGATTGATCTGTCATCGATCCAACGGTCTAAACAAATTTCGTTGAGTGAAACAGCGTGAAGGTTAACACAGAAAAACAGATGCGAATTTTATTTTTAAACTTGGTTCACCTTCCATTGAAGTCCGCTCAATTTCAAAGGTTGAACAGAGTATCTAAGTTTGGAGGCTAACTCCCAGTTTAGAGATTGGTTAAAATTTAGATTTCAAAAGACCCCATAACGCCTGCATTAGAAAGGCTTATGTAAGATTTATCGAGATTAGTTACCATTTTGTAAACTCTCACCATACAGTTTGGTTAGAGCTATGTTACTACAGAATCTTGCACCATGGAAATAAGGTAAAATTTGGGATTAAGGGACTTTAAAATTATATGGAAGAACATTTTTTAATTACGGATGTCAATTTTTATGACAATACGATAACATTTCCATAGGGAAGTATAAATAGTTCAAAGAAATTTACCACCAAGGGACTGAAGGATAAGACAAGGATGTGGTAAATTTTAAAAACAAGGGTTCATTTTTATAAGTTCGTGAGCTTAAGTGTGTTAAACATCTTTTATTAAGTGAATTTGTGATCCCACTTAGTTGAAGGAATATGAGGTAGATCACGCTTTTGTAGAACTAATTTTGAATTTTGTTACTCTCATACCACTTGACTTTGAAGATTCTCTAGTTTTTACTCTCACTAAAATTGGACTAAGGGACTAGAGAATAAGAGAAGGATGTTGTAAAATTTAAAAAGTAAGGGTAAGATTTTATAAGTTCATGAGATTAAGTGTGTTGAACATCTTCTATTAAGTGACTTTGAAGATTCTTTAGTTTGCTTTCTCACTAAAATTGGACTAAGGGACTTGTAATGTCCCTTCCTCGAAGGAAATTAAACATTGACCATGTCAAGCACCTAGGGGTTAAAAAAAATGAATTGATTAAATTTCCTAGGAAATTTTGGTTATTTAAAACTATGTAGGCATGTATTAGGATAATTTATAATTCTGATTATTTTATGTAATTATTTAATTAATATGGAAAATAATGACATGCGGAAATGAGTGTCATGTTAGGAGGGCACATTAGGAAAGTCAACATGCCTTGGATGAAAAATAGAAACTGTCAAGAAAACTCACAAAAGAAAACAGTCAGAAAAATATAGAAATTAACAAAAGCAAAGAAAAGCCAACAGTTTCAAAAGTAGAAAGTGCAGGAAAAGAAGTCAATGCAAAAGTAGGAAACTTTGGCCAAGAGAGGGAGCAGTTTATATTTTGATGAGAATATACTTGCAAGGAAACATCTCCAAATCCTAATAAGGAAACTTTTACTCAAAGGAGGACACAGTTTCTAATTTGATGAGATGATACTTGCAAGGAAACATCTCCAATCCTAATAAGGAAACTTTTACTCAAAGGAGGGTGAAGTTTCCACTTTGGAATGAAGGGAACATACAACAAAACATTACCTAAGCTGCTTACTTTCTATTTTCCTCAAGGAGAGAGAATCCATGATTAGGGTTAGGGTTTGCAAGTGACAACTTCCTCAACATGTGAAGGACTTGTTCAACAAGTCACTCAAGCTTTATTTAAGGCTAATTCCAACTCCATTCCTCAGTTTGGATTTTTAATGTGTTGATGTATTGTAAAGCTAATATTCGAAACTGGGTGATGAGCCTCATTTCCCTTGGGTGATGCGCCTCAAGTTCCCATTCCCTACTCTTCTCTCTCCCATTCTTCACTGCAAAAAACAACAGACCAAGGAGCCACCATCCATGATTCAGTTCAAGATCTGATAGTAGCCTTTCAGCCATTTATTACAGTATTGTAGGTGTATCTATCAGATTCTAAATTTTCCAGTACTTGCATACATCTAAGGGTTTGAATCTCCAAGTCTCTCTTTGATTATAGCTTCTAAAATTCCCTATATTGATGCATTTTGTTAAAGAATTCTATATAGATTATTTCTTATATTTATTTTGACACCCATGGATGTAAATTGATTTTATGAACATTCTATGTAATTTTTGTATCAATTTGAATTTGTATGACTAAGCATTACTTGAGTTTATCCAACCTAGTCTAGATTTGCACCTAGAATCGACTAGTTTTACCATAAAATGTATAATCTAACCTCTGAGTCTCCAAGTCCAACCATTCTTGTTATAATGGATCAATAGAATGTTTATCTAAGTCTCCAATTTCTAAAACAAAGAATTTGTATCCTCTTTAACTTGTTTGGGAAATCCTGAAGATGAAGCAAGTGAGATGTCCTATGAGATAGTTTTACCGTTGCAACCTGTAGAATCACTTTTACTTGTTTATGATTTGTATGAACATGCAAATAATTATATATAATTTCATGAAAAAGTTCTAAAATATTCTCAATACTCTCTTATCCATTGGTTACTTGGAAACTCCTAGTAAGGGTTTTATTTGCACCGATTGGGACTCCCAGAAGCCTAGAAGTAGACTTCAATGGAGCTTATTTAGAAACCTTAATGGGACCAACATCCAGGGTCTTAGGAACTTGAATAAACAGTATCCTTCCCATTCACTCTCTCCTCGGCTTACTAATTTTCCCACCTATCAACTAGTAATCTTAAAAGTTTGCCTTAAATTTTATTGCATCATTAGTAGAGTTAATATTCTGATCTGATACTAGTTCATGGATATTATAGTTTTATCAAATCACTTTCCTCCGCCACTATGGAAATTACTCTCTCAAGAGAATAAAATTTCAACCATGTCATACTCTGATCGTGACTATGATGAGTTGTGTGAAGAAGAAGAAATCCTCTATGGTTGATGGAGGCCTACCAAGACATGAAGATGATGAAGTATATTGGACATTAGATAGAGAAGAGATCATATCTGGCTCTCCAATTGTTAAGAAATACTTGACAAAGATGATAGAAGTATGGATTTTGGAGTATGTCTATCTCAAGTATGGATTTTGGCTTCAAAATGTTAATGAGCATTCTTTCAAGAGCATAAAATCATCCATAGAGGAACCAAGTTGTTCCATGTATAAATAGCATCTCCAATTCTATGAGAAAATATGCTAAGAAGAAGCACTGGAAATAGATCTTGCTACTAAGATAATTCTCACAAGCATACACAGGAAAAATAGAGAGAAGAAAAGAGACTGAATCACGTGAATGAAGAGATGAATATTGGAGTGTATCCTTCCATTGAAAATGATAAATAATAGTGTACATAAATAGTACATCCCTCATAGGTAAAATCGAGTTGTATTGGAGACAACTCATCAATGTCAAAAAATAGACTTACTAAATATGATAAACCCCCATAGGTGCCTAAAGGACTTCCCAAATCAGTCAAGGACCTCACAAATTAGCAAAATAATGAGTGACTTGTCAAGAGTGATGGAAAAACATGATAATCCTATAAAATGGAGAGAAAATAATGGAGGATGGGTTGGAAACAAAAGATAACAATTTCCTAGTTAACTAGCTTTACCTTATCCACAGAAAAGATGGATAAAAGCAAAACAAGGGAGAATTTGTAGGAAAGCACGGTTACTAATTCTAGAAGTCAATAAAGTGGACAGGATCAACCCATAATTAGGATTAAAGCACTCCTAAGGTGTATATGTAAATTGTTGACTATGTAGTGCAAGTGGATGCCAACTATCTAGGCTGGTGGGTAGAAAATTAATCAAAAGTGATTAAATATTTTATCCTAAGTTATGAAGTGGGTATATTATATTCCCACATTCCACCTCTCTAAGAAAAGAAGAAGAAGAAGGAACCAAAGGTGAAGATTCATCAAATCCATGTGCATGTTCAATATTTATGAGTTTGTTTGGTTTTCCTTCAAATAGAGCTTCTAAAAGTTTTGAGTTGAGTACCACTCAAGATGAAGAAGTCCCAAGTTGCTTGAAGAAGAAGAGAAATGAAGTATAAACAAATATCCATGAGGTGAAGTGCAAGTCACCACAAGGTGGTTACATAGGAGAAGAAAGTGAAGACTCAATGCACTTCGAGCTTCTTTGTGGGTGATCTCCATATCACTACTTAAGATGTTGGTTCATGTGAGGGTGGTGACACATCTTTTGGATCAGATCCAAAAGAAGATTACAAATCAAATTTACAGTCAGAACTTGAGTTTCATAATGAATCATAAGACAAACATACATCAGTTGGATGCGAATCATAATATTTGGTGGAATATCAAGCTACCATAGCTCCACCACATGAAGAGAAAAATATGATGCAAAGGGATGAATACAGTTCATATTTTTGTACTCCCTTGTAGCATGATGAAGTTGCATCCACATTAGAGGAGAGGTTAGACATCAGTAAGCATCCAAATACCACTATCACCATTGTGGAGAGCTATGAACCATCTAGTCTTGCAGATGGGAAAGCATAAATAAAGATTCATGAAGGAGAAGGAGAATTTTTCCATGAGCATAAAGAGAAATATGTTGTGGCAATGGAAGAAGTAAACATAATGTTCAAGCAAGTGAAATTTGTATGGAAGCCATCGAAAGACATAACTGAAATCCTTATTGGTGAGGATTGTGCAACAAAATATCAGGGTGTCCATTCACTTAACCCTACCACCAGTGTTGTAGAAGAACAATCCAAAGATATAAGAAACTCTTTGGACATGGTTGAAAGAGTACCTACTGATGGGTGCTCAAGTTTCAGTGAGACATCTACTGAGGTATGTCCACCCCTCTATGTTGGTGACATAGATACCTAACTTGAAGAAAAGGCCCCAAGATCAACTTCCACATCACCACTGGAGTTTCATGAAGTGTGTCCAAGAGAGAGGGAAGAAGAAGAGGTCCATCTGCCAGAACTTCATTTCCTTGCAGGGTCACTGAAGATGAGTGAGTGCAAGATCAAAGAGGCCCTACACACTCTCCATGGAACCCATGCATTGATGACAAACCTTTGTTGGAAGTTGGAAGAGAAATATTCCATGGAATATTTGGAGAAGTTTCAGAAGGACGTGACAAGCATCAAAGGTAATTTTCTCCATTTTCTTTCTGATAGAGACAGTTTGCTTGATATTTTTGGTTGTTGTATGGAGCATCCTTGAAGGATGAAGAAGAGATTTGAAATCTCACACAATAATGTTTTACCACCCAATATTCCTTGAAGAGAACTCAATGTGCACTGCAAGAGTCCAATATGGAGATAGAGCAACTTCATGAGAAGTTGCAAATATCTTACGTACCCTCCTACACACCATTCATCCATCCTCATAAGGATGATTGCATTCTTGATCATATGGAGGAATCTCATGAGATGGTGGATGATGAGATGCATTTTGTTTTGCATATGCTTGAGGAATGCACAGATAAGCTTGATGAGAATGAAGCACTTGATCTTTTCCATAGAAAACTTGAGATGATTTCTAGAGAGAGTCTCTTCTCCATGAAGAGTCAAATGAGATCACCTCAGTTGGATCAGCCAGTGATGAAGAAGATGTAGCCATAATTTTGGTGGATGAGTATTGCATATAGTTGGTTCATAGTTCTACACCCCACACTTCTATTTCAGCCACATCAGGTGGGGATGAAAATTGGGAGAATGAATTTTTCTTGTTGGTGCCACATGAGGAGCAGGAAGCTCCCATAGGTGTTCATGATGACTTGATGAATGGATCATTACCTTCCCAGGAGAACATAGGAATCCACTTTCATTCATGTATGCCTCATTTATTCACTTTCACCCATTGAGTGGACCTAGTGGCAGAGAGTTGAACCATTGGAGTTGTGCACTTATTCCATGTTTAGGAGATCATAAGATTTATCTAGGTGAGTGTTGTAAAGGAAAGTGTCCTATGGCTAGGGTTTAAGAGGCCATCAACATACTGGGGTTGAAAAAGAGATGCACAATGTTCAGCAAGCATATATAAGCAATACCAGAGATGAGAAAGGTCCACACCTGATAAACTGAAGGTTGGTCCAAGCTTTCTCTTCAATCCTCTTCTTGCTCCTCTCGCTCCAAGAGACCTGCAAAACAAGTTATACCTTCCTCAAACCATTATGACCACATACAAGACAATGTTAATCAAATGAATATGAAACAATGATCTGAATAACATTATAATATGATCATAAACAGAGATTCAATCACACATTGAACAATGATTTGGGAAGAAGAAGGACATCACATCTTTATTAATCTTGAAAACAAGTACAAGTATACCTTCTCTTCAAGTTTGGCACCTCACGAAACCTCGATCTGGTTCTGTTGTTTCTCTTCTCCAAAGAACTCGGCCTCCAAGCTCTGCAACACAAGGGGAAGACCTCCAGGGCAAAGGTGTGGGAAAAGAGAGTTCCAATTCCTCCAGCATAACAATGCATAAATTCAAAGTCCCTTTTCATGGACCTCCCTACCTCTATTTATATGCTAAAGAAGAGTTAGGGGCGAAGACAAAGTGGTTACAACTGAAGGAGTCAGTTGTATAACTACCCAAACTAACTCAAAAGGCGTGTTTTTATGTTTTAATGTTAAGATACATATTCGTGGGTATGTAGTAGGACAACCCGCGAATGATCCATGAGTTTCAACAAGAGCAACCCACGAATACAAACATTCGTGACTTGTAAAACACGAAACTCGCGTATGATTCGCGACTATTTCTTAAGGAGAGTCACGAATACACAAAAAACACATTTTAAGGATATTTTTGGGCATTTTCGGACTTTGGTGTCTTCTGGAAAGTTTTAGCTAACAGAAATACCTTTCCAACGATGTAGAAATGAGGTCAAACGGGGTTACATAATGCAAGATATGGGTCCTCCAAGATAGGTGTTTTTTTCAGTGACTCTCATGAAGTGTCATCATGGAAATGTCGACATGCGACGGGATGATGGGAAAGTGGTCACAGCCAGAGAAGTGTCATTTTGAGCTATAACAGTGAGAAAGACTCATGGATGGATAAGTATAGGCACATATTGCTGCCACTTGATGCCATTCATCCACATATGTATTTGGTGGAAGATTACATGTCACACATGGAGTCTTCTTGCAAAACAATTTATGCTCATGATTAGTGTAAGGCAGCTAAGCAATCAAACTGCCAAGAGAATTTGTTGAGAAATATATCTTGCACAAGGTGGTATCTGTGGAGGAAATCCACACATTTGGATGGATTATTTCACTCTTTAACCAATGGAATAGATTTGATCGATTGGATGTGATCACATGGACCTTTTGGTTGCAGTGTCATTACATTCCCTTGTTGGGGAGGAGACACATATTTGTATTTCCTGCTTGCACTCTCGTAGATCATTTTGATGAATCATTTCATTGTGAGAAGTTGGGAATCCGTGTTGGTTGGATGATGCCTACCCTTCTTGTGGTTGGTCATGAGATTTTCACCCTTGCCACTTGAGTCTCATGGATTTCATATTTGATTCTTGTGTGCATTGGGTCCATAAGAACCTTCCTAGGAGATTGAAGAGATTGGTTTGGATTTAGCCTCACTTTGGGGACATCTATTTTATGATGGATAAACTCTATATGTTTTGGACTAGCTCAAAGAGTGGCATACTTCTATGTAATTTGCATGATCCAGTCATTCATTATGGTGTTATTGCTATCCTTCATAGTACCTTTCATGATGGTGATTTATGTATGATGTTGATGATGCTTAGGAGGATGCACACTGGATAGTGGGATCCTGTAATTCCTCAAGGTGTCAAGTTTCTACCTTTGAAACTACAACATGGATACTTGCAATTGAGGAAATGGGATCCATGAATACTTTTGTCTGAGGAGATGTGTCGGATGGAATCCTCACTAATGGGGATGGAATGCAAGCAATGGGACCCTAGCATTGCTTGTCTTTGGAGCAATTATTTACATGTTGGCTTAATGGAGCAAGTCAACCTTTCTTCACAAGAGTTCATTATGTGATATCATTTACCAATTCTCCTACATGGGGGAATTACTTCTTTGGGTGAACAAATTTTGCAGCATCTTGGATTGCTTCTACTTGAGAACAAGCAGACTTGGGAAGGGAGGACTGTAATGTCCCTTCCTGGAAGGACATTAAGTGTTGACCATGTTAATCACCCAGGGGTTAAAAAAATGAATTAGTTAAATTACCTAGGAAATTTTGGTTATTAAAAACTATGGAGGCATGTATTAGGATAATTTATAATCCTGATTATTTTATGTATTATTTAATTAATATGGAAAATAATGGCATGTGGAAATGAGTGCCATGTCAGGAGGGTGCATTAAGAAATTCAACTTTCCTTGGATGACAAATAGAAACTGTTAAGAAAACTAGAAAAAGAAAATAGTCAGAAAAATATAGAAACTGACAAAAGCAAAGAAAAGCTAGCAGTTTCAAAAGCAGAAAGTGCAAGAAAAGAGGTCAGTGCAAAATCAAGAAATTTTGGCCAAGGGAGGGCATATTTTCTATTTTATGATAATATACTTGCAAGGAAACATCTCCAAATCCTAATAAGGAAATTTTGACTCAAAGGAGGGCACAATTTCTAATTTGATGAGAGGATACTTGCAAGGAAACATCTCCAATCCTAATAAGGAAACTTTTACTCAAAGGAGTGTGCAGTTTCCACATTGGAATGAAGGGAACAAAAAAGGGAAAATTACCTAAGCCTCTTACTTGTTATTTTCCTCAAGGAGGGCGAATCCATGATTATGATTAGTTTGCAAGTGGCAACTTGCTCAACATGTGAAGGACTTTCTCAACAAGTCACTCAAGGTTGATTTAAGGGTGCTTCTAACTCCATTTCTCAGTTTGGATTGTTAATGTGTTTATGCATTGTGAATCTAATATTTGAAACTGATTGATGAGCCTCTGTTCCCTTGGGTGATGTGTCCCAAGTTCCCATTTCCTACTCTTCTCTCTCCCATTCTTCATTGCAAATAACAGAGGACCAAGGAGCCATCAGCTATGATTAAGTTTGAGATCTAATAACAGACTTCGGTCATTGATGACAGTTTTGCAAGTGTATCTATCATATTCTGAACTTTCCAGTACTTTTGTACATTTGAGGGTTTAAACATTCAAATCCCCATTGATTATAGCTTCTTATAAAATGCCCTATATTGATGCATTTTGTTAAAGAATGCTATATAGATTATTTATGAGATTTATTTCAACATCCATGGTTGTAAGTTGATTTTATTCCACATGCTATGTATTTTTTATATCAATTTGAATCTAGATGACTGATCTTTACTTGATTTATCCAACCTAGTCTAGATTTGCACCTAGAATTGACTAGTTTTACCATAAAATGCATAATTCGGCCTCTGATTTTCCAAATCCAACCATTATTTCTCTAATGGGTCCTCAACATGTTTATATAAGTCTCCAAATTCTAAAACAGAGAATTAGTATCCTCCTTAACATGTTTGTGAAAGCCTGAAGATGAAGCTAGTGAGTTATCCTAAGAGTTAGTTTTACCATTGTGACTTGTATAAACACTTTGACTTGTTTTTGTTTTGTATGAACCTGTAAATAATTATATATACCTTCATGACATAGTTCTAAAATATTCCCAATACTCTCTTAGCCACTGGTTGCTTGGAAACTGCTAGTAAGGGTTTTTGTTTGCACAGGTTGGGACTCCCAGAAGCCTGGAAGTAGATTTCAACGGAGCTGATTTTGAAACCTAAATGGGCCCAACATCCAGGTGCTTAGAAACCTGAATAAAGAGTATACTTCCCTTCCTTATTGATCCCACCTTTAAATCCCAGTCACTCCCTCCTCAGCTTGCTAATTTCCCCACCTATCAGCTAGTAATCTTAAAAGTTTTCCTTAAAATTTATTGCATCAACAGTAGAGTTAATATTCTGATCTAATATGAGTTCAGGGATATTACAAGACTATAGAATAAGAGAAGGATCTAATTAATTTTTAAAGGATGAACTTTTATAAGTTCATGAGTTTAAGAGGGTTGAACATCTTCTATTAAGTGACTGTGTAAG
This sequence comes from Pseudotsuga menziesii, assembly GCA_001517045.1. Taxonomy (NCBI): domain Eukaryota; kingdom Viridiplantae; phylum Streptophyta; class Pinopsida; order Pinales; family Pinaceae; genus Pseudotsuga; species Pseudotsuga menziesii. The sequence goes on along the minus strand of LPNX010692162.1, from coordinate 45,031 downwards.
CCCACTTAGTTGAAGGCCTATGAAGTAAATCACCCTTAAGAAGAACTAATCTTAAATTAGGTTAATCTCAGACCACTTGTCTTTGAAGAATCTCTTGTTCACCCGTGACTGTGTAAGCCCACTTAGTTGAAGGCCTATGAAGTAAATCACCCTTAAGAAGAACCAATCTTAAATTAGGTTAATCTTAGACCACTTGTCTTTGAAGAATCTCTTGTTCACCCTCTCACTAAAATTAGTGTTCCTAACATGATTGAGGAAAGTACAGATAGTATGATTTTGGAGCATATATCTTCTTTACAACCATAAAATTCCCTCACTTAGAGAGAGATATTGGATCAAATAAGAAAAGAAAGGTGAATGGTGAAAAACGATCAAGATCTTAAAAAAAATCACTACCTTTCTAAAGCTCTGTGAAAATGCTACTTTTGAAAGAAAGTTTCTAACCTCTAGACATTTTAAACCTATTTAATAATAAATTTATCTTTTTATTGAGATTTGATAGATTGTAATTATATATAAGTCCAAAATATCTAAGTATTCCCTTTCTTTATAATCATTATATAACTTTAAACTTATACCATTTCTCACCTCATTTTTTTTTCCTTTCTCTTCTTAAAAAGTCCAATCATTATCTTCTTAAATAATTAATAATTAGACAACTCCCTTTGTCTATTATCATTATATAACTTTAACTTTACACCATTTCCCACCTCATATTTCTTCCCTTCCAATCTCAAATAAGTTAACAGATATACAACTCCCTTTCATTATACTCATCATATAACTTTAAGCTTAGACCATTTCCCGCCTCATATTTCTTCCCTTTCCATCTCAAACTTAGAGCCACACAAAACACCATCCTCTTATATAGCATTTTGATTCGAGATGCATATTTTCAAAAAGAGAAAAAAACCCACTTTTAATAAAATAAAATAAAAACTCGAGTGCTGCATAAATTTAAGGTTTTTTATTAACTTATCGATAACCCTTTTACATGTCGTCATCAATCTCATAGAGTAAACATTAACCCAATAGATGTGGGCGTGTCACTAACTTCTCAGTAACCTTTTCTTTAATGAACCTGAATCTCAATTACTCTGTATTTTAAATTATAAATTATAAAATTTATGTGTAGACACAATTTTATAAATCACTTTTCTTTTTAAACAATATTTTAATGTACCATGAATAAGTACATAATTTCTTGTGTTAGTTAAAGTGGCATGAATCTAGATTATATACAGATTAGATGTTAATATATAAAGAAATTTATATTAACATTGCAAAATATATTTAATGTGTGGCTTACACACAACTCATGGACATTATACTTTGTACCCCACATCTTTGGTAATTTGATATATTTAATTATGGTAATCAATATCTAATATCTAACATGTGGTAATCTATCTATTTATATTGTAGCAAGTAATCTATTTATATTGTAGTAAAATTGTTGAAAATCTTGAATCTGAGTCCAAATAACTTGAAATCCAACTGTTCACTGCTCACATCAACTCTATGATAACATTAAATAAACTACCGCATGCTAAATCTTGATATCCTTAAATTTGGCATATATATTTAATTATTTCCATGTATACTTTACTCCAATGAACATATTCCTTTCGCAGTCTTAGAAACATGTGTTACTATCTCAAATAGATTCTCTTGCCATTCCACCAAGCGTTTATTCCCATGACGTTTAATCCACCCAGCCTTCTTCACTGGTTTAGAAAGCATGCCTCAGCTCTAAATGATGGCTAGATTCAAAAGAAAAAGATGAGCCACCATTAAAAACCAAGTTTCCACGTCAGCCATTGACAGCAACATCATTTCATGTTCCTCCCATCTTAAGTCTGCCAGCTGGCAGCAACGACCACAGCTCGAACGGTTAGCTCCTTATAGACGCTTTCTTGGCCGCTCTCTAAGCGTATTCCACGACCAATACGCTCCGAAAATTTTCTACAAAATCTGGCTTCCCTGACTTGAAATTTCTCATCCAGTTCGGCCACTGCTATTCCCGAGCTGGGATCCTGTGGTAGATATGAACGACTCCAATGCCAATTTCCGTGTTCGCAACCCTACAATGGCAAGCCTCCTATTCTCCTGCTTCTCCTGCTGCGTCTTGGATGACGAGCGTTCATTCCTTCGGCCCTCGTGCTTTCAGAAGGTCAGGCGATCGAACCCCAAGGTGGATTCCATGGACGGAGATTCGCAGAATTGGTGGCACAAAGGCTGGAACAGCGTCAAACGAGCCGGAGAATGGCCGGAATCCGTTGTTGACGATGCCGGAAGCTGCTGCAGCGGGCCTAGATGGAAACGCTTTGTTCGCAGGTTCAAGACCGACGGCAAAAGCATCTGCAGTTCCAAGCCCTCAAGATTCCAGTACGATCCTCTGAGCTACGAGCTCAATTTCGACCACGGGTCTCGGAAGGAGGAGGATTATCAGCTCCATGGTTTGCCTGTGTCGGCAGTCAAGCCCGGGGAGTCTGCGGGCACCCTATGAATGAAACCCTAAAAACCCTGGCAGTTCCTTGAAATAGATACAAAACCTGCATATCATGATGGTGGAGTGGAATTCGTTTCAAGGTTCTCGGTCCTTCGCTGGGCAATTTCTGGACAGAAACCCTGTCATTCATGTAACAATCTTCTGCTATTTTGTCAAATTTGAGCGTGTATTTTGTAAAACCATATAAACAGCTTTTGTGTATTTAAATATGTCATCAAAGTGTGCATACATTCGCGTGTACAACTGTAGGAATGTTTATGTTGCTGATAACATAAACTGTCTGTTGAAGTTGTTAAGCTTTCCTTCACGGTATTCATGGCATGGCCTCAGATTCGAACGCCATGGATAGGAAGCTCTAGTCTAGCTCGCGAATTTTTTTATGAACTTGCAAGAAACATTCTGTCGCATCTTTAGCAGCTTTTTCTTTTTCTTTTAAATCACTTTATATATATATATAACATTGTTGCAGTGACTTAAGTCATTAAATAGGTAAATAGTTAAGTAATGGTTAGTTACCTCGAGCAATATCAGGCCATAATGTATCTGGCTGAATATTGCTCCCCGTTAGTTACACGGTTGTAAAGACTACCCAGGTTATAAGCTTCAAACCTGGATATATTCAGCTCCCCGTTAGTTACACGGTTGTAAAGACTACCCAGGTTATAAGCTTCAAACCTGGATGTGGGTTACCTGTGTGGTGCATTGTTGAGAGCTCCTAGCTTTAAAAAAAAGTTAGTTTGTTACATGTAAAGTAAAGGGATTTGTTTGAATTATTGAAGTTTTTAAAAGCATAAAATAAATAAAAACAAAATAAAGGATTTGGAATGAAATTTTTCATAGGTAGATAATTACAAAATATGATAAATTAAATAGGAGATAAATCTATATAAGGATGTTTTTTTAAAGGAAATCTATATAAGGGTGGTAAATTGTTGGCCAACTTGCATGTCTTACTAATTGAACTAATCCTTGGAGCTCTCTATAAAAGTTTTTAACATAGAGGAGACTTTATATAAAGGTTTTTAATATAAAGCAGATTTACATATTATACATACATTTTTAGAGATGTTTTAAAAAAAATAAGCTTTAGATAAAAGTTTGAAGTCATTAAAAAATAAATATATTTTGTAACAACTTTGTAAATAGATTTATTTGAGTGGTTTTGTGTTAGATGGATAAAAAAATTGCTTTATTGAAAATAAATATATATATTCAAAGCTGGGGCATTAATATACATTATTTCATTTGAAACCAGTGTAATCTTATTCATGTACATTCAACTCTTTTACGAAAATATTTAAGTTGATTCCTTTTGAATGTAACGTTCAACCAAAGTACAACTTTTTTTAATTGGTTACTTGCAAATATTATTCTTTGATGGTTAGGAAGGATTCTCTTTCCACCTTATACCTTAGCATTCACAATGCTAATGGGGTTTAAGCTTTCCATGTTTAGCATAATAGTGTTCTCAAAAATGGTTTTCACAAATATTGTCATGCTTCGTGTTGCAAAGACTTCATCAAAGAATTGCTTAGCATCCTTTCATTTTTTGTAGTTTGTTAATAGTTGTCATCCTTTAACCCTGCGATGGAAGGTAGTAGTATGGATTTGCTTCCGTGAATTGAGACGTTATAAATTGGTTTGTCCATTGTAAGTTATAATCACTGGATACCCTATATGCGAGACCTATTTTTTGGTGCATAAACACGAGTTTTGGTTCATGTGTTCCCATGGTAGAGGGCGTTCAATGCAAAGTTTCCATTCCAATCAGCTAGTCAATCAATTGAATCAAGTAATCCAAATACAATCACATAAACACAATGTAAAAGTATTCATGGAGTGCTGGCCAAGGTATACCTAAAATGATCCCTTAGCTAAAATAAGCTTAGAGACAATATTGGTCATATTATAGTTTAAAAGGAAATTCTAAATTTTTCAGTAGGATTTTGTCGGTTTGAGCAAAATATAATATCTTCTCATTCCCTAGGGACCTCTACGACACTTATCAACTAATATGACATTGTTCTAGGTATTTTTTAGTGACGAAGTTGGCTTCTTTTTTCTCAAAAAATAGATTTATAGTCATTTTTGCTTACATTTATAATGTTTTCCCAATAAAACCATTACTTCACCCCACAACCACTTAAATACCTAAATATTTATGTTAATAACATTTTTTAAATATTTTAAGTCATTCATTTTTATGATGAATAATACTTCTCTTTTAATCTTAATCATTCATCTTTCTAATTCATAATATATATTAAATACCTCCATCATTCATTCTTATGAGTAAAAAAATTTTTTAAGCAAACATCATTCATGTTTTATCATTGATTATATTTCCTATATACTTTTAAAAAAATCAATAAACCTTGATCATTATCTTTATCTTTATCTTTATGATTAATAATATTTCTTAAATACTTCAATCCATTCTTCTTTCCTTATTCATCTCTCCTTTATGATTAATAATATTTCTTAAATACCTCACTCCATTCATCTTTTCTTTGTGATTAATAATATATTTCAAACATTCAATGGACCTTATATTTCATCATTTATCATCGATTTATTTCTTAAATACTTCAATCATTTGATCTTTACGATTAATTATATATTTCAAGTCATTCAGAGGACCTTATATTTCAAGTCATTCAATGGACCTTATGGGCATATCTCTTTGCAAAAGGAACCTGTACATTCAAAAGCCATAAAGTGGTCGACACATAGATTGTATTTTTATGTGATAAGGATGGATTGTATTTTATGCGACAAGGTTGATGTCAGATCGTGTTCTTATAATGTAAAAAATACCTTTCAAAATTTGGAAGCATATGCCCTTTCAAAATTGGTATCTAAATGATTTTGTAGGTACTCATTTTATTCTTTGCTTTTGAGAAAAAGTAGTTTCCCCAAAAACAAGTACGATGCTCTTAACCCTACAAGTCAAGTGTTCACTGTGTTCACATAAGGAGAGGCACTTCCAAATATTAATATTTTTAATATACTTAAAATTTGAGTTAATAATTTCCAACTTTATGATTAACAACATTATAAAGAAAAGACTTGTTCAGGTCCATTGAATGCTAGAACCTCAAGCAACCAACCTATTATTTTAAGCATTTGTATTGTTTCAAGGAGATTGTAATTGTAACTTTTTCATTAGGATCTTGCTTGGTTTGAGCAAAGTAGTGTATCTTCTCATTTCCTAGGGGCCTCTAAGAAGGGATTGCACAAAGTAGTTTATCTTCTCATTTCTAGGGGCCTCTAAGAAGGGATTGCACTTTATAGAAACACACAATTGTATTGTTGAAGATAAAATCTTTGCGTAATTATTAATCATGACTTCCTATAAATTCTAGACCGTAGAAAATTAACAACTAATATAACATTGTTCTAGGGATGCTTTAGTTATGAATTTGGCTAATTTTTTTTTTAAATAGATTTTAAATCATTTTTTTTATATTAATAATGTTTGTTAATTTATTTAAATTATATATTATTTATTAAATTTATATATAAACAAAAATAGTTACCTAAAATATTAAATTTAACTATATAATTTGAATTCTTAAAATAATTTAATAAAAATAATTACTTTATCTCACAACCACTCAAATTATACATAATTGACAAATTCTATTATATATAAAGAGAATTATTTTAAAATTTTATTATATTTTAAATTGTTTGGAAAATTATATTATCATTAACTATTATTTAAAATCCTTATCATATATAATTAATTTTTTTTAAATCTATTGGATGTAGTTTGGGTAGTTTGGGGGATGATTGTTACCTTCCCTACCTAGGTTCATTTCCTTGTAAGTGACATGTTGAGCCATTAAATGGGTGTGTAAGATGTTCTTATTATTTATCCCTCAATCTACCGAAAATTCTCGACATCCCCATGTTTCTTCATAAATCTCAAAGAGATATTAGTGAATATAACAAACACAAACTACAAACAAAAAAATAAAATATATTTTTTAATTTTTTATATATAAAAAAATTTATATTAACATAAATTATTATTTTAATATCTTAAATACATTTTTAGTTTCAAATGTCTAAATAAATTGTTATTTCACTATTTTAATCTTTTATTGTATTATTGTATTTTTTTTTCAATGTGGTTCACGCGCCGGCTTGACCGACGGGCTACGTCCACGGAAATAAATCAGGCGGGCCCACCCGAAGGGGCCTCACACCTTCGGCGCACTTCATGCCTAACCCCAAGGGCGTCAATGAGAGTTGAACCCGTGACCTCTATACCGAGAGGCCTAGCGACGGGTGCTCAATCGATTGAGCTAACTCTTGGGGCTTATTGTATTATTGTATTGTATATATACACTACATGGGATTTTAGATTTATTTATTTTAGTATTTTAATATCTTATTGTATTGTATATAAGAAGATACACCACATGGGATTTTATATCTAAGAAAGACACCTATGCAAATTTTATTTATGATAATAAAAATCTAAAGGAAGTGACTTCTTATAAGTATCTCGGAATTGATATTCATCACAATCTCAATTGGAACTATAACATTGAGAAAATGATTAATGGAGGGTGTAAAACTTCTTTTGGTTTTGAAAATAAGTATAAATCAACCAATCCAGTCATGTGGGATAAAAAATATTTCCTCTTTGAAACTCTGGTCATCCTTGCTATCTTGTATGATTGTGAAGTATGGGGGTGCAACATTTCTAGAGAATCTTGGGGGAAGATTGAGCAAATCCAGAAGCAGTTTATAACTTATAACCTCAAAATTAAAAGCAATATGCCTTATCCTATTTTCCTCATAAAAGTGGGTATGAATAGGTACCTAATGTACAAGCATAATATAAATAACATGGGAAATGAGAGACTTCCTAATATTGTTTTAAACTCAAGTCAAAATCAACTACGCTTCAAGCAGTGTTGGTGTGAAGATACCATGGTTTAGTTAAACCATTGGGGCATTGATGAAAACGACAATTTGTGTAAATTGATAATGTAAAAAATATTATTACTTCTAAGTTTAAAGAGAAATTATGGTGTGAGGAAAATTTAGCGGTTAAAAGAATTTTAAGATACTATAAGGAGGTCATTAACCCTAACTTGGAAGATCGGAAGTATCTCTCAGTAGTAACTAGCTCGCGGAAGAAAATTAATCTAGCCAAGATTAGAACAAACTCACATGAACTCCAAAGCAAAACAAGGCGTTGGTCGATTTACTAAAACTCTATTGGTAGAAAGGGTTTTCCATCTGTGTGAGTTTATGAGCATTGAGGATGAAAATCACTTTCTCTTAGAGTGCCTTGCTTACACCCACATTAAATCTGAGTTTCATAGTATTTGTTACAATACAAACCTTTATAACTTCCTAACTTGCCAAAACTATAATGAGCTTGAAGAGCTTCTTGACAAGCTTTTTGAACACAAGAATAAGAGTTTAAAGTAAACCAAATATTATCCTTCATAAAATTTAATAAACAAGTTGATCTCAATAAACGTTAATCATCATCATCATCAATTAATTATATTTATTAAATATTACATATCATTTAATAAACATCTAATCATTTGTCTATCTAATCATTTGTCTTTATAATTGATATATTAAATATTTCATATTATTTAATAAAAATGTAGTCATTTATCTTTGTGCTCGATAACGTTTCTTAAATATTTTAAGTTCATTATTGTGATGGATAATATTTCTTACAAGTCGTTCAACGTGAGTCCTTCATCTTTATAATTAATAATAGTTAGTAAATACTTCGAATCATTCATGCGTGTGAATGATAATATTTTTTAAACATCACATCATTCATCTTTTATCATTAATTATATTTCCAAAATACTTGAAAGAAAACATTGGACCTTAAACATTTACCTCCATTTACCTTTATGATTGATAATATTTCTTAAATATTGTAATCCATCCTTCATTTTTATGATTAGTAATATATTCCAAATACTAATGGACCTTCTATTTCATCATTTATCTTTATCATCGATATATTTCTATGATACTTCAATCCTTTCATCTTTACGATTAATAATATATTTTAAGTCATTCAAAGGACCTTATATTTTTGTTCAATTGACTTTTTTTTCAAACAAGAAAAAGGCTATTTTTTATTTATAAAAGTATAAATATATGTAATCACAAAATAGTTGTCATAACATTGTCTTAGAACATAACACAAATAAGTAGTAAGAAAACATAAAAACGATGCGAGCCTCAATAACAAGTACAATAGATCTAGCCTCTGAGATCTATGAAAGAGAACAAAAACCAAGAAAAACAAATAAGGAGGAACCCAATCAGCTATAGAGACCCGTGCTGCCCGAAGATAGCCGAGAGCTAAAACACCAAAATTCAAAAAAATGAGACCCTCCATGGCCCAGTAACCTCTTCGCGAAAGGATGTTCGCTTTTGCATTGAACTAACGGAAGATGTGGATCAAAGACAATTGAGGAAATTCCAAAAGCAAAGTACGAGTATCCTCCAGCCACGACCAAAGATCCAAGGCATGTATGGAACATCCCAAATTGGCCCAATTAATAATGAGAGAATCAACCACTATCTATTCAATTCCAATATTCATTGCCTTAGTGAAATAAACAGTCGTCCAAACACCCATCCGAGCTCCCCCTTTGAATTGGTGCCCAGACCACCATAAAGACACAGTTTGTAGGAGTCATATCTATCCAGGAAGATGATGGCACCTGCACCACAAAGAGACCCATCCCAACGAGCATCTCCATCAAAGTTTTCCCTTACACCATCCACATATGCAGAGGGTGGCCTGATCGGCTTAGAAAATACCCCAGAAGAGGGAAGCAAAACATGGAAGTCTGAGAAAGAAGATATAATGCGACAAACCACCTCAGATAAATATGGATTATGTCCTTAAAAAATGATAGAGTTTCTCAGCTTCCAGATCTCCCAAATAAAAAAACATATCAACTCCCCATATCTGTAGCAAATATGAACCATTGTTGTAGACATATAGAGAAAGGCGTGTCTGACCACAAGAAATGTACATGCATAGTAGTGCAGACCATATTCCAAATATGCCACGATGTAGGATAGGTAATGAATAAATGGAATATATATTCATCGTTATCTCGACATAGATAGAAAAGGTTCAGACCATAAAAACCACGCTTGTGTAGATTGTCCCAGGAAAGGATCTTACCTTCCAATGCAAGCTAGGTGAATACCTTCACTTTTGTAGGAACATTCCATTTCTAGCATATATCGTGCCACCAGCTAAAGTTCACCAACATATCTGACATGATAGCATCATAAGCCAACTTAGTTGATATAGAACTCGAGGATGTATTCCACGACCATCAAAGTGAGACATCAGTTTCTCTAATCTTGATGTTCACTCTATATAGACCCATAATGTAAGAGGACCATTCATGATCCATTGAACCGTAGATACCAAGTTGAGATGCACTGATCCATTTGATTGGTGACTGAGGCCCAGGGAGATTTATGCATATACGGTTTAGGAAGAAATAACCCTTCGATTGTAAAATAGATGATAATGCCTGGGATAATTTGATGACTGAAGGACGACCATTTATGGGATCCTCACCCACAATGATAGATCTATCGTTACCAAGATCCCATGCAAGCCAATCCTCAGCAACTGAAAAGGAGGAAATCAAGTCGGCCCAAATATTAGATGCTCATTTAATATTCTTCTTTGGTGATCGAATCTAATTCACTATAGACTGTTTTTCATATATTCATCTTTGATAACAAATTTCCAAATATTGTCCATAAGCTCTTAGCCTTCAATGCTTTGGCAAATAAATATATGTTTTTAAGAGACCAACCTCCCATCTTCTTAGGTCGAGCAAGTGTTCCCCTTGGATTAAGTGATATTTGTGTTTAGAACCATCACCAGCCCAAATAAAGTCAAATTTTTTATGGCAAATCGCATTCATGATCACCTTAGTAACTTTGCATAATGATAACCAGTAAAGTGATAAGTTGTCTAAAACATATCTAGCTAGAGTGAGCTGGCCACCCAATGACAACCATCTCCAACACGAGTGTGATATTATGGATTATGTACTAGGTAAAGAGCCAACTCCAATGAGATGTCTGATAACCATTTGGTTTTAAGAAAAAACCAATATATTTCGAGTCCTCTAATAGCTCCTTTGTTTGGTAAGGGAGGAAGGTTTCAATTTATGCTAAACATTCTTGTTTGATGTTATTTTTCAAAAAACTAAATTTTTCCACATTGATCAACATTTACCAAAAAGCATAAAAAATGAGTGAATTACTTCCACTCTACCATATTTTTTCCACTAATCAACATATCAGTCGAGTTATAAAAAACATGAGTCGAGTTATAAAAAAACATCAAACATGAGTAAAAGGAAAGCATAAAAAAATGAGTGGATTACCTTCCATTCATTATCAAAGATGAGTGAATTACCTTCTATTCAATGGACCTTATCGGCATATTCCTTTGCGAAAAGAAACTTTACATTCGAAAGCCATAAAGAATCAATAACCTAATGGTCAACACATAGATTGCATGATATGGATGGATTGTATATTTATGTGACGAGGCTGATGTCACAGCATGTTCTTATAATATAAACTAAATGTCAAAAGAAACCTTTCGAAATTTGGAAGCATAGGTCCTTTCAAAATTTGTATCTAATCGGTTTTTTTTTGTAGGTAGGCATTGTATTCTTTGCTTCGCCGAAAAAGGTGATTTCCCCAAAAACAAGTATGATGCTCTCAACCTCACAAGTAAATGCAAGTGTTCACATAAGGAGAGGAATATTAATATTTTCAATATATTAATAAAGTTAATAATTTCCAACTTTATGATGAACCAACATTATAAACTAACTTTATAATTTTATATAAAATCTATACACATTTGTATTGTTCTAAGTATTCTATTTAGAGAGGTCTAAGTAATCAATATAAGTGGTGGAAATACTCGGATGTGGGTGCCGCACGTGTAGCTGACGATATTGAAATCCGCGAGATCCAGGAAAATAGTGTGGCACCTTGCATGCAGGGTTCTTGTTATCTCCCCCCAAGCAACATTCATTGCGCATTCAAGGTGAGGAGATCGTCATTCTAGTTGGGACGGAAGGAAGGACTCCGTAGTTAATCCTTTTGTCTGGAGATGGGCATTCGGTCACGTCGAGAGATGGCAGATCCATTTCTCCATTACGTAGGGTGTTGGAAGGGTCATCGCTGCTTTAACTCTCCTTCAATGGCCTATGTACTTACTCGTGTTGTCGGTCGGCTTAAGGCTCTTGAGAGGGAAGTCCCTTGGCTTATTCTTCTGTTCATGTGTTTAGTTTTTAACAACTCCTCCCAACTTGGCTCTGGTCTTCCCTTCTAGTTTTATCAAAAGCATAGATTTTACCTGCACCAACATCCTAGACCTCTAGCTCTGGGTAATTGCAAAGTCTCTTCCCAGCATGATTCCGGTTTTTCCACCTGGTTTGCTTGGAAGCCAAGTCTTCACCTACATCAACAGCCGATACAGAGGTCATGGGTTAATAAAGTCTCTAACGACACGTTGAAACACAGTCTTGCCATGGAGTCTCGTCAATGCAGTACCCCTCGCCATGGTAGTAGTGGTCGTGGTCAAGCACAACGCGGCATGAGTTTGAGGCTGGAAGATGGGTATCATACAAGTGTTTGTATTCCTATGCGAACGCTAATAAATGAATGGGAAGCTCATATGGTCATAGAACATTTGGCCAAAGGAATTGGGGGTGGACATCTCAACCATTACTAGCTTATCAAGAATATGATGGGATCTTTAATGGAAGAAATTTTCAACAATTGGAATTACACTCATAGTTCAGTTCTCCTTGTGAAGACTAAGCTGATTGAACTAGATACCCAACTCAATAAGTTGGATGTGACTTCAGCTTGGAAAAGCCTTGATAGGAAATGCTAAAGGAGGAAGTGGCAGTGTTATGGGGGCACCAAAAACATATTTGGATAGGAGCTTGGTTACGGTGATTCCCACTATGACGACTGTACCATTTCTCATGCCCTCCACCATCACATCGTTGAGCAACAACCGCGTTCGGGATATTGAGGTACCAGTTCGTAAATCTGCTCCTCTTCCTATTAAGCAGACGGAAAATACAAATGATGAAGATTTTGAGGGAGGCTACCCCATCATAGAGGAAAATTCTTCCCCTTAGCTTGGTGTTGTTGAAGAACCAGAAGTCGGCTTGACCCACCTATGTTCTACCTGCTAAGTTCAGTTTCTTTATTTTTCAGTTTTCTTTTAGAATACTGTATAATTTGTCTATGAAACATATCAGTTTTATTTTGGAGTCTAGTGCTTGGATCCCATCATCTAAATGGGTTTTTGCGCCATATTGTTTGAAAGACATGCTCATAGTATCGACTGGTTGGGGTGGTGGGTTTTAGACCACCCCAAAACTATGTCCGAGATGTATTTTTGGATGTAATCTTTTTGCTTTGATAGTTTAATACAATGCAGACTTACAAAAAAATATACTATGGTTGAAATCAATATCCATGCAAAACGATATTTGAAGGGATGAATTCATTTCTATAAAAAAATTGAAATTTGAATAATGAATGATTTAGCCAAAAATTATATCACCAAATTGCATTAATAATTGTCATAAAAAATAAAATCATTAACAAATTTAGACTACTTTATTATACCGATAGGTGTTTATATCTTAGAATTTGGAGTGGACTAGGGGCCTATATATGTTTTTCCTAGATTGCACAAGGATGAGACAAGTGTATTGTCAAGGCTGATTTTTTGGCAATCGTTCCAAATGTGAAATAAACAATTACTAGCATAGTCACTTTTCTTGTGGTTGGTGAACATTGATAGGCCACAAGTCAGCTACATGTTATCAACTGCCTTCTTCTAGTTAAAGGGGTTTTCTTCCAGGAAGCACATTATCCATGCATCAACCAAGACTTATCTATACAAAAACTATGAGTTATCCATGCTACCGGCTTTTTTATATACTTTCGTCTTTTATTTAATTGTTTATTTCGAATTTTGAACGACTGCCATAAAATCAATCTAGACAGTACACTTGTCTCATACTTATGCAATCTAGGAAAAGCATAGATGCTAGTCCACCCAAAATTCTAAGATATAAACACCTATCAATGTAATACAAACTAGCACACCCACATAGTTTGTGGCTAGATCACGTCGATAGGGATCGAATGGTTGAGAGATAGTGATGGAATGGACGAAAGTTTGGATTTTGTTTTTTTATTTCTCACATTCTTCTAGTTAAATGGGTTCAACTCCGAGTTATCCATGCCTAGATACATGTTACCACCGCCATTCTTCCCATTATCCATTTATCAACCATCAATTATTTTTCATAGTATTTATTTTGTCTCGCATTCTTTTAGGTATCTGCCATGAACTGTTGGTTATCCATTCAACTATGAGTTATCCATGCATCGCTACCAATTCTTCAATCATCGGCTACTAGTTATTTTTTATATTTTATTTTTTTTAATTACACTGATAGGCATTTTTATTTGAGATTTGGGGTGGACTACGACCTATGCTTTCTCATCTACGGATGAGGATGATACNAAGTTCATGGATAACTCATAGCTGATGAATGGATAACAAAAAGTTCATGCAGATAACTAGAAGAATGTGGGTTAATATATATATTAACTAATAGTTGATAAATGGATAATAGGAAGAGTGTCGGCGATAACATGTATCTAGAGATGGATAACTCAAAACCCATTTAACTAGAAGAATATGTGAAATAAGATAAAAAAATCCAAAATGTCTTCCATTCCATCGCTATATCTCAACCATTTGATCCCTATTGACGTGATTTAACCACAAACTATGTGGGTGTGCTAGTATAATTGTTTATTTTGAATTTCGAATGACTGCCATAGAATCAATATCGATAGTACACTTGTCTCATCCCCATGCAATCCAAGAAAAGTATAGGTCATAGTTCACCCCAAAATATCAAATAAAAATGCTTATCGATGTAAAAATAGAATATCAAAAGTAATTGGTAGCTATGCATCGATAACTTGTAACTGATCCATGAATAACGAGCAATTCGTGCAACTATGCATGGAGAACAAGTAACTCATTCTTGACACTTAACTTGTAACCTATCAATGTTGACGAACCACAAATTAAGTGACTATGATAGTTCTATTATTCTATTATAAGTGAACTTAAAACCAATATATATATATAATTAATCATGATCGCCAAAAAGTCGAGTACTCTTATTAAAACTTTAGTAAACTATATGAAATACTAGTTCAAACGAATAGTTATAAATGTCAGTTTTGAAGCAACACAACTGAGTTAACGCTATCAACCATGGAGTGATAATAGACTCTTTGGAAAGAAAAAGTTAAAACTAAGGCTTCGTGTTCGCCTGGAACGCGTCTTCTGATAGGTGTTAATGGATCAGAGTTCAAGGAGGAACACCTAGCACATTTTAGGATCAAGGTTGTATCGAGGGAAGAGTAGTCTGATGAGGAAGCGGAGAATATCATCAATGATTCTGTTAATCGAACGATGGAGGACTCTATAGAAGAATTCAACATTCAAGAAGGTGGAAGGATGGAGGTAAATAAGGTTTATTCTTTTGAGAAAGGAGAAGATTTTCCAGAAAGGGTTCAAATAGAGAACTTTCGGGAGAAGGGTGGTGCTTCTAGTATTAGGGAAGTAAACCTAGAGGGAAGAATCCTTTGTAATTCCAGTGAGGAGGCTTCATGCATTAACCACGGTAGAAAGAAATGTGTTAATAGAAATATGACCAAAACATTTCTGGTTCTTGGGGTTGACGTGAAGCAGAATGAGATGATTGATTATGTGGGTAAAATTATGGTGGGTAGAGTTCTTGTTCCTCGCCTTGGGATTCAAAGGATTAAATCTTAGGTGAAGGATTTCTGGAGTGATAGTTTAGATTCTTTACCAGAGATATGTCTTCTCCCTATAAGATGGATGGCATTTGAATTCATGTCGGAAAAAGGAGACGGGAAAAATTCTCTACAAGTATTGGTAATGGGATCAAGGTGTGTTATATATGAAGCATTTGTCTCCTCTTTTCAATCCATGTAAAGAAAGGTTAGTAAAAAGGGATCTTTGGGTTAAATTTCCCAATCTGTCCATGGAATTTTGGCTTGTTGATTTCTCGAAGGAAGTTGGGAATGTATGGGGAAAATATGTGGATGTCAATTGGTCGCTCTTGGTATCTGGCGATTATAGGGTGGCCAAATTGTTGGTTGAGAGTAATCTTAGAGAGGGTTTGGTGGAGTGTTTGGAAATATCTTGGGGCAGTTTATGCTTGAATCGGGAACTTGATTATCAAGGCATCCCGTTTATATGTAATAGATGCCATAAATATGGTCATATGGTTTCAAATTGTAAGATGTCTTTATATAAGTCTGTTTGGAAGGAAAAGGAAAATTATGGGAGACATGAGAATGAGGTAGAATTTATTCTTGAAGTAAGGGAGGACAAGGCTATAACAGAGGATCTTAAATAATTCCTCTCAGATGAAATTGACCTACACAATTTGAAGAATGTAGGATATGTTGATACATAAATGCTCAGTACATAGGAAGCGAAAGGGGTCGCAGAATATCAAGACATAGAGGCTAATGAATCATCAGGTATGTTTAAGCAATACCCTTTTGTTCTTCAAATTGGGGATCCGATATACTTTAGTAATAAAGTAGAGATAGGGCTTGTTGAGAAATTAGTTTCTAATGAAGCTTTTAAATTGGGGGAGTTATCCTTCCTTGAAGATAGTAGTTATGGCAATAGAAGAAATAAGGAAGTTGATATCTCGATAGAAGAGAATACCCCTATTAAACCCTATTTTCCTTTTGTTATCCCAAAGTTTGAGGGAAACCATTTATTTAGATCATGTAAATATGGAAGGGTTGGTGCCTTTCTCTCATTTTCGGGTGGTATTGGGAAGATTAAGGAATTTTTGAAGATAGGAAAGGGGAGGAAATTTTATTTTTAGTAGGTGCAAGAAAATGTGGTATGGGAAATTGAAGAAGGAAAACAAAGAACTATTAAGGTGGCAATAAGAGTAGTGGTTGATAGAGATAGATCCTTTAACGAGGCACTTAGAGTAGTAGAAGCCTCAGAAGGAGGTTGCTATTGATTTTCCTTTCTCTTAATTGTAGAGGTCTAGCTAGTGCCTCCAAGAAACTAGTTGTTAGAAGAGCTATGGAAAACTATAAGCCTGATGTTATTTTTCTCCAGGAGATTATGTGTGTAGGGAATAGAGTTGTTGAATATATGAAATTATTTGCAAAATTTTGGGAGTTTGTTAGTATCAATGCTTTGGGGAAATCTGGTGGTTTGATAACAGGTTGGAATGGCAGGAAATTGAAGATAACTAATGTTTGGAAAATATGTTCAGGGATAGTGGTGAATCTTGTCAGTTGTTAGACTAATTTATATCTAACGTTCTTAAATATATACGAGACATATGGGGAAAGAGAGACATTCTGGAATTCTTTTTTTACTAAATATTTAATTGCAGGTGACAACATTATCATCGGGGGAGACTTGAATTTTTCCTTAGGTCAGTCGGAAATTTGGGATCCTAATGCTAAGATAGATCCTCTTGCATACTTTTTCCAGAATCTATTGGTGAAGAAAGGTTTGATTGATGTGCCTCCTTGAAAAATTAACCACACATGGACAAATCAAAGAGTTGGCCCATATAGAATAGCCAAAAGGTTATATTTTTCTTAATTTATGAAAGCTTGATGGTATCTCCCTTGCACATTCGTCATTGGGTTGGTATAGGTGGTAAATTTGATCACTTACCAGTGTTGCTAGAGTTTGAAGGAGATGTTGAGGTTAATCTTGGTTATTTTTAGCTAAACCCTTATTAGATGAAGAATAAAGACTATGTAAAAGCTATAACAAGTAATTGGAAAGCTTTTGATATGAGATGTATGGAATCTGCTGCTATTCAAATGGCTATAGCTATTGAAAGGAATTAACAATTTGAAGAATGTAGGATATGTTGATACATAAATGCTCAGTAAGCACGAAGCGAAAGGGGTCGAAGAATATCAAGACATAGAGGCTAAGGAATCATAAGGTATGTTTAAGCAAGACCATTTTGTTCTTCAAATTGGGGATCTGACATACTTTAGTAATAAACTAGAGATAGGGATTGTTGAGAAATTAGTCTCTAATGAAGCTTTTAAATTGGGGGAGTTATCCTTTCTTGAAGATAGTAGTCATGGCAATAGAAGAACTAAGGAAGTTGATATCGCGATAGAAGAGACTCCCCCTATTAAATCCTCTTTTCCTTTTGTTATCCCAAAGATTGAGCGAAAACATTTTTTGAGATCATGTAAAGATGGTAGGGTTGGTGCCTTTATCTCCTTATCGGGTGTTATTGAGAAGATTAAGGAATTTTTGAAGATAGGAAAGGGGAGGAAATTCTATTTTTAGTAGGTGCAAGAAAAGGTGGTATGGGAAATTGCAAGTGGAAAACAAAGAACTATTAAGGTGGCAATAAGAGTAGCGGTTGATAGACATAGATCCTTTAACAAGGCACTTAGAGTAGTAGAAGCCTCAGAAGGAGGTTTCTATTGATTTGCCTTTCTCTTAATTGTAGAGGTCTAGCTAGTGCCTCCAAGAAACTAGTTGTTAGAAGGGCTATGGAAAACTATAAGCCTGATGTTTTTTTTCTCCAGGGGATTATGTGTGTAAGGGATAAAGTTGTTGAATATCTAAAATTATTTGCAAAATATTGGGAGTTTTTTAGTATCAATGCTTCGGGGAAATCTGGTGGTTTGATAACAGGTTGGAATGGTAGCAAATTGAAGAGAACTAATGTTTGGACAATATGTTCAGGGATAGGGGTGAATCTTGTTAGCTGTTAGACTAATTTATATCTAATGTTCTTAAATATATACAATCCATATGGGGACAGAGATACATTCTAGAATTCGTTGTTTACTAAATATTTAATTGCATGTGACAACATTATCATTGGGGAGACTTGAATTTTTCCTTAGGTCAGTTGGAAATTTGGGATCCTAATGCTAAGATAGATCCTCTTGCAGACTTTTTCCAGAATCTATTGGTGAAGAAAGGTTTGATTGATGTGCCTCCTTGCAAAATTAACCACACATGGACAAATCGAAGAGTTGGCCCATATAAAATAGCCAAAAGGTTATATAATTTCTTGATTTATGAAATCTTGATGGTGTCTCCTTTGCGAATTCGTCATTGGGTTGGTATAGGTGGTAAATTTGATCACTTACCGATGCTGCTAGAGTTTGAAGGAGATGTTGAGGTTAAGCTTGGTTATTTTAAACTAAACCCTTATTAGATGAAGAATAAAGACTATGTGAAAGCTATAACGAGTAATTGGAAAGCTTTTGATATTAGATTTATGGAATCTGTCGTTATTCAAATGGCTATAGTGAGTATGCAATTGTTGAGTGGATTCGTAAGCAGAAAGATTTTGAAGACAAGGAAATTTGTCTCATTGAGGCTGAATTATATTCTATATATGAAGGACCAAAGTTTTTGGTTCATGAATGAGCAATATAGAAGTAACTTTCAAGCTTTGGAGAAAAGTAAAAAAGGAATTATGTTGTCTAAAGAAACTAAAGGGAGTAGAGCTATTTGGATGGATATGGAAGATGATAATACAAAAAATTTCCATAATTATGCTAATCAATGGAAAAATATTAATACCATTTGGATTCTTAAAAAGGATAATGGAAATATTATCAGTAGTTTTGATGATTTAGCAGCTGAAGGGGTGGAAATTTTTGGAATTTTGTAGAAAGAAGACTTAGATGAATATCAAAGAAGATGTCCATTTAGCTCAACTTTATCCTATAATGGTTACAAAAGCAAATAACGTTTCCCTTATGGAAAAAGTATCGAGTGAGGAATTGGATTCAACCATGAATTGTGTCCAGAAGGATAAAAGCCCGGGTCCAGATGGGCTCACTATTGAATTTTTCATTGGAATGAAAGGAATTATTTTGGAGGAAGTTTTGAGGGTTGTTGAAGAGCTTAGAAGTAAGGGTTTTGTACTGGGAACATTTAATTCAAATTTTTTTCGCTTATCCCAAAATTAGACTCTCCCAATTCCTTTGCAAAGTTCAGAACAATATCATCGTGTAGCAATATTTAAAAAGATTATAACCAATATAATAGAAAGAAGGATAAAAGGTATTCTTACTAAATTTATTTTTGGTGAGAAATTTGGCATCTTTCTCGGTCGTTAGATCAGTGAAGCAATTGGAGAAGCATAGGAGGGTTTACACTTGATAAAGAAAAAGAGAATCATAGTTGTTATAGTTAAAATAGACCTTTCCAAAGCCTATAACTGAGTGAGTTTGTTGTATCTTCGAATTTTCTTAACTCAGGTTGGTTTCTGTCCACAGTTAACTAGTTGGATTATGGGATACCTCTCTTCGGTTTCCTTCTTGGTTCTTATCAACGGGAAAGCCTCTCCTTTCTTTCAAGTGGGTAGAGGATTCAGATAGGGATGTCCTCTATCTCCACTACTATTTGTGCTTGTAGTGGAAGGACTTAGTAGAGGTATTAATTTAATGAAAGATAAGGGAGATTTAAAGGTGTAGGTATTAAATGTTGAAATATTGTAACTTCGAAGAATATTCTATATGTATCTTTTATGGTCCCCGATGGTCCTACCGGGAGAGCCACTTGTATTATCTTGTACCCCGATGCCTCTAATCGGAAGAACTAATAAGAGTCATGAGGTTGTCCCCTCTAATTGTAAAGGTGGGTCATTAGCACCCCAGTGTGGTTACTTGAGCCTACATGTGTAACTCGAGCCTACATGATTTAACTCGATCCTACATGTTAGATGAGTTAACTTAAGTGAATAGATGAATATAAATAGAGGTGTAGCGCTCCTCATTTGGAACACACACACTCACTTGAGTAGCGCACTTGTGGAGGAGAGAAGTAGCTGGAGAAGGAGGAGGATCAGGTTTTTGATCTCCTTGTTGGTTTTATCTTTTACCTTTTTGGGGCATCTATATTGAGGAAGCTTTTGCTGGGTTTTTCCCTTTAGGGTTTTCCCAGGATAAGTCTATGTTGTTCTTGTGATGCTGTTTCTTTCAGTGATCCTGTGTATATGCTTTTGTTATGAAAATGAAATGAAATACTGATGTCTTAGCTAAGCATATGAAAATTTAACATTAAATCTATCTTGAGACTAACTCATCTTCTTTTTGTAGATGATGTGCTTTTATTTTGTGATGGCTTTCGTTAAGATGGAGAAAAATTGGTTGGAATCCTTCCTCTATTCAGTAAGGCTACATAAATGCTTGTTAATAGTGATAAGTCTTTGTTTATTGAATCTGGAATGAAAGATGTCGAAATACTAGCTTATAGAAACTTGTCGAAAATTAAGGAAATTGGTATTGGTTAAGGAATTAAGTACTTGGGCTTCATTTTGAAGCTGCTAGATTATGGGACCGGGTTTTTGGTTCATGAATGAGTGAGATAGAAGTAACTTTCGAGCGGAGAAAAGGAAAAAAGGAATTATGTTGTTTAAAGAAACTGAAGAGAGGAGCAAGAGTAGAGCTATTTGGATGGATCTGGAAGATGACAATACAAAAATTTTCCATAATTATGCTAATCAACGAAAAAATATTAATACCATTTGGAATCTTAAAAAGGATGATGGAAATATTATCAGTAGTTTTGATGATTTAGCAGCTGAAGGGGTGGTATTTTTTGGAACTTTGTACAAAGAAGACTTAGATGAATGTCAAAGAAGATGTCCATTTAGCTCAACTTTACCCTGGAATGGTTACAAAAGAAAATAATGTTTCCCTTATGGAAAAAGTATCGAGTGAGGAATTGGATTCAACCATGAATTGTGTCCAGAAGGATAAAAGCTCCAGTCCAGATGGGCTCAATATCGAATTTTTCATTGGCATGAAAGGAATTATTTTGGAGGAAGTTTTGAGGATTGTTGAAGAGTCTAGAAGTAAGGGTTTTGTACTGGGAACATTTTATTCAAATTTTGTTTCACTTATCCCAAAATCAGACTCTCCCAATTCCTTTGTAAAGTTCAGAACGATATCACTGTGTAACAATATTTATAAGATTATAGCCAATATAATAGAAAGAAGGATAAAATATATTCTTACTAAATTTATTTTTGGTGAGAAATTTGGCATCTTTCCCGGTCGTCAGATCAGTGAAGCAATTGGAGAAGCACAGGAGGGTTTACACTTGATAAAGAAAAAGAGAATCAAAGTTGCTATAGTTAAAATAGAACTTTCCGAAGCCTATAACTGATTGAGTTGGTCGTATCTTCAAATTGTCTTAACTGAGGTTGGTTTCTGTCCACATTTAACTAGTTGGATTATGGGATACCTCTATTCGGTTTCCTTCTCAGTTCTTATCAACAAAAAATCCTCTCCTTTCTTTGAAGTGGGTAGAGGATTCAGATAGGGATGTCCTCTATCTCCACTACTATTTGTGCTTGTAGTGGAAGGACTCAACAAAGGTATTAATTTAACGAAAGATAAGGGAATCTTTAAAGGTGTAGGTATTAAAGCTATCTTAAGACTAACTCATCTTCTTTTTGTAGATGAAGTGCTTTTATTTTGTGATGGATTTCATCAAGATGGAGAAAAATTGGTTGGAATCCTTTCTCTATTCAGTAAGGCTACATAAATGCTTGTTAATATTTATAAGTCTTTGTTTCTTGAAGCTGGAATGCAACTTTGATGAAATACTGGCTTATATAAACTTGTTGAAAATTAAGGCAATTAGTATTGGTGAAGGAATTAAGTACTTGGGCTTCATGTTGAAGCTGCTATATTATGGGATAAGGGATTGTGAATGACTTATTAATAAATGTAAACAATGAATCTCTAATTGGTGCATGAGATGGATCTCTAAAGGAGGTCGTCTGTTATCAAGTCTTTCTTAGCAGTTATTCTATTGTTTTGGGCTATCGCTTAGATTCCAAAAAATATTTTGAATCAACTGGCTTCTATTTGTATGATATTTTTCTGGACTGGAAAACATGAAAGAAAAAGTTTTGAATGGGCGAGTTGGAAGCACGTAGCTGCCCCGAAAGAATGGGGAGGTTAGGGGGTAAAAGATCTTAGTTTTTTCTCCAAAGCACTAGAAACTAAGAGTATTTGGAAGGTTATTGAAGGGTAGGGATTATGGGTTGAAATAGTGAAACATAAATATGTTTACCCTTTCTTCATGGTAGAATGGATAAGAAAGCCATCCAAGTTAGTTTGTAACATGTCTTCAATCTAGTGAGCTGCTTTTAACACCTTTAAGGTCATTGGAGACTTTTTGCAATGGAAATTGGGAAGCAACGACAATATTAGAGTAGGGATTGATCCATGGGTGGGGATTGGTGATGCCTTCCTTCTTCCTCCGAGGATATTACAAAAACTTCATGATAAGTCAATGTTTTTGTTAAAGAATATCAGTTCTTGAAACAATATTGAGGACTGGAGGACATATTAGGTAGATGCGAATGGTCTGGGTCTATTGGATGAAGATATTGGGATTTGGCAAGATTATATAGATATTTTGAGGAGTAAGCATGTCAATTTGAATTCTTCGCAAGACAAATTGATATGGGTTGGAGCTGATAATGGAGTTTATACTTCGAAGAGAGTTATAAAGTATTTATGGATTAGGTTTTTAAAGGAACTGAACAGTTATGGTGGTGGAAATTGGTTTGGAGTTTTAACTTCCAATTGAAGGTCAAAATTATTTTGTGGTTCTTTGGAGCAACCGAATCATGTTGGTCCATTAGTAATTGAATCCGACTATCATTTTGAATAATAAATGTTATAATATATTAGATGATGATAATAATTACAAAGGAGGATTGCCTTTATAGGCTTTGAGCGTGAAGGGTTACACCCTTTCATATAATAACTAATCTAATTAATAATTTATTTTATATTCGTTACATTACCACTCCCTTTTAGGAAGCTTTGTCCTCAAAGCTTAAGTATGCTCCTGGTCTCGTTCTTCATTCTGACTCAGTGTCGGTATTAGAATCTGACGAGGTCTCTTGTGCAGAGAATTGCACTTCCTTTCCATTGATGATTTTGCACTGTATTGTCTGATTGTTCCTACATTTATGAGCAGGGGTCTAGTCATCACTGCATCGACGACATGTGTTTTTCTTCTTTTTTCTATTATCAGAGTAACTATTAGATGATTTTGATCTATTTTCCATTTCATAGGCATATGATTGAGGTTTGTGGCATTGATGACCAGGTGACCAAGTATCTGCACAGTACCTACATTGTGTCTCTTTTTCTTGCCGATAATGGTTATCGCCTCTTGTTTTAATTCCTTCCAATTTGCGTTATGCGGCTTTTGCTTTATGTCTTGCTACTTCTACGTTAGGTATGTCATGCAACTTTAACTCTTTTTGGAGGTATGGTTTAAGACCTCCTAAATAGGTTTTGAGTCTTTGCTTGTCAGACAACCCAAATACTCGTGTCGATAAGGATTCCCACTGATGTGTGAATTCCTCAAAGTTTTCGACTTGTTGTAGTCTGGTAATTTTACTGAAAAAATCATATTCTTTGATTCCTTGAAACCTATTAAAAAAATCATTTTTGAACAAGTTCCAAGTGTAGGTAAAATTATCTCTCTTCCACCATAAGTACCAATTATAGGTGTACCCTTCCATATGCATTGATGCATATTTCACCTTCTCCTCGTCAGATTGAATGTTGTAAATGTCAAAGTATTCTTCTTCTTTGTTTATCCATGCAACACATTGGTCTTCACTCCCATTGTATTTTGACAAATCTATTTTTTCCATAGGTGGGTACACTTTGTAAGGACGATGTTGATTTACTTTTGCCTTATGGTTTGAACGTGGCTCGGAACTACTGGATGATGAAAGTGACATATCTGAATTGCTTCGTTGTTGACGATGATTTTTAGTTTTTTTATTCTCTACTATTTTACTTATAGCATCTATTTTGTTGTTTAATCGTGCCTCCATCTCTGGTAGTACTTGTGTTTCTATCTCTTGCTTAAATGTCGTATTGTTAATCTTTATTTCTTTTAACAATTCTTCTTGATTCTTTGCGAGTGTTTCTTGGGTGGCAACATGAAATGAGGCATCTAACATGTCTAGACTGCTGACTTGGTCCGGACCTGGTATGAGCCTCTGTAACATCTCGATTAATATATGGTTCTGCGTCATGGTGCTCATGTTCTGTGTTAAGGTGTTTATGTTTTGAGTCACGGTACTCATTTTGTCATCCAAATATATATTTTTTTCATTCAGGATGTCAAATTTTTCATCCAACCTTCTTTCTAGTACCAGAATAAGCTCGTCTTTGAGTATTGTATTGTAAATTTGCATCTTTTCTTATAAGCCTTTTTTATTAGCGATAAGGGACTTGATGTCCTTCTCCATTTTTTCGATTTTCTCGTTCAATTACGCCATGGTTTTGGACCTCTATTTTGGCTTTTGAGGTGAAATTGAATAATAATATATTAATTAATTAATTAATTAATATTATTATTATTATATTTTTCATAAACTATATATATATATATATATATATATTTACAAATATTATAATATTATTTATATTATAATAAATATATAATATTTGATTGTTTTTTTTAAATATAATATATATTAGAAATAATATATTATATTGCTTGTTTTTTTGGTTGCAGGTCGTGGAGTTGGAGGGCGAGGAGAGCGACGACGTGGAGTGGCAAGGGTGGATCTTTGGAGGCCGCGGTGATGGAGCAGGTAGGCGGCGTGAATGGAGGAGGCGGCGTGGAGGGAGGTGATGGAGCAGGCGTGGATGGAGGTGAGGACGATGGTGGTAGCTGGGGGATGGAAGGGCGACGGGGTGGAGGGATGGAAAGGAAACAAGGGGTGGAGGCTGCGATGGGTAGCGAAAGGGTGCTGGAGCAGACGCGGGCTGGAGAATCTAGAGGGTGGGTGCTGAGGCCGTGTAGGGAGGAGGAATGGAGGTTGGTGGGGAGGAGCGCAGCGGGGGTTGGAGGATGGAAGCGAGGAGATGAAGAGGAGATGATGTGGCTGCGGCGTGCAGTGTGGGTAGAGGGCGACAAAGGACCAGCGAAGAATAGAAATGCAGAAGAAAGAGGAGTCGGGATGACGCGAGGTGGGAGGAGTGGATGCGCTGGGGGAGCGAGGGCAGCGTATGGAGCAGCGGAAGAAGAAGTGGAGTGAGGGAGTAGATGGCAGGTGGAAGAGCGTGGAGGGGTGAGCGTAGGGGAAAGAAAGTAGGAGGAGTAAGCAACGGAAATAAAATGAGGAAATTATGAGCCAAATCTGAGCTCAGAGTAGGAGGAGTCGATTCCGAGCTGAGTGTTGGAGGAGCCGAATCCATGCTTTGATACCAAATGGAGCAACCGGATCCGATTGGTCCGTTAGTAGACAAATCCGACTATCATTTTGAATGATAAATGTTATAATATATTAGACGATGATAATAATTACAAAGGAGGCTCGCCTTTATAGGCTTTGAGCGTGAATGGTTACACCCTTTCATATAGTAACTAATCTAATTAATAATTTATTTTATATTAGTTACATTCTTTTTATCTGACAGAGCTTGAACTTGGGATAAATTGCAGAGAAGGAATTGGTCAGGACCAAATCGTTGTAGCTTGTAAAATGAGCATGCAGAATCTAATAACCACTTAGCCAATGATTGCATCTATACTAAAAATGTTTGGAAGGTCGTGATAGTTCCTGATGGAATTAAACTTTGTTGGACAAGATCAACAGTTGAGGAAAGTCTTCTGCATTGGTGTAGTAACAAAAACACTAAGATTATTTTCTGTCCCAGCCTTGGTTATATGGTCAATTTGGAAGGCAAGGAACAATAAATTATTTGAAGAGAAGGAATTGTTGGCTGTGAAAAGGGTCTCACAGAGTATTGCAATGCTTGAGTTCTTTCTACAAGAGTCTAATTCTAAGAAAGTAAGAATTATAAATTCTTTGGAGATTAATGACTATCTTGTAGCTTTCTTCGACGAAGCTTCTCTTATCTAGAGGATTATGTGGAGTAGGTGGTATCTTCCTTTTTTTTGAGAGAGATTTTGTAGCTTTCAAGTTGGGCTTGGTTTTGGTTCAAATAATTTTGCATAACTCTCTGCTCTTTGATTACTCATGAGAATAACAAAAGGTAAAGGCTTGGATAGGATATCTGTCTTTGGTGATTCATTGATCATTATCAATTAGATGACTAGGAAATTTCTATGCCACAATTTGTCCCTTCAAGCTCTTTTGGAGGAAACTCAAAGTTAAAGTGAAGAGTTAGTTGATATTAGATATTTAGAGATCTCAATATGAAAGCGGATAACCTTTCCAAAGAAAGTTTGCTCCTCTAGAAGGGAGAATGGGTCATTACTGAAAGAGATATTGCTCTGATATCTGGGCACTTTTGATTATTAGCTCATATTTGAAGGAATTAACCTCTATGTCCATAAGGTGGAAGATGATTAATTTCTTGAAATTAGATGAAAGTTTTTGAATATTTTTTAGAAATTTTTTTTAAGAAATTAAGCTGAAAATCATGTTTTTTTATATAATAGATAAAGCTTTTTAGTTGATCATGAATGAAGAATTTGATGTATCTAAAATTTGTAGTATCTCAAAATTTTGTAAGACGATTGTTGAATGTTTTGACTTCTTAAGAAAAAAAAGTTCAAAACTTTGTATTTTTAAAATGCTTAATAAAAAAAAAGCATTGGAGAAATGTAATAAGTTTAAATATAAATATATTACGACTTTTTTTCCTTGTAAAAAGATGTTATAAACACAGTAATTCACACAACATTTATCTACTTTATTCTATCATTGATTAAATTTATAATAATAAAAAGTTAACGTTTGAAATTATGATTAAAAATTGTGAAGGTTGTGTTATCTCTATGGTTATTTTTTCATTTTTATCCTAGGGTTTTATAGTTTTTTTGTTTATGTTGAGTTCATTTCTTTAATCTTACTTTATTTTATACATTTGAGTGTCATAAGTTTTATATTTTTTACTATGATTTCCTTTAAAGGCTCAAATCATTTATTATCTAAAGTCATGAACTTGTATTAAGAGCAAGAGGTTTTATGAAAGATCAATTATAAATCGGGTTATAGAAACTGGCAGCATTCCTTAAAATAGCAGCATTCTTTAAACTATTGCATCAATGGTTTTATTCATAAATATCATTTGTTTTGGAAAAATGTGACAATGAAACGATGCTATATGGATGTATCCAAACACATGATAAGCATTATATATTTGACAGGCGTGGTACTATGGTTTAAAAGCATCATTATTATCTCTTGAAGGTAATCCTGTCTAAATAATGATTTTATACATCGTGTCACTCATTTGCTTTCACAAATGTTCTTCATATGAAATCGAGGCCTTTGATGTAATGAGTAATGGTACCAATGTTGACAGTATTGATAGTTGACAG
This sequence comes from Pseudotsuga menziesii, assembly GCA_001517045.1. NCBI lineage: Eukaryota > Viridiplantae > Streptophyta > Pinopsida > Pinales > Pinaceae > Pseudotsuga > Pseudotsuga menziesii. Next base: position 16,982 of record LPNX010692162.1, on the reverse strand, counting down.
TGATATTCCATATTTCCCTAAAACCTGTCATATTACTGTTTTCGAATTCCATTAGCTATTTTGAAGAGTTTGTAGAATGCTGAAAGTAACAATAGAAGAAGACTCAAAAATCATGGTGAAAAGAAGACCAGGAGGCCTGATTTGCAGACTGGAACCTGATAATACACAATGGATATTGCGATTTCCAAGGTCAGCCCAGTTGATGAGAAATGCGGGTTGGTTTTCTTTCTGTGAAAAGTTGCAGGGTTATCATACACATGTGACTATGGCCTTCATAAAAAATTACAAAGATGGAGTGGTTCAGCTCAAGAGTTTGAAGATCATGGTGAATGAAGAATCTATTGTAGAAGTAATAGGGGTTCCAGCACAAGGAGAAAGATGGTTTAAGCAGCAGGATTTTCAAGGTAACTATGGTGAGTTCTTAATGCTAGGGTTTGAGAAATTAGACTGGAAAAATGGTATTCATGTGAGCAAGATAAAACCCAGTTGGCAAATTCCCTTGGAAATGGTTCAAAATTATATTACATGCGAAGGTCGCTATGATAGGGTCCTCAAATGTCATTTAAGGTTGTTGATGCATCTCAATGGAATCTTAAAACTCAATCTCCCATTTTATCTATTGAAGAGCTTGCAAAAGATGGTTACATGGGTTCAAGCCCATCCAGAACATATTGCTCGTTCTGTATACCATCAGGGTTTAATAAAATTGTTGTTGATTTCATAATTGCATAGAGAAGGATGAACTTGGGAAAGTTTGCTGTCAGAGTTAGGGTTTGAAGAAAAGACCAAAGAAAAGGGGAAAAGGGTAACATAAGACTTGAACCAGCAAATGAGAAATCATGAAGAACAAACAAAGTATGTTGCAGCAAAAGGAAAGGGTTTTGTAGAAGAACCAAACCAGAATAACTTGTTTCTTGAAGTATCAGTTACAGATGAAAACCCTAAAACATTGAGTACAATGTTAAAGAATATAACCTCAAAGAATGAAGAACGAGTTCAGCTTTTGAAATCATAAAGCATTGGTATGAAGCCTAGGACTAGGCTAAGGAGTAAGTTGCAGGCATAAATGGAATCAGTGCATGAAGACTGTGAAGAGATTGTAATGGTAAATGATTCTTTCAGTGAGGAAACTGTACACGCATCCAAGGCTCAATATTGTTTAGATAACAAAAATTTCATTGATGTTCAAGGAGTTGCAGGGTCTATACCTGAAATCTTTTGTACAAATAAACAGGTGTGTTCAGAAGATTGTTCAGTCTCGAAGCTTCCACAAGAAGATGAGGTTCTTATGAAAGAAGAAGCTATTGAAATAGCTCCAGAATTGAACCAGAATAAGAAATCTTTGCAGACATATAAGGAGCAAACCAAGTTTTTACAGAGTATTAATGAGAAGTTAATGACTGCAAATAAAAGGTTACGATAGGATTTGGAGGAAGAAGAAGTAGATTATCAGAAGTTACTTTCAATATCAAAAGACATCTTGAAAGAGAAGAGAACCATCCAGAAGCAGTTCGAACACATGAAGACTCAGAATAAGGAGTCACACAATCACATGGAGAACAAAGATGTTGAGTTTGCTAGATTGCAAAAAAGATCCGAGGTTTTAAGTGATCCAACTATCTTGGCAGAGGCTTCTAAGAGTCATTAGACTTAGAATGATAGTTGGCTTTTGAAAGCGATTAGGGCTTGACAGATGTCTATTTCTACTTCTATTTTGTATTACACTTGTATTAACACTGTTTTAAGAAGATCGACTTTGCTATTTTTGAAAGAATTCGATCCATAGAAATAGGATCTGATAACTATCTCAAAAACTCAGAAGTTTTGTATATAAGAGGTAGTAGCTAGATATGAAAGCGGTGGCAATCGGAGATGGGAATCCAATTTTTGTATACTATATGACATGAAACTCTCTGCATCTTCAATACAGGTTCTACTTTGATATGATTATGGTTACGAGCTGATTTTGTGTTTTTATGAATTGTGTTTTTTATGATTTATCTTGTGTGTGGTCAAATACAATCCACTACATGATTCTTGTAATAAAATACAGTTATATTTCAAACCTTTAGTGACAGAGTCAGATTCATTCCATAAATTCGTACTTGTATTTTCCTTGTTATTGAATTTTGTATTATATTTTATGTCATACAGATCTTTAATGGTTATATGATTTTCCTGTATCTTTGATTACATACCAATTTAGTCTTTATTTTGATTTTATTGAATTATCTTTAAAAAAGATTTCTCTGAACTTGAACTCCAGTAATCTAGGTTCAACTTTAGGGATAACAGGTTGTATATAGTTTTGAACTACTACAATAATCAAATTAAAAATTTTGATATTAAATTATTATTTTTGATACTTATCGTTATTGAAAGTGGGTTCCATGTTGTTAAGTTATAATGTAACCCTCTTTTCAATATTAGAAACTCGAAGCTAGCTGTCCATTATTTTCCGGCCCGACTTTGTCTTCTGAGTTGTAGTTGGGCCGGAAAATAATGGACATATAAGGCAATGTGTGGGGCTAGATTCTTTCTTGCTTTGGATTGTAAAGAATCATGGCCACAATATTTATCGTGCAAAACAAATACAACAATAAAAATAATCTTTTCAACTTTAAAGATGTATGACTAAGTATTTAAGAAATATTATCAGTTTTAAAGATGTACTATATTATATATTAATACAACCCACATCATGTATTTTCTTAAATATAACGTAACAATTAAATTATAAAATAATACTTTAAATATAATGTTTGTAGTTGAGTAAATTTGGATACTTGAATAACACTGTACTATTGTGATTTCATGTATCTTCTGAAATATAATATAACAATTAAATTATAAAATAATATTTTAATAAAATAATATTTTAAGTATGATGTATCTACTTAAGTAAAGTTAGATACTATATAATAACAATGAGTTATTATAACCATGTATATTTTTAAATATAATTTAACAAATAAATTATAAAATAATACTTTATGGTGTATCTTTTTAAGTAAATTGGGATACTACAATGTGTTACTATAACCATGTATATTTTTAAATATAATTTAACAATTAAATTATAAAATAATACTTTATGGTGTATCTTTGTAAGTAAATTGGGATACTAGAATAACTATATGTTACTATAATTTTTATGTATTTTTTTTATGAAAGAATTCAAAATACATAAAAAGAATTCAAAATACATAAATGACATCCACTTCAATGAAATGATCCTTTAATTTGCATAGTCACTGTTCATTTAATGACGCATGATTATTGAGTTACGCTCTCATCACATTTTTTATTCATTTTTATGGAGAAAAAATGGAAAATTATTAATAAATAAATCAAGTCATTTCAAACATTTCGCAGTGACATGATTGAATTTTCATTTTTATAATCACTTATATCTCTTCATAAGTAATTATATCTCTAAGTACTTATGAAAATGAAAATTCAATAGCCATAGAGATCTCCTATTTGATTTTATCTTATCTTTTTCACCTTTTGTAAATTTTCTCTCGGTCTTTGATTTACATGTGACAAACCATTGCTTCATGGTTTTTTTTAATGAATTGAGTTTTTTTGATAACTTAGGACATAAAAATATGATTTGAAAGAAAAAATTATTATTATTAATATTTTTTCTTCCTAAAATGGATCTTTCAAGCAATTTCCATTGAAATTGAGCGAGTAAAACCTTATTGGAATTCAATAAGGTGTTAATTGAGCATTCATATAAGTTTTCATGCAACAAGATGTGACACCGAATATCCAACTGCACTCATGATAGTTTTACATGGTTAAAAAACATTATAGTTTTACATGGTTAAAAAACATTATGGATTATGCTAGAAGGGTAAAGAGGTCTTCTATCAAACTCATCCTCATGTGGTTAGGAATAGACCTAATTAATGAGACTGGTGTGAACATGACCCAAGAAATTTTTTCATAAATGCAATATGATGTTAGCATGTTGCCAGGTCTTCGGCACTATTATATGAGGTTGGCATCACAACATACCAACCAATCACAGTTAAGAATTTTTTTTTATAAAAAATTCAATTAAATAAATAGTTTTAAGGTTTAAGTTTAACTTTAGCTCCAATGAAAAATCAACCATGTCCGTACAAACTAATATAACTGAGCAATCAATATATATCTTCATCGGGGACATAAAAAGGCGAAGGTTGTATGATAGTTTTGAATTACTACATACCACTCATCAAATTAAAAAATTATTATTAAATTTTATTAAAATAACTTTTTTTGGATAGTTATCATTATAAAAATTGCTACTAAAGTGAGTTTAGTGTTTTTGGGTTAGTTGTAGTTGGGATGGAAAATAGTGGTCATCAATATTATTACATAAGAAATATAATACATATAATGCATGTGTGAGGTTAGATTCTTTCTTGCTTTTGAATGTAAAGAATGATGACCACAATGTTTATTGTGCAAAATAAATACACTATAAAACTGGAATATTATCAATTTTAAAGATGTATGGCTTTTGAAGAGATACACAACGTACTGAAAGGATTTTCCATATCAAAAACTCTAGGGCCAGATGGTTGGAATGTGGAACTATTTCTATATTTTTTTGACATTATGGGTGCAAAAATCTCGGCAGTGGTGGAAGAATCAAGGAAAGTAGGTAAGGTTCCAATGGCTCTCAATTCCACTTTATTGTATTAATTCCAAAAACCTCAAATCCTTCTGCATTTCATGATTTCAAACCTATATCATTATGTAATTTGATATACAAAATTATAGAAAAAGTTATTTCTCAAAGAATCAAGGGGTGATTCCATGAAGGTGGGTAACACTTTTTGGCCAAATTTGGCAATGAAAACCTGATTTTTTACTCATGTGCTAGATAGAAGCCCTCAAAACGTATATATGCCATGTGAATTTCGATTTGTAGTAAAAAAACAAATTGTAGAATATTATGTTGGCTTCCCAATGATATTTTTAAAAAATATTTCGATGTCATTTAATGCGTGAAATTTCTCATTTAATGAACTGTGTGACCTTAAAAATTTGAAGAAGTTAATAAGTGGATTGTGTCCCACCCCAATAATTCAATCTTAAATTAGTAATTAAAAAAAATATATATGAGCATGATCTACACAAAATGCAATGTGGTCTGTAATTTTTTTTGTTAATTTATTTCGCAATATACAATTTTTTTTTTGAAAGTGACCACATCGGATTTCAGCATCATTTTATACACATGTGTGTCCATCCCAGCTTTTTTCTCACTATTTTCAAAAATTGAAAAACCAAAGATACCCTTTTGAAGAGGACGCGTCGATGTGTGGGTGTGCATTTTTAAGAAATTTTTGGATGTGTATTTTTTACCCTGTGGATTTTTCTTTGAGTTGCTTCGAAGTTGTTGTCAATTTTTCTAAGTGTAAGTATTAGAAATAATTAAAAAAAAAACATATGAATGCCAAAACACATTCTGGATACCTCAATGGATAGAGGATTCGATGATGAATCTATCGGTATGAACTTCACTCAGTTATGTGCCATGAATGGCAGGGTTGACACCCCTAGAAGACACAGAGAAACATTGATTTTCCTATAAGAGGGCTAATTCTCTATTTTTCAGGCCCTCGATTGAGGTCTGGAGCTCAATCGAGGTTTTAACAGAAGCTCGATCGAGGTCTGAAGCTCGAACGAGGTTTTAACAGATGCTCGATCGAGGGTTTAATAAACCCTCAATTGAGGGTCTAATAAACCCTCGATCGAGCTACTGTTAAACACTAAAAAAAAGCTTTGTACATGACTACCAATTTTTTATATGCACGCTCACCACATTTATATTTAGTCTGAAAAATTGAGGAGTAAATCCTAGCCCCCTGCTTCTCAACATATTGTGGACACTAACTACCATAATCCCTATCTAGAAGATTATTCCCATGTAGGACATTTTAGAAATCGGCTTCAAGGACCCGACTAAGAGAATGGAGGTAAGGAATTTCAACATCATTTGATTCCTATCAACAATATATCCAATGTGTATACAATTGCTTGAACCTAATGTTTTCCTGCACCTAAATAAAGATTCAGACGAATCCTTTTATTTATCAAGGAAGACCTCATCTAAACACTGCTTTCGAGTTACTAATGACAAGTTTGGGCATAGAGAATCAACTTGATGAGGTGATGGAGGTTATCCTAGTTTCCCTGAATAGGTTCAAGGCAGCACATCTTGGTTTCCATTAACACGATTGGCAAAAGCATCTCTATTGTAGTTATTAGATAATAGAAGATGCATCTTTTTGAACTCAAAACTATCCTGCAGTTTTGATAAGATGCATATTCTCTTTTGAAATGACATCTAGTATGCATTTTCATAAGAACAAAAATGATGATAATGATGCGCTTAAATTTGCATGTAGAACCAGAGATTAAGAGTTGTTGATTCATATATGAGCATAACAAACTTGTGGAATTAATGCCTAGCTCTGTAGACGTTTCTTAAGATGATGTTGCTTTAATAAAGGGGTGGGCATAGCATTAGAAGGGAAAATATTTTCTTGCTGGAAATACAATTTTAGAAGTATCAAATACTACAAAATTTAAAACTACAACATTCATTCATTGACTTCCAACTAAATATGTAGAGGAAAAATGCAGATATTGAAAACATAGATACTTACATGTTTTCTTTCCAATTCTACCCATTCCATAGATACAGCTATGTCCAACACAATTTTCCAACAACTTCACCTCGACTAACTCTGCAAATAATAAATCTCTTAGAAATTTTAACAAAAAAAGCAGCCATGACATTGCTAGCTTATTCTATCAATAAACCTTTTGGCATTTTACCTGGAAACCAGAAGTCCCTGGTACAAACTGCCATGGGGCCAAGGGTTTGAGAAATGGATTGTTGAAAGATTTTTAATGTTCACTGAACTACTTCTTCATAACACAAAATAGGGTTGGAATGGAGCATCAGTGGGGGGTGGGAATTGAGGATCAGAATTTGAGTTACAAAAATGTAGTGAAAGGTTTTAAATACTAAAAATACTTTTCTCCTTCGTATATAATTTTTAATTTTAAAAAACTACAATTATGTGATATGACTATGAAAACACTAATTTTTATCTTAATCGTCATGTTCTATTACGCCCTAGACTCTGGGCTTTAAATATATGTACCGAAGATCTATATCATAGGTAGATTGTATTCCTGAGAATCCAGGTCAAGTGGACACAACTCGCCTAAGTTTAGCTCATCAACTGAATTGCATGCATCATTTCTCCCCTTGGTTCAATACAAAAATAAACATATCACTTCAGTTGATCCCCAAGGCGATTCCCTCTATTTTTTTCTCAACTATGTGTTTTCTTGTAATAGGCCATTTCCGTAACTTGTAAGACTAGAGGGAATCGCCTTGGGGATCAACTGAAGTGATATATTTATTTTTGCATTGAACCAAGGAGAGAAATGATGCATGCAATTCAGTTGACGAGATGAACGTTGGCGAGTTGTTTCCACTCGACCTGGATTCTCAGGACTACGATCTACCTACGATATTGATCTTCAGGACAGATACTTGGCCCAGAGCCCAGGTCGGAATAGAATAGGATGGTTAAGATAAAAATTAGTGTTAAATTCAGAGTCATATCACATAATTGTAGTTTTTTAAATGAAAAATTATATACGAAGGACCAAAGTTGTAACATCCCTGACCCTCTGACCGATGAAGAGGACGCTACCATAATACAATCCAACATGGGAAACTAGCCCCATGAACATAAAACATGAAAACTGAAATGCTTTGAACTAAAACATGCATACATTATTACCATACAGCAGAAGCAAAACCATACATTCAAGCATTTAGCATGTTCATCATTTTCATTAAACAACAAATACAATTTGTAGAGATGAAATAGACAAGAATACTTATTTTATGAGGAAGCTCGTCCCGCAACCAGCTATGTCACTGCAACGTTCCACCCAACCATAGGCCAGTGTGCTCCTTAATCTCTCAGCAACACTGCCACCCCCTAGCTGGGCATGATTCTCACAAGGAATAAGGAAACTAAGCAAGCTCACACATAGCCAAGGATACCACACTATTCAGCCAAGCCAACACAGTTGGGTTTATTAGGCTAAGGATGCACAAGAACACATAACCAAGACAACAAGTTGAGTTTATCAGGATATCAGGAGAAGGAAGCACTGTTTGCTAAGCTAGTGAGTTCACTAAAGAGCTAAGGATGCCTACACCAGAACTATCTTGACTCCTAAGACATCCACACACACCCAACACAAGGAATCATTCCCTTCTCTGCTGCATAGTCCCTCAAGACATGACTTCCCTTCCAGTGCTATTCAAGAGGTGTAGAGAAGAGAGCCAGCCCTCTAGCTCTGTCTATGAGGCTCCTATAAACACTAGGTTTTTAAAGTAGACTCCTTTCCACTACTACACAGTCCAAAGACCAATCCACTGTGCACAGACAACAAAACAACCAGCACAACAATTCACAGCTCTGGGGTTTAAAGGAAAACACCATAGAACAAAACCGGAATGGAAACTTGGGTAATACACAAATATAACTGAGAAATTCGATTCCTGAGTCATTCTTGGGCCTATCATGGCCAAAACGACTCAACCAAAAACTCACAGCAACCCAAAACCGTGGGGAAACTAGTAACGATTCCTTAGCTTGGAAAACGGTGGAGAAATGTCACAACAACGTTGGGGAAGAAACCTAATCACATATCATCACCCAAAATGGAATTCTCAGCCTGAGGAGAGTGAATAATGACTGTCCACGAGAGGTAAAAACACATACAGCAAAATCCCCAAAAATGAAATTTACCCACAGCCAAATCATGCACATAAGGCATCTCTCCCAGTTTTCTGCGTGAGGAAAATATACACAGTTAATCCCAAAATCATGAATTCCACATACAGGAGAATCATGAAGGTCCAAAAACGGCTCCCCAGATCTCTGCATGAGGTAAAAATAGAAGAATTGGGTTCGTGCCCTCTTCCTTCCCACGTGAGGGTGAAATGAGCTTCTTGGTGGAGTGTGCGTATGGGCAAGGACTGACAGAGTCCTACCACACACCACTGTCCATGCAATAACTTCCCCCCAACTAACTCCATAGTAATTAATTTGGTAGTTGAATGAGACAAGGAAAGGTGAGTGAGACAAAAGGTGGGTGAGAGATAAATGGGTTCATCAATTGACACTTGGATTTTCCCCAATGGCTCCCAAGGGTTAAATAATTCCCCCTCCTTATCCTTAGGAAAATCATGCCCTTTTCATTATGGTTGCATTGACATAGCTGGTTGTGGGTCTTTTTAATTAAAATGCATGTTTACATGATGCTAAAATTAATATGTTCCGGATAGTACGATATACCGTTGGAAACGATTTTAATCGCCAGAACATAAGACAATTAAATCAATGGTGGGGATTTTTCCTTTAGCTCCACACCACGACTAATTACAATATATACATCATATACATTTTTAATGCAAACGAGGTCAAAACCGGGGTGTTACAAAAGTATTTTTAGTACCTTTAGAGAGATGAAAATGTGAGAATGAAAAGAAATGACCTCATTTCCTTGGGTTATATCAACGTCCATTGTTTAATCTTCAAAATTGTTACTGTGCCACACATTTGCAGTTAATATTGCTAGTAAATTATTGAATGACATTAGAATTTACATCAATAAAACATGACTAACTGTTTTGGTGTTTCATAATGCTAAGAGTGGAGGAAAATAAATAAAGGAAAAGGTGTTATGGCGACTGTGGGATTTGAAAAACAAAAAGTATGGAAACTAAACATGATACTAATTATCATTTCGACAAGAATTGAAAATGTTCAATGAAATGAATTCAAATGGGGATTCAAAATACAATGTGTCCAAGCATATTTTGGAAGACTTCATTAAATGAAACTTTACATGATGCATATGGAAATACAATGTCAAGATCAAGCTATGAGTTTGATCAAGGTCCCTAAAACCATCGATTAAGCTTTTACACGTGTTTTTAAATACCTCTATTGAATTTTTATGTGTAGTTAGAGAAAAGATCGATCGAGCTAGCCACTCAATCGATCTTTTCAAAAATTTAATGAAAAAAATATTCGAGTGCCCATATTCGTGTGTGCACACGAAATGGACACCCAAAAATTTATTTAATCAAATTTTTTAAAATATCGTATTGTTCATGGGAACAAGGTCTTCGAATTCAATTAAAATCAAACATAGAATTATATGATAATAAAATTTAATAAAACATAATTTCAACTAGAAGAATGATACGTGTGGGTAATAGTACATACCTTGAAGAAGAAACAAGTAAAAGCATTACTACTGCCACTTCCTCTAGATTTTATGTGTAAATATTTGCTGTAGAGTAATTGGAGTTATAGATGTGATAAATCATATATAACTTCAATTATTCTGCGACCCATATCTACAAATGAATATAAATGACTCTTTTCATCAATAAACATCTATTTCTATGCAACAAACGTAGTGAATTAAATCATGGGTTTGTTTCCTATTTATAGTTATAACGATTAGAGATGCTCGATCGAGCTATCTTCTTAAACCCTCGATAGAGATTTTGTTAAACCCTTGATCAAGGTCTTAAAACCTCGATTGAGGGTTTAGAAAAAGCTCGATCGAGGGTTTAAGAAGACCTCGATTGAGCGTTTTCTAAAATTACAATATAAAATTACATGAAAGTGAAAGATTTCAGACTGACTGTTGCAAAGCATAAACTACCATATCAACATACTTTTATAAAAGTCTAAAGGCTACCAAAATAAGCAAGCAAAAGAAATTCAACACATATTTCAAAAAGAGTTGAATGAAAAAATAAAAGCATACCCAACATTATAGTTGACACATTTTATATGAAAATCAGTGTGAAACATTCAATCATGTTTGTAAGTTTATCTCTGGCCAACCTACCTTAGATATAGCCACAACTAGACTGATACAAATAGTTATCAGAACCAAGGGCACTCCAGAGGTGTACCACATGAAAAGCAATAAAGACAATTTTCAATAAAGAATGATTCAGTAACTTATTTTCATCATTTAGTACATAATAACAATTTTCAAGCAATTAATCACATTAGCATCTAATGGAACTATTCTCATAATTCCACCAACATAATCCTGTAGGCTAGTTAATTCTGTATAGGGTTGGCGAGTTTCACGGCCTTGGCATTCCATCTCAACTGAAGTTACACCTTCTTGAACACTGGGTATAGGTACCCCTTCTACAGGAGAAGTCCTTAAAGGAACTAGTTTTGTTGCCAGGTCAACTGGATTCATCTCTTCAATATTCTCCTCAAATTGGCTGAATGCATTTGTATACAAAAAATATGACTTATAAATAATACTTCAACATAAAAGGATACCTGATGTAGTCTTCATGACTATAACAATTCTCTTATATTGACATCCAAAGCATATATGGATTCCTTGCTGAAATTCGCCAATGCTCTGATTATGCTGAATGTTGCAATATTTTGAAATTTAATTCTAATCACTCACCAAATGGATATAAGTAGAGTGTTGTCCTCTCATTTTAAATTAACATATAATATTCTTTCTAGGTACAAGAATGATTACAATTAAGTAACTGTATTGAAATAATGGTTTTTTCCATTTCAGCTAGTTATTGCTACCTTCCTATTTAGGTTAATAACAATGCTTCTATTCTAATATATTGGTGATTATTCACATATCTTGAAGCATATGAGATGAAAGTGTGCCATTTTATATAATATTTGCATTTTAGGAAACATTATTTTTTACATATAAGCAAAAGACACAAAATCTTGTTATGTAAATGAGGTACGACTCACTGAAAACTAATGATTTCTAGTCATGTTTAAAAATACAAAATCAATGGCATATCAAAAGTTGTGTCATGAGCAGTTGAGGTTCATAAAGTGGACAACCTTTGGTTCAAAGTACAATGCTGCAGAACCTGCTTGACATCCTTTAATGCACACCAGTTAACAAGCCTATATCAATAATGTGCCCTTGCAATGCAATAGAAAGAAGTCTTTCAAAAAGAAATCAAAGGACATAAAATGTGCTTCTCAATATACAGACATCTCAAGGAAAACCCCACAACTTGATGTTCTATAATTTAATTATCACTCATTAAACAAAACAAGAAACTGATTATATTTTGACAATGGAAAAAGAAATTGTCATAGATGTTCTCAGTTATAGGTTGGAAAGGCCATAATATAAGTATAAACCATAATCACTTGCCTTTTCTATGAAGGTACTAATATCCTCTATAGAGCAGCATATGCCACTCATTCACGTTAGTTTACTTGAACAACACTGATTACAAAGCATTGTCTTCATGCATGTAAAAAGAAAAAATCTTACTGTATGAATGTGCCTTGTTTGGTGTTTCTATGCAAGACTGGTATACCATTTTAAATGCACAAGTAAAAATATAGAAAGTGATAGAATGGAGAGAATAAACCCCAGCACATTGCGAGACAAATAGTAATTTTGCAAAAACACCTCCATAACTTACAAGATAAACATCAATTGGCCCCATGGTACTTCGTAAAAGAATCTGGTAACGTCTTTGTGGGTATTCTATTGCATGTAGGTAATATTAGCATCACATAACTTACAAAGAAACTAGATTCAAATAGAATGAATAAGGAATGATCAAGTGGGTTTAGAAGAGAAGGAATGATCAGAAGAACAAACGATGCAAAACACAATCAAAATGCAGAAACATTTCAAAAAGAGCATGAGAAGATCAACTCACACAACTTAAGTTTCCTTGGAAAAGAAATAACAACCAATGAAGTGCAAAGAATAGATGAAAGCCATTAAAATCAGCTTAGTAAGATGTGTAAGCCAAAGCAATCAGTGGGAAAAGTGAGCAACAAACAAATTTAGTTCAATAAATTATGCAAAAAGAAAATACTAATACAAACAAAAATCAACCAGTATACAAGCCGATTATGAAGACCCAAAGTACAAGTTTGTAAAACAGGCAAGAGGTAGTAGTAGACATGGAAAAAGAGAACCCCAAATCTTTTAGAAGCAGTTGCAAGTGAAAAAGAATTACATGAAACAACATATCAAGGGCACAATAGTTGTCACATGCAAAGCATAGTCCTAAATTGTGCCCATAACTGCCTCACATCCACAAAAATGGCCCAAACTAAATGTCGAGGCTGCTAGAAGGTGAAACACACCCAATAATGTTCAAAACAATACCCATATTGGATTAATTATTGTTGTAATTTGTTGTTATAGGGCCTAGTTCTTCCCATAAATGAGGTACATGGGATGTTCATTGCCTTTCATTGTCCATAGGTGGCATGGATTGCCCAGAATTCATTTTACAACTAAGAAAAAGACAAAATCATACTTTAGACTTGCCCAGAAAACTTAGGAACCAACCCATAAGCAGGGAGGGTTCCAAGATGCTTAATTGTCTCCTACAGTCAAAATCCATATTGAATATGTTTATCAGGAGTTTTGGAACAATTTCCTCTTAAGCAGGGAGGAAATGACAAGAGCATGATGATATTTGTTTGGAGGAAATTAGAAGAGCATGAGCAGCCAGATTTTTGTGTACAACAAAGCAATGATAGTTGATGACCATGTTGTATTGATTGGATCAACTAACATGCATGATAGAAGTTTGTTGGGAACTAGAGACTCCAAAAACTATTCAGATTTTAAACAAAGGATGCTTGGTTTGAACTAACTTATTGCCTTACAAAGTTTCATACAAAGGGATATTACCACATATAGCTTTGAATCTCTTTGTGGACAAGCTATGATTGCTTACCTGCAGTAGAAGCGATTCCCAGAATTGGCTCTTCATTTTTTCAAAGATGAGAAGACACGTTTCAACTTAATAGTGGAAAGTGGAAATATTCAAATTGTTGTTGCTTCTGCAAAGGAGATAGATGATAAGGATCACTGGTATAGGCTTGGAATTCAAGCCCTTCGGCAAGGGAATGCTTGCATTGTTGAATATGCTTACCAGAGAACAAAGAATTTTGAAAGGATTTCATTTTTGTATCTTATTACAGGCAATATGGATAAATTGTCAAAGATGTTTAGGATTGCAGAGATAAAAAATGATGTCATGGGTCAATTTCACAATGCCTTATATATAGGTGATATTCAAGAACGCATCAAAATACTGGAAGAATCTGGGCATTTTCCACTTGCATATGTGACTGCAGTAGTTCATGGGATTACAGAGGTTGCTGATAGGCTTGTAGCTGAGTTGGGAAACAATCTTCCCACTCTTCCACCTAAAAAGAAATCATCACTTCTCATGCCGCCTCCACCAATTTTATGCAATGGTGACTAGCCATTGTTGAGGGAAATTAAAAGTATTTTTGAGGGTGGGTTGGATAATGTTGGGGGTGCAATCCATGAGGAAGAGAATGAAGGAGTTGAATCCAATTGGGGTGAAGACCTTGCCATTGTTGAAGTTGAAGGATGATGAAGGAGGATGGGATCTAGAAGATTTGGAGTTACCAGCAGATGTCACTACGACAAATGTTGCAGGTACAAATCATACAATGTCATTTGTTACCCCATCACCACTGTTGCTAGGGTTTTAGCCCTAGCTTGTACGAATGAGTACCTACTAAGGACAATGGATTCCTTAGTAGCAGTTCAATGATATGTGAATTAAAAGCTATAATTGAAATAAAAAACTAAATCTAAACAAGTTCATTAAGCAAAACAGTAAAAAGTAAATAGTAATTTTGTATTGATCTGACCTTCAATGTGAAGGTTGGTGAAGCCCTTTGCGATGATCCGAGTCGGTAGCTCCGAGCTTCAAGCTGCTTTTTCTCTTTCTCCAATGGTGGAAATGGGCTAAAAGGGGCTCTCACGGTGAAAGTAGCTCAATGGTGAGCTAGGGTTTCACGAGCAATTTTGGCAGAGGCAGGATACTTGTGATTGTGGATTTTGAATAAGGGGTCTCCATCACTTATTTATAGTTGGAAACCATGCGGTTTTAGGGTTAGGGTTTCAGCTGTTTAGGGTTTTTTCCTCATTTTCCTCATTATTTTATATTTTTTATTCCTTTTTGGAGATTTTTGCTTTTTTGGAGGAATTTTTGATATTTTTAGAGGAAAAGAGGGTTTTATGGCCTTTTGGAGGCATTTTAAGCCTTTTGGAGGCTTTTTGCATGGTTTTATGGGTTTTTGATGGAAATATGGTAGGAAAATGGACAAATGAGCCATGCAATGGGGTAGATGAGGTAGTGAACCTTTTTTGGGTGTTAACAGATTGCCCCCTAATGTGCGAGGGCAGGAGCTCATCATATGGCCGATGGACATCATAAGTCATATTTGTTTTTCCTGGGGTGTGGAGAAGAGAAGAAACCAACTGAATCCCGGAACATCGATCTCGAACCAACTGCAAGGACTGAAAAGTACATAACCTCAATAATGGATGAGGAATCATATGATCATCTGGACGAGGCGGGCATTCCCATGCTCGTATCAATATACATAAAAATAACTGTGAGGCCCGAAAAGGGGGACCTGTAGGATATATAGAAATCTACTGTGTATATCATAAGGGTCTAGAAGGGACACAAATCTGGAACATACTGCTGGGCTGACCATGTCTGAGCTGAACAACTGATGTACTAGAATGACAGCAGTGCTACGGAATGTGGTTCCATAGGAACTGAGGAGCTGTTGTATCAAAATGACAGCGGTCATATTTGCAATGGTACACTGATCTGGAACTGAACTGGGTACTTAAGGAAACATGGAACTGGATGGCTTCTGAATACAATCTCCAACGCGGCCCGGACATCCACAGGAACATATAACTGGTCGTTCTGAAGTGACTCG
>LPNX010692146.1:0-24516 GCA_001517045.1 Pseudotsuga menziesii | reverse complement strand
CATGTCTGCTTTTTCTGCTTTATTGCCTACTTTTTCTGAGTTTTAAGGCAATTTGGAAAGTTTGACTAGGTGAAGTTAACTTGTTTTTTGTCCTCATCATCCTCCATTCTTTTCTCCTATGAAAAGCATGTATGAGTTGTCCTTCCACCATCTATTAGCTTTCCTAATTTATTTTTCCAATTCATGAGCTCCTAGACAGTTTTGGAAACTGCTTTATGCACCTATGGGGGATTTGCTTAGATTTAGTAAGCCTTCTTTTGACCAGATTCGAATGGCATCCTTATGCATTCAAATCTCTCATGTAATTATTTATTTTGGTAGCCTATGACTTCACAGGGTTGGCTATTGTACACTTATTCAATACAGATTAGTGTTCTGCTCCATTATTCAGTCTCCTTTGTGAGTAATTTGCATGTGTAATTGGCAATTGTTGTGAGTGTAATTGTTCTAACACCTGGGTTCAATTTCCATAGGAAGTTATATAGAGCTAGACCTTTTTCATGCTGGTTGTAGGAATAGCCTCCATGTAGGCCTTCTTCTAGCACTTATATCTGACCCTAAGTCAGAATGGCCCACCCAACACTTATATATGATCATGTAGGAACCAATCCTATAATCATATCAGAAAGGCATGCCCAACACTCACATATGACCATGTGGGAACACATCCCACAACCCTGTCAGAAAGGCCCAACACTCACATCTGACAACCAATGTCAGAAAGGCTCAGCACTTACATTCGACCATGCAAGGAACCAATCCTCAATGCCAAAAGTCTCTGCACTTAAATCTGACAACCAATGTCAGAAAGGCTCAGCACTCATATCTGACAACCAATGTCAGAAAGGCTCAGCACTTATATTCGACCATGTGAGGAACCAATCCTCCATGCTAAAAGGGCTCTGCACTTACATCTGACAACTAATGTCAGAAAGGCTTTGCACACACATTTGATCATGTAGGAACCAATCCTATAGTCACATCAGAATGGCCCTCAGTCCCAGACTAAGATTTCCTACTAATTGACCAGGTGCCTCCATTCCAATAATGGCATTCAACGCTTATATCTAATCATGTAGGAACCAATCCTACAGTCATATCAGAATTGTTCAGCACTCACATCTGACATGGAAGGAATCAATCCTCTCACCATGACAGAATGGCTCAACCCTTACATTTGACCATGGAAGGAACCAATCCTCCCACCATGTCAGAATGGCTCACGGACTCATCACTTCCCCTTGAAGGGAACCTCGATATGGAGAACACCAAGATTCTTCTTGAAGTACTCAAACTTCACTCTAGCCAATGGCTTTGTCAACACATCAGCTATCTATTGGTTTGTCGCAACATACTGGAGCTTCACTACTCCCCTCTACACCATATCCCTGATATAGTGATACTTGATCTCGATATGCTTCGACTTGTCATGGAACACGGGGTTCTACGATAACTTCACACAAATCTGGTTGTCACAATATATACAAGTAGCATCCAACTAGAGATCAAATAAATCAGATAGTATCTTCCTCGGCCATACTACCTCACAACTAGCTTAACAAGCTGCGATATACTCTGCTTTAGTTGTACTCACTGCCACACAGGATTTCTTCCTGCTAAACCAAGAGATCACACTCGATCCCATACTGAAGCAACACCCTAAAGTGTTCTTCCTATCAATGGCACTGCCTACCCAATCTGAATCAACATAACCCTCCAAATTAATCTTCTGATTCACCTCATACTTGAGTCCATAATCAACTATACCCCTCAGGTACCTCAGAATATGCTTTGCAGCAATCAAGTGAACATGTCTCGGATTTGTCGGGAATTGGCTCAAGGTGTTCATAGCAAAGAAAATAGCTGGTCTCGTTTTTGTTGGGTACATCAAGAACCCAATCATCTGACGATACATCGTAGCATCAACCACTTCTGATAAAGCCTCACTCAATAGCTTCAGGTTCAATGCCATAGGTTTGGTCATGGCCTTGTAGTCCATCATCCCAAACCTCTTCAGGATCTCTACTGCATACTTCCCTTGTCCGAGGGATATTTTATCCGCATTTTGCCACACCTCCATGCCTAGAAAATAGTGCATCATACCCAAGTCCTTCATTTCAAACTTAGCAGCAAGCTTCCTCTTCATATCAACAATCAACCCATCCATACCTGTTACAAACAGATCATCTACACATAGTAGAAGCATCACTGGGTTTCCATATTCAAACTTGTAGTAAAGGTTGGAATCTGCTTTATTTTTGGTAAAGCCCAAACTGGATAGAAAGGAATCAATTCTTCCGTACCATGTCCTGGGTTCCTGTTTTAAACTGTACAGGGATTTCTTCAATCTACACACATGAGACTCCCTATCATGTGTCTCAAAACTGAGTGGCTTCTCTACATACACTTCCTCTTCCACTACACCATTCAAGAAAGCAGTCTTGACATCCATTTGGTGTATCTTCCATTTCATCACTGCAGCCAGAGAAAGTACTGATCTGACGGAAGTGTATCTGGCTACAGGTGCAAAGGTTTATTCATAATCTATTCCTTCTTTCTGTGAGAAGCCACGAGCCATGAATCTTGCTTTATATTTTTCTATGCTGCCATCTACAGTATGCTTGATCTTGTAGATCCATTTGGAAGTTACAACAGACTTCCCTTTTGGTCTTGGGACAACATTCCAAACATCATTCTTCATGATCGATTGATACTCTTAGATCATAGCATCCTTCCATTATTTCCATTTTGTCGCTTCTTCATAGTTGGAAGGTTCTTTATTGATAAAGTCACACAATAAAGCTACATACCCGAAGCAGGATCTGGTCCTCTTTATTTCTCTATGATTCTCTTTTGGAGCCCCATATATTTCTACACCTTGGATACCTTCTCATATTCAAGTAGATTTCCTATTGTGAGGATTCTTTTTCTGAGGTGGATCTACAGGTTCTTGAGGGTCTTCAAATTCTTGATCTTCTTCTTGATTTTCTTCATTCATGGTTGTGTCATGAATTATGGGTGCTTCTAATTCTTCAGGATCTTCAGTAGGTCTCTTTCTGGATTTGTTGTAAGATGAGTCTTCGTCAAATGTTACATCCCTACTGATGTTGATCTTCTTGAATCCTGGGAAGTATATTCTATAAGCCTTCGAGTTTTTAGACTATCCCACAAATATACCCTTCTTTCCTGAAGGATCTAACTTTGTCCTCTTTTCTTTCGTAATGTGTATGTACACTGGAAAACCGAATATTTTGAGATGGATGACTTTTGGCTTCTTGCTGGAAAAGAATTCTTCAGATGTCTTGTTCTCGAGTACTCTATGTGGAGTATGGTTTTGTACATACACTGTTGTTCTGGCAGCTTCTTCCCATAGATGCATGGGAAGATCTTAATCATGAAGCATTGCTCTTGCAGCTTCCATAATAGTTCTATTATTCCTTTCTGCAACCCCGTTCTGTTGTGGATTATATGGAGTGGATAACTCTCTCTTAATCCCTGAATCTTTGCATTACTCTTTGAAGTCATTTGATGTGAATTCTCCGCCATTATCTAATCGAAAGGTCTTGATCTTCTTTTCTGTGTGGTTCTTGATCAAGGCTTTGAATTCCTTGAAATTGCTGAAAAATTCATCTTTGTTCTTCATAAAGTATATCCATGTCTTCCTAAAATAATCATCAATAAAAGTAACATAGTATACATACCCACTTAAAGAACTAGATGACATTGGACCGCATACATCGCAGTGAATGATTTCCAAGATTCCTTTTGCTTTGCTTTCGCTACTTGGAAATGTCTTCTTTGTGTTCTTTCCTTTCGCACATCCTTTGCAGACTCCTTCATGTTTTGCTTGAATTTTTGGAATACCTTCAACAGCTTTGCTTGCAAGTGCTAGTGTTCTATAGTGCACATGTGCAAGCCTTCTATGCCAGAGTTCATTTGGCTCTACTGTGTCATGGACCAAAGCTTGCTCTGGATGGCCCTTCAATTTGTATAATCCTCCTTCTTGTTCTCCAATTACAACTGCATCATCAATAATATTTCCTCTTGGCCACATGAGGACTTGGCCATCTACAAATGCAACCCTCAGTCCTTTTGCATCCAGTGCCGATATGGAGAGAATATTCTTATTTAGTCCTAGTACAAACAATACATCATTCATTTTCATAGACTTTCCAGAGTCTAGCTTGTAGGAAGATTCACCAATACCTTTTATGGGATATTGGTAGTCATCCCCAAGTTTCACCTTATGGGGTGAATTATGTTCGGATAGTTTCTCAAAACATTCCTTGAATCTTGTCATGTGTTTGGAAGCTCCACTGTCAATAAGCCAATCTTTGCTTCCATGAGTGGCAGTTCCCGTTAGAGCGGAGATCATAACATATTCTTCATCACTTGAAGAGTCTTCACTTTCTTGTTTTACTTTCTTCCTGGGAGGATCATCATCCTTAGCAGTGTGAGCATGATGTCTTCTTTTGGAGTTCTTCTTCTTCTTGGATCCACTCTTATTCATGGGAAAACTTCTAGCAAAGTGTCCTCTTTCATCACATGTATAACATCTGAGTTTGGATGGATCTCTTCTTACAAAATTATTTTTGTGATGAGAATGCTTACCTTGGTGATGATGATTTTCCCTTATACCTTTCTTGGAGTGTACTGTGAGAGATTGATCTTCACTTCCCATCTTTTCTTCTCAAGCTGCTATTCGAGCTTCTTCTTGTGAACATTCTTCCTACAATCTACTGAGCTTGATTAGCTTATTCCTAGCACATATTCCTTGGATGAAAGAAACCCATGACCTAGGGAGACCATTCAAGGTTGTCATCACAATTTCTATATTCTCCACTTCTTCATCTACTGCTTCAAGTTGTTCTTTGATCTGGGAGACCCTTGTGAAGTATGACTGGATGGTCTCCTCGTTATGGATCTTGACATTCTTCAACCGGTTCCTTAGAGTCATCTTCTGGTTTATGTTCTTCACTTCAAACAGCTTGGTTAGGGCATCAATTATAGCTTTAGGTGTCTTGAGGGAGGACACATGTGGTATGAGGTGATCCTTGATTGAATCAGAAATAATCCTCTTTGCCATAACCAACTTTTTCTTATGTAAGGCCTTAGCCTCATCTTCCTCTGGAACTGGAACCTCCTCATTGATGTAGGAGTCCAACTCATTTTCTTCCAGGACCAGGGAGATCATATACTTCTAGGCTCGAAAGTTATCAGCTCCCTCAAGCTTTTCATCAAGCTTGGTATGATGAGATATCTTAACTGAGAACCTCAAATGGAAATACAAAATATTTATATCTTACCATGTCAAGATGTCGGATCTGGATTTGGAGTTGAATTTTTGTAGTGTTGGTTCAGGAGCAGATTAGGGTTTTACTTTTCCGAAGTTTTGTCCAACCAAATTCTTTGTTCTTGATATATAAAATTGGATTTTGAGGAGGAGATCAATCTACGCCTGGGCTCACTCAAAAATTCCACTTCTGTGGAAAGCCCTAATTTTCAGCAGTAGCGTCGGGTCCAAAACTGAAAAAGCTCAGAATCAGATTCTGTTTCGATAGAAAGATGTGCCCTAGGGAGGAGAGTTAGCCCAACCTTATTTTGCTAAAAATATGTGGAGAGAGATCCAAAAAGTAGGAATCCCTAGTTCCCACAGCTGCATAATGTCTTCTTCTCAGGTTAGCTCTAATCCCATGTTAGATTTTTAACATTAATCTAGAATTATATCAGGATCTTTAACTGAGAGAATAACAAGCACAACAATCAAACACAAGAGACAATGAACACAGTGCTTTTCCTCGGGAAAACCATAAATGGAGAAAACCCCGCAAATTCCTTAGAGATAGAATCAGCACCAAAAGTAAAAACCAAAACAATAAGATGATCTCCCGATAGCAGTAGCCTCTTTCTTTCTAGCCCCAACAACTTCTTCTCCCTCAGCTATGCGCTACAACTGAGTGTGAGTGAGTGTGTGATAAATAGAGAGGCTCACTCTCTATTTATACTAAATCCCGACTTGACAATAACTCACTAGGGCTGAATTTACTAGGTGAGTCTAACAACCCTAGGGCCCCGAAACTACGGGGACTTCAACCCTTGAACAATAGGAGGGTTACCCACATTGACTTGACATGAATTGTTTATATTATAGAAACTCCCGATCGGAACATCAAGGCATGACATGACTCAATTACATTACAAACACTTCCCAGAATAAACATCGGGGTAAAATACATAAGAAATACAAGTGAATACATTCTAAAGTTACAATTACGTCAACACAATACTTATGTGATTGCTTACATACATAATGAAAATTCTGGAAAATATCAGTCTTGTAGTCATTCCATGTGTTTATTTTCTGAAAATGCAAGTAAAGAGGAATCATATTTTGAGTTAATGGTTGAAGAAGGAACCTTGTGTGTTTTTCAAACCCAAATTCCCCCTAAATATTTACCTGAACACACAATGCCCTTTTTGCTTATGGAATATGGGAAGAACGAACAATTATGCAATCAATCCCATCCTATAGAAAAACCAGCAGTATGCAATGAAGAGTTGAATATGAAAGAGGAAGATGAGGGTTCTCGAATGGATGTTTCTTTTTGTTCTTCAAATTCAGAAATTTTTTGTCAAGGAGAAATCTGTTTGCTTGATCCTATCAAAGAAAAGGATGATATTTCTACTAACACACATCAAGAGAATCAAGTTGTTGATTCTGAATCTTTTAATGACGTTGAGGATATCCTACTTGGAAATTGTCAATAGCTTTCATTGCATGGTTCCTTTAAATATCGGTTTGGTAAGATGCTAGAGGGGTTGCAGATGGAAGAGCTCTATCATGGAAAATGAATAACAGAAAATTTTGCAGGTTATCAGGATCCGATGGTAGAATACATGGAGAATCTTTGCAGTAGCAATGGATGGTTATGTATTTACAGAAAGGATCAACTTCTTTATCATAACCTTTTGTCATTAAGTCTATCATCTTGATTTTTTATCAAGCATAAGGATAAAGTTGGTTTATGGTATCATTTGCTTGATTGGCTTCACTGGAAGTCAGAAGTTACTTGACTAGGAATTGATGCTCAGTAAGTAGATGTGAATAAGCTCGACATCGTGAGCTTTTCTTTCAGCATTTTTTCAGTTTTGTTTCAGCGTTACTTTAATTTTGGCTTTCAAAGCATGTTGGGGATTTCAGTAAATTTGGCACATGGTATATAGGTTCTTTGCTACCTCACATGGAGGGTAGAATCCCTGAGTTGGAGCCACTGTTAGCACCTATGCTAATTTTTATTCTTGCGGCAATTGGTTTTCTCAGTTGGGAAGAAAAAGGAATTTCATTGGGTTTTACAGCAAAAGAAAAAGAAAAATAGTTTTTGGATAAAACATCAACATTGATTTTTGATTTACAATCAAGTTTATTTTACATATATGGGCCAAAGTCTATTGTTTATTGAAATAAAGTTTCTTTTATAAAACAAACCAAAAGGCATTGGGCCAATCCCGCTCAACACTCAATGTGTACCAATCCAATGCACCAAATATGGGGCCACACCCACCATCAAAGTCTAGGTCAGTGCGCACACCAAGAAAATCTCACCATCATGGTCCAAGCGCCAAGCTCCCAAGGAGCATTACACACATTTTTTCCTTAATGTCTATAGAAACTAACATAGCATATAATTTATAAAAAACTTGTTTTACCTTGTACATGTGGGATAAAACCATTGCCAAAATATATAAAAATATGTAAAAATGCAATGTTAAAATGATGGTTAATATCATTGGGGATGTCAATGTGTTTCTAATACGTATGGTACCTCAAGTAATGCTACTTTTCTACGTAGATATGTTTCCACTCTACCTGAAACCCCTTTGACATTGAGAGCATCGACTTTGATATGTTAATAGACTGTGGTTTATAAGATTTATCTAGCTGGAATGTAATATTTCATGTGGCTTTGTGGAGGATATTGGGTTGCATTGTCTATGGCAATCAAAGTTCTAAATATGTTGAAATATCTGCAAGTGGGAAATCCTCTATGCAGATGTTTTGTTTGATGGATTGTTTGGAAGCTAGTTGAATGGCTCAAATATTTTAGAGAGGTTATCAAATTTCACAGACTTCCATTTCCTACACGCCGTGCTCCATAGAGAGGAGCCACTTCCCCCCCTAAGAATTTAAAAATATTTGACTACTCTACTCTCTAGAGATTTTGTCTATTGTTTTAGTATGGTATGGCTCCAACATGAAGATTGCATTGGGTCACACTGATTGTGATGAATTCAATTCAAAGATGGTGATCACATCCATGGCATGATATTGAACAATTTTTCATTGAAAGAACATATCCCTGGTTCATATCAAACTGCCAAAAAATCAACAGCATAAATCAAAGGTCAATTCAATCCGACAGACCAGAATTATTTCGCTAAGGAAAATAGAAGACAAGATAATGTTTTGAAACCATTTCGAAATGGAATTAACCCATAAACTAAGTGGACTGTCGGATGTGTAGATGAGACAAATCCATGGTGGAGGTGGATTTTTCACCAAGAACATGCACATACAACTTTTCAAAAAGTCATTGTGGAATTAGGTAAGAGACCCATGTTTTAACAGTCCAAATTAAATCCGAGTTCAAATCCATGGTCAGTGATAATTTCGAAATGAGAAAGTAATGGCAGTTTAACTCCCCTAAAATCAGGGAAATTTTAAATGGTGATAAAATTAAAACACGTGTTTACATCCCATAGTTTGGAAAATTGATCAACGGCTGTAAAATTGCCATGATCTAGATGTTGAATGATTGGAAATATTATAAAGAAAGTCTCGGTTGTGGTGGGAAATTGCACTAGATTTGAGTGGTTGATTTTCTAGATTTATTTGAGATGAATAGCCGAGGCTGGAGCTCTTCAGCATTGTACTTATATAGAAGATGATTCCATTAATAGTTTCCAGATATTATTACAAAATACACAAACTCAAGATTAGATATCAATTATAGCAGCAGAGTATGTTTTTGGGAAAATGATTGTTTTGGTCTTTTACTTCAGAGAGTCATTCCAGTCAAACCAAGAGGAATTTTTAGAAACAAAGAGATTTTTTTCTACAAAATGGACCAATATACAATAACCTCTCTCATGTTTTACATAGATTCTATGCTTTGAGATAATCAAATCCATATTCTGAGGGAAATGTTCCATATTTTCAAATGACCATTTCGTCATTAACTCTAGGAGACTGTTTCCAGCAAATGAAGAAGAATTTTCAGAAAATTAAAGAGGTATTTTCTCAAAACATGTCAGTATACAATAACCTCTTTCAATGTTTACACAAGTTCTACAAGTTGGGAGAATTTAAACCATCTTCATAGGGTAGTTTCCTAAAATTTCACAATCTCGTCATAGTAATCAACTTCAAAAGCATATTTAGATGAGTTGGAGGGGAATCTGGCCACATGATCACATGTGTTTTGTCGAGAACATGGTCATTTACAAAAACCTCTCTCATATTTTACACATCCATCACCATTTGAGGTATGCAGGTGGAGCTCTGAAGCCTAATGTTTAGCGATCCGTCTCCTGGAAGAGGTGAAATGATGAAGATTAGGGGTGTTAGTACCAGAAATTGTTCCCAAACTATGGAAGAACAAGCCAACACAATCTCAAAAATTCACAATAAAGTAAAATAGGGTTTTATAAGGTTTTGGTTGAACAGTTTGAATACAAGAGGGAAAGCATTCATAAGACCAAAGAAAACACTAAATCATGAGCATTTAAATGATTGAGATGCATAACATATAAACCATAATCCAATAGAGCAAACATAGTATTGAATTTCACCCATAGTTAGCAAGCATTTCAAGCATAAAAACATTAAACAAGAACTGAATATACCAACTAAGTAATTAACACAAATTAGAAATGAAACCAGTCAATAATCTGAAGGGCATATAGTGCATATATTTCATAGTTCAGTCATCAAAAACACATAAGAGTCTTTTACTTAGCTCATAAACACAGCCTGATATCCTCCCCTTGCCAGCAAAAAATCAAACCCTTTGTCCTCTTTCAAACTTACATTTATCCTATTCCTTCAAAATCAGTTGAATAACTGAATCCTAACTGCTTTTAGACTATCCTACAGAAATAAAATGACTTTCCAAACTTAACCAATAACTGACTTTCTTAACTAACTTTACAAGTATTTAGCTGCTTCAACTAGTAAAGCAATCCCCTCCAAAGCATGATATTTCCTTCTAGATTTCAAGTGATCTGCCTCCAAGTCTACAACCCTCCTTATTAGCTCCTCGTTCTGCTGAGTCAGCTCCTTGTTAAAACAACTAATCTAGCTACTGAAATTCTATTCTCCTATATGTCAGGTGTCAAACTACATGCCCCAATTTCCTATGATCGTTTTGACACTTCAGACAACCACTCCTGAAAGCCCTAATTTTCACTCTGTTTCAAAATGATGATCTTCAAGTACTAAATTTCCGCCACGATTCACCTTCTCTATGTGCACTTCAGGAAAAAACGTGATTCAAAAGGCCTTTATCTCATTATGGTCTGCCATCATTATACCATCACTTCTGCAAAAAACCACCACAATGCACCTTCATGATTATATTCACAATTGTTACAGTGATTAACATTTAAATGTTCCTGTAGTATTGGCATCTCCCATCACTAACAACTAATCTTTCTCAACTTCGGCAATTAGAGGTTCAAGACTGAACGAATCAACACTTCCCATTACTAACTTGTCAGCGATCGAAACTTTTATCAACTACCTCGTTGGAGCTTTAGATCACTATGTTCCCGCAGTGCTTTAGAGAACTAGCTTCGCGATCGGCGATCGGAAGCTTTATCAACTACTTCGTCAAAGCTTTAAACCATTGTGCTACCACAGTGTTGGTGCTTTAGACCATTGAATCTCTGCAATGTTGAAAGATGATTTTAAACTTGCATGACACTTTAGACAATTGGCTTCACGATCGGTGATCGGAAGCTCTATCAACTACCTTGTCGGAGCTTTAAACCATTGTGCTGCCGCATTGTCAGCACTTTAGAGAACTAAATTTCCGCAACGTCGAAAGATGGTTTTTAAGTTGCGCGAATTTCTTGTAGCGCCTCTGTGCATTTGTTTTTGACTTGCGCTATAAGAAAATTTAGGTTAATGATTTGCAAAAATTAAGCTGATAATAAGGGTTTAAACTTGGTTTAGGAGTCTCACTTAAACTTTTATGCTATGTTTTAGACTTTTTAATCCATATAAGCCTTATATAAAATATTTGATCATAAAATCAAACCAAAAATTTAAAAAATAGACTAAGAAATCAAATAACATAAAAGCTGAAGGGAAAAATTCAAACTATGTCAATCAACAAAATTTTCTAGGAATAAAAACCAAGCTTCAAAACATAAATAAAAGTATTAAAAGATGGAAAACAAAAACATGACTTAACATCTGGCTCCTTCTACGATATGAAGTCCTCCCTGTGAGGCTTCAAGAACCTGTAGACCAGTGCCTTCTGTGCTTCTACCTGCTACTCTACAAAATTTCCATTGGGTTATGGAGTCCTTATTCTATTATTCAGACCGGTATATACAATGAAAGTCCAGTATCCATCTTCAAAAACTGTAAAAATGCTTGAGGAATCATCCATTAACTGGATTAGACAACTCCTCACCTTCCAAGGTCTGTAGAACAAAAGTATTGTTTTCCAAAAACTTTGATACTATGAAAGGACCAAACCAAAGGTTATCAAACTTGCCATGCTTTCCTTTCTGCTCCTTCCTAACATCCCATATCAAAACCATGTCTCCCACTGAAAAAATATTATCTTTGATCTTCTTATCAAATCTTTCTTTGATCTTTATCCTGTACAACTGAGCCTTTTGTTCTACTTTTTCTTGTTTCTGTTGTAACTCTATCATTGCATAAATTCTTCTTTGCATATCATTAGGTTCTTCCTGACAATCTTGAAAAAACTTCATCACTGGGATGCCCAATTGAACAGGAAAAACTGCATCTGTACCATATACTAATTGGAAAGGAGAAGTTCCAATTGCTTGCTTAACTGTTATTCTGTCTGCCCATAATGCATACTTTAGCATAGAATCCCATGATCTTTTATTATGCTTCAGTAACTTCCTGATACTCTGAACAATATTTTTATTAGATGAATCATCTAACCCATTCCCTTGAGGATAATAAGGAGTTGAGTGTTTCAACAGGATACCATTATTTTCACAAAATGCCCCCATAGCCTTAGATTTAAAGGCTTTAGCATTATCAGTCAATATTTTTCTGTGGACATCCAAATCTACTAACAATATTTTCTTCAATAAAATCTATGATCACCTTATCTATGGCATTCCATATGGGAATAGCTTCTACCCACTTAGTAAAGAAATCTGTTGCAGTCAAAATCCACTTATGTTTCCCTGAGGAAGATGGATTTATCTCCCTTATGAAGTCCAAACCCCTCTTCTAAAAAGGGGCATTAACTGCAATTGGTTTTAAAGGTAATGACAACAACTTTTGTTTACCAGCAAATTTATGACAAGGGATACATGCTCTTACCTGTTGATATACATATGAAAATAAGGAGGGCCAATAGTATCCTTCTCTTAAAATTTTATATGTCATTGCCTTCCAATACTTATGTCCTCCACAAGCACCTTCATGAGATTCAAAAATTACACCTTCAATTTCAGCTTTATCTAAACATATGAGTAGGATACCCCTTGGATCCTTCCAAAAGAGCTGCTCTTCTACCAAACAATATTTAGTGGTTTTCAACTTCAAAGACCTAGCAGCTTTCTTGTCTAAGTGTTCTGGACATTGCAAGTACAAAATAAAATATACAATATCTGCATACCATGTAGATGCTAAATATTGGTCCATAATCTTCTCTTTCTCCAGCTCTACTTGACTTTTCTCCTATGTTGGTTGTTCTTCCATGAGATGTATCCCTAAAGCTAATAAATTTGAATCAACTAGCAGTTTAGCTAGACCTTGTCCTTTTACTAACTTTGTAGGTCTGATATCCACATCATATTCCATGATTTTGGAAATCCACTTTCCTCTTTTTCCCTCACTGTCAGGCTGAGTCAAAACATCTCTTATGGCAGCATTAGGCACATAAGCAATAACTTTGGAATGCAAAACATAAATTCTAAATAATTTCAAAGCTTTTGCCAAAAAAATAAGCCTGTTTCTCTAAAATGTTGTATTTTAGCTCCGAATCTATAAGAGTTTTGCTGAAAAATGCAATAGGCTATTCAAGACCATCCTTATTCTTCTGTAATAAAACAACATCCAATGTATCTTCAGAAGCAAAAGAAAAGGTTAGAAATTCCTTTGTAAAATCTAGATTTACTAATACTGGAGCTTCAGTAAGAGACATCTTAATTTTTTCGAATGAATTCTTTGCTTCTGCAGTCCAGTTGACTTCCTAATCCTTCTTCAGCATGGTTGTAATCTGTTTGATAGTTTCAACAAAATTTGGTATAAACCAATGCAGAAAATTGATTTTACCAATGAAAGATTGTACATCCTTCTTGCTCCTTAGCAAACTTATTTTCAGTATTGCTTTCACCCTCTCTAGATCAATCCTTATGCCAACAGCTGAAACTAAATGACCCAATAATTTACCTTCTTGTATAGTAAAATGTGATTTCTTTAAATTAAGAGATAAACCATATTTTCTTCATTTCAGAAAATTTTGTTTCAAATGTTTTAGATGTCATCATCTAATTGTGAAAAGACTGTAATATCATCTAAGTAAATCACTACAAACTTATCTTTTTCCCCCACAAATGCTATGCCCATAGCTCTTTGAAAAGTTGCTCCAACATTCATTAATCCAAAAGGCATTTTATCATACATGAAAGTTCCCCAGGGAGTAGTAAAAGCTATTTTTTCTTTATCATCAGGATGCATGGCAATTTTATTATATCCTGAAAAAACATCAACCATAGAAATTATTTGTGCCCCAACTACCTTTTGCAATATTTGTTCTATTTTTGGCAAAGGGTAATTATCCTTCAATGAAGACCTATTCAAATTTATAAAATCAACACACAGTCTGATTTCTCCATTCTTTTCCCTGATAGGAACTAAATTGGAAACCCATGAAGAATACCTGAGGGGAACAATGATCTTGGCATCTAATAACTTTTTCACCTCTTTTTCAATAACAGGAAACAAAACTGGATTTATCCTCCTTAATTTCTGTCTGAAAGGTTTAACATTCAGTTTTAAAGGCACTTTATGCTGTATAATTCCGGTATCATATGTTTTCAAATATTCATATGACCAAGCAAAAACATCAACATACTATTTTAACAACTTAATGTACATGTTCCTCTGTTATGCTATCTGTGCTTTTGAATTCTTCACCATTCTAGGATGTTCAGGAGTGCCAATATTACAGTCCACCACATTTTCTTCTGAAGACTGTACAAAAGGTTTTAAAGGTGTATCATCTTTTGAAAATATTCTCTCTAATGGTACCAAACCTTTAGGAATGAAATAACTTTTAAGTTCAATAATCTTGTGACCAACAATCTCATTTTCTGCAATATCTTCAAAATATTCAACCTCGTCATCTTCTTCTTGATCAATTAGGGAATTGGAAAACTCACCTGTCAGCTCTAAAAATATTTTAATTTCAATTTCATCTTCAAAAAATTTCCACTGCTTTACATTATCAGGCACAAAAGGTCTGTACCTAACCTCAATAGGATACTTTAGCTGTGTTGTTTTGGGAATTCTAAAATGTGTGGCTGCTAGGGCCAAAGAATCAACAGTTTGGTTATCATCCCTAGGAATATAAGTAATGTTAAAAGCCACAAAATAATTGTCTATCATATCCCATACTTCATTATGATACACTTTCAGCAAATCTTGTTTCACTTGATAGTTGTTCCTCACCTACTGAACAACCAACTCGAAGTCGCCATATACAGAAATCTGCTGAATGCCTAAATATTTTGCAGCTTTCAAACCCAATAACAAAGCTTTATATTCTATAGTATTATTGGTGTTAATAAATTCCAATTTATACATTAACCTTACTGTTTCACCACAAGGATATATTAAAAGAACCCCTACTCCAGCACCTTCCTTACAAGATGATCCATCAAAGTATAATTGCCAAAGTTCATCTTCTTGTTCTCTTATGCATTTTACTGGCTTTTCTTTTTCAACCTGTAACAAACCAACAGTATTATCATCATCACTGAAATGCACCATACAAGTACCCAAATCCTTTTCAACAACATACAAGGGATGATTTGTAGGGTTCTTGTCATCCGTCACAATATAGGAAAATTGTAACTCTCTGTATAACCTTCTGTTTTCTCCTCCAAATACAGGAATAGTGGCATATGTTAAATCCATTTGTAGACTTCCACCAACCTTCTTTGCCCAAGATCTAGAGAGGAGCAGTACAAATTTAGGTGTAATGTCAGCTATTACCACTTCCATAATCACACTCTTCATTGGTAGCTGAGCCAAACTGACAACCATATCTTTAATCACTCCTAAACATTTTACAGCTCATGAATCAAAAGCATACAAATAATGATAGGGTTTTGTTATACTCAAACCTAGAGCCTCCATGATAGCCCTTGGCATTAAGTTGTGTGATGCTGCTGTATCCAAAAGACAGTTATGTATCATCTGTTCATGAATAGTGAGTGTGATGTAAAAAGGAGGTGATGCACCTACTTCATTTTCAGTTTTTTCTGCCAGAGCTGATCAAATAAATATTTTAGGGCTTTCTTCTTGTAGATTCACTGTATCAGAAAGGGGCTAACTACTTGTTGAACCAATCATTTTCAGAACTGAATTTTTGTAAGAAGGATTCTTCATTAACTCAGTAAAAGGATAGGGATCTTAATTTTCCCAATTCATTTTCCAGATTAAAATTCTGCACACTTTTGTTTACCTCTTCAACTTCCACTTTCTTCTTTTGTTTATCCTCATTAGAGGAAATTTCAACTTAAAATGAGCCTTTTAACTTTGATTCAAATTCCATGTCATCATGTGTTAGCCAATCAAATTTCTTTAAATTTGAAATACCGTATAGGTCTTAAACACGTTTTTAATATAAATTTGGGGATAGGTATCATAAAAAAACTACTTTTTTGTTTGTATTTTCGACATATCTCCCCATGTTTCTACTCAAATTTCAATCAGGAGAGCTCGTTGGATGCATAATTAAATTTTGCATCCAACGAGTACCCACTCGACATACTTTTGATGGACCCTGCTACCCCAAAAACAAGAAATACTAGAAAAAACATGATGATGACATCATCATCATCACAGTTTTTCAGGCATTTCTTGTTTTTGGGGTAGCGGGGTCCGTCAAAAGTATGCCGAGTGGGTACTCATTGGATGTGAAATTTAATTCCACATCCAATGATCTTTCCTGATCAAAATTTGAGTAAAAACACGGGGAGATATGTCAAAAATACAAACAAAAAATTAGTTTTTTTCTTTTCTTCCTCCAAAAGTAATAAATATTATTTTATTATTTTAACTATTATTTTATTAATTCTTTTTAGGAGGCCCATTTTGAGTTGAAATTTCCTCTAATGGAGTTTGTTTTTTCTCTAACACAGGATCAGACTATTGTTTAGGAGGTACAACTACCTTTTTCTTTGGATTTTGAACTACTTGTTTTGGACCTGACTTTAAATTTAAAGTTTTCTTTTGGTTCAGTCTGGTATGTATCAGCAGTTATAGCAGTCATTTCAAGATTTAAATCATTTTATGTTTCAAACATATCAGCATCATAATATTCTGAGTTTAAAAACTCTTCTTCAGTGACAAAACCCTCAGTTAACCGCTCTCCAAAATAATTCATATCCTGGTCTGTATCCTGAAAGAACACTTCCTCTTCAATTTCTTCTTCATCAACAACATTATTTTGAAGTGGGGGTGGTACTCTTTGATCCTCAATTTCTCTCCTTTCTCATTGTATATCATTGTTTCTTCTTTCTCTAGGTATGAAACGAGGTGCAAACTATCTTCTGAATTGGTTTTTATTATTAGGGTTTCTCTCACCTTCTTGAATAGGTTTGTTTGAATTCTTCTCTAGTTCCAACTTGTTTAATTTTGCAATCAGGATCTTAACTAGCTTGGCCATCTCATCAATTTTACTTTCTGTAGAGTGGGATGTTGAATCCCCTAGAGCTGCCTCTTTCTTACCCTTTCTGTCATATATCTACTGAGCTGTATTTCCCTTCAATCTATTAGAAGCTAATATATTGGACTCCACTTCTAATGCTACATCCTGCATGTTTAGTAGAGTAATAGGTCTTCTTTCTCTTAGAAGTAGGGAAAATTCATGATCAAAAGCATTGGCATATGTGAGTTTTTCAAATGTTTCTGAAGGTTTTATCTCTACAGGATTTCTGCCATACATTTTATTTAATCTCTTTGAAAAAACAGCTATGGTTTCATCCTTCTTTCTCATAAGGGCTCCAAACTCAGTTATATAATATGTATGATCCTTGGTGTCACCCCATTGTCTCATGAAAAGGTCTTGAAGCTCTTCTATGATAGTGATAGAATTTGTAGGCAACTCCCTGAACCATTTTCTAACATCTCCATCAAGAATCTGTACAAACATCCTCATCCATACATCCTTTGCCTGAATATTCTGATTATCAGCATAGCTGAGAAAAGCCTCCCAATTCTCCTCAACTGTAATTTCACCTTGTCCATTAAACCTAGGCAAGTATTTTTGGTAATCACCCCCAGGAAGTGCATTCAAAGTTTGAGGCAAAACTAAAGAGGCATACCTAGCTGCCACCATTCGATCCATCATGTCTAATGGTTGATTCTGGGCTGCCATCTTTAAGTTGAGTGGTTTTGGTGATGGAAAGACTTGAATGGAACTTGGCTGAAATGGAGTTTTACCAACTTTGAGATGAAATAGAGGAATTTTTCTAGGAGATGTTGTCTTTGCTTTCTTGAAGGATTGAGGATCAGTGAAAACTTGAAAATTACTGACAGGAATTATAGGCTTCAACCAAGGTGAATTTTGTTCTTCTCCCTTCAAAACAGATAAAGGTGATGAAATATCTAACTAATCAGGGTTACATAGGGCTGGTGATGAATGAGACCTTCTGATCTTCCTAGCTATTTTCAATATCTGTTCTAGGTCTGAAACACTCAGCTGTAAAGGTGAACTAGGTATGTTTCTTGTTCCAACTCCCTTAGTAGCCACTGTGAAAAATTGGTGAAAAGTAGTCTTTAAGATTTGCTGGTTTAAGTTCACCTCTCAAAACCAGTGAAATGATAAGTATCCCAGAGAAAATAGGTTTTCAAATCCATCCCTGGCAACGGCGCCAAAGATGTTAGTGGAAGAAATTGTTCCCAAACTACGGAAGAAAAAGCCAACACAATCTCAAAAAATCACAATAAAGTAAAATAGGGTATTATAAGGTTTTGGTTGAACAGTTTGAAGACAAGAGGGAAAACATTCATAATACCAAAGAAAACACTAAATCATGAGCATTTAAATGACTGAGATGCATAACATATAAACCATAATCCAACAAAGTAAACACAATACTGAATTTAACCCACAGTTAGCAAGCATTTCAAGCATAAAAACATTAAACATGAAATGAATATACCAACTGAGTAATTAACACAAATTATAAATGAAACCAATCAATAATCTGAAGGGCATATAGTGCATATATTTCATATTTTAGTCATCAAAAACACATAAGAGTCTTTTACTTATCTCATAAACACAGCCTGATAGCCTCCCCTTGCCAACAAAAAATCAAACCCTTTGTCCTCTTTCAAACTTACATTTATCCTATTCCTTCAAAATCAGTTGAATAACTGAATCCTAACTGCTTCTAGACTATCCCTCGAATAGTTCAATCTAAACTATTATTATACAAAAATAAAATGACTTTCTTAACTAACTTTACAAGTCTTTAACTGCTTCAACTAGTAAATCAATCCCCTACAAAGCCTGATCTTTCCTTCTAGATTTCAAGTGATCTGCCTCCAAGTCTGCAACCCTCCTTGTCAGCTCCTTGTTCTGCTGAGTTAGCTCCCTATTAAAACAGCTAATCTAGCTACTTAAATTCTATTCTCCTGTCTGTTAGGTGTCGAACTACATGCCCCAATTTCCTCTGATCATTTTGACACTTCAGACAACCACTCCTGAAAGCCCTAATTTTCACTCTGTTTCAAAATTATGATCTTCAAGTACTAAATTTCCGCCACGATTCACCTTCTCTACGTGCACTTCAGGAAAAAACGTGATTTGAAATGCCTTTATCTCATTATGGTCTACCATCATTATACCATCACTTCTGCAAAAAACCACCATCATTCACCTTCATGATTATATTCACACTTGTTACAGTGATTAACATTTAAATGTTCCCGTGGTATCGACATCTCCCATCACTAACAACTAATCTTTCTCAACTTCGACGATCAGAGGTTCAAGACTGAACGAATCAGTACTTCCCATTACTAACTTATCGGCGATCGAAACGTTTATCAACTACCTCATCGGAGCTTTAGATCACTATGATGCTGCAGTACTTTAGAGAACTAGCTTCATGATTGACGATCAGAATATTTATCAACTACTTCGTCGGAGCTTTAAACCATTGTGCTGCTGCACTATCGGCACTTTAGACCATTGAATCTCCGCAACGTCGAAATATGATTTTAAACTTTTGCGGCACTTTAGACCATTGGGTTCGCGATCGACGATTAGAATCTCTATCAACTACCTTGTCGGAGCTTTAAACCACTGTGTTGCTACATTGTCGACGCTTTAGAGAACTAAATTTCTGCAACGTTGAAAGATGTTTTTTAATTTGCACAACTTTCTTGTAGCACCTCTGTGCATTTGTTTCTAACTTGCACTACAAGAAAATTTAGGTTAATGATTTGCAAAAAATTAAGCTGATAATAAGGGTTTAAACTTGGTTTAGGAGTCTCGATTAAACTTTTGTGCTATTTTTTTAGACTTTTTAATCCATATAAGCCTTATATAAGCCCTTTGATCATAAAATAAAACCAAAACTTGTAAAAATAGACTAAGAAATCAAATAACATAAAAGCTAAAGGGAAAAATTCAAACTGTGTCAATCAACAAAATTTTCTAGGAATAAAAACCAAGCTTCAAAACATAAATAAAAGTATTAAAAGATGGAAAACAAAAACATGACTTAACAAGGGAGAAACTGTATAAGAACAAGTGTCTACAATAAAGGAAGGATCCTTCATATCTTCCGTTGAAGAATACTTATAGGTTGATTCAGAACCAGACCGTTGGTGGTGCTCTAAACCATTGCTTTTAGTCAAGCGAGCTGGAGCCCAAATGCCACAGTTCCTGTTTTGATCCAGCATGCATGCTATTCCTTATTTCTTGTTTTATATGTAAATCATATAAAATATGCCATGTTAGAGTTTGTTAGGATTCAACATGATGGCTCAAATTTTTTTCCCATTTTTGTAACTAATTTTGATGCCTTGCTTCGATATCCATCTCACGGGAAAATGAGACTTTAAATGTAACCTCTACGGAGGAGTAAGGGTTAGAATTTTCATTCAAAAAGCATTCTTCTGTTGTTTTTTTATCTGTAGCTTTCTTGGAAGTGTTAATGAGAAACATTCTCCTCTATTTCTGAGATTAATCACGAGTCTTTTTTCTTAGTTTATTCATGATTCATTTCTATCTTTTTTCTACTAATGCACTCTAGTTGCATATGAGGAATTCATTTCATTAAGTGCTCCTTGTATCATAAGCTGCATTTGTTATATGTTTTGGAATTCATCTCCTATTATTCATCATAGTTACTATCCTCTGTTGTGTATTCTACTAAAGGTGGTGCAAGAGATTCATTCGCATATAGGTGCCTCTTGCTTTATTGGGCTTCTTCCCCTTTCTCTCTTATCACCATTTCTAGATATTTTATTGTTTGTAACACTTACTTTGCCTCAGAATACAAAGGAAATTCCCTTTCTCATTTTCACTATAATACCCTTGATTGATTCAGGATTTGACTCCATTGCCCAATGAATTTCTTGTATGTTTTTTCTACCATTTTAAAATCTATTAGTGCCTAGTCATTATCAGAAATCTAGGCTTCTGCTTCTTGTATAGATCCAAAAGTATATGTTAATTTCTTCCAATGACAAGAGAAATCCCTCTCTGATTGTATTGGCTAGAGTGCAGTCTAAAGGTTGGTTGAAATGGTTACCCCTGTGACTTCCTACCACAACCATAGGAAAATTACAGGGTGCTAACACCCCCCTTACATAAGAATACAGTGGCTTAACTCCAGTATGGTGTCTAGATACTATAGAAATTCCCCCTAATATTCCTGTAATTTTTTTTGAGAATAATTTTCCCAATGTGCTCAAATTCATTATGTTTCAACTCTAGGTATATGGATATAATTGATTCCAAACTCCTCCGACTACTTTCAAACTTGGTGAGAAAGGTCATGAGGGGTGATGAGACACATTAAAACATATATGAGACATATAACCAACTTATATACCCAACCATGGTCTTCAATTTGAAATGGAATAAGTTTTGGGACCAGGCTAGTCATATTGGGAGGTGGAAATCCCCCCTAGGTCCTGGAACAAATCTCTTCCAAACACTGTACAACCTCCACCAATGGTTGGTATGAGACCTATATCTGTTATAATAAATTAATTAAATTATATTTTCATCCTTATATGTTGTTTTTGGGCCGAATAGGTATCCAAGAGAACTCAGGGAATTTCTTACTAATTTTGAGGATGAAAACCCCAATGGTAGATGGCTCCATATAGTTCCAAATTCTCTCAAATTGTACTAGAAGGTGTATGAATGATGTTAATACATAAAAAATGTTTTTATAGGTTTCTTTCAACCATAAAATTAATTTTTCAACTCGCTTTGGCAATCTGGTCAATGTATGGAATTTTACGAGCAACTTGTGGTTCAAATCCCCTAGGGGTAGATGATGAAAATAAATTTCCAAATGCACTCAATCAAAATAAAATTTATAAATGGAATAAGGGGACATATAAATGAAATCAACATGAAATAATATGCATGACCATTCAACTTTTAGTTTCTGCTACAACTCCCTTAAATCAGATGCAAAAAGACTAGTTTCAACCTTGGGGGAAATGATAGGCAATCTTCTCCAAATGCTATGAAACTCAACAAAATGACTACAAATTCTTATGTACTGAACCTTAAAATCATATAATACATAAATATCAGTCCATTCATCCATAAACCATCATTATTTTACTTATCCATTTGAATACATCAACATTACATTGGTTCACAACAAGGCAGTGGGGAAATGGCACTGTTTCTTCAATGTTTAACATTTTTACATGAAATATTTCGGTATTTAAACCTGATAGTATTATGAAATTGAAATAAATATCATTTACATCATAACATAAAATAATGGGGCATTAGAATCTCCCCCAAAGAGATCAATAACTCACCAAGTGTGCCTCAATCCATAGAGCACGAATATGATGAGAAAACTTGGAATAGATGAAAGAAAAAGATGATATTGAAATACTCCACGAAAAATATTCCCTATATATTTCACCTATAAATTATTACTCCATTAAATCTCCATGAAATACCTTATTTCCCTTTATGGGAATCTTTCACCCTCGAAATTGGCTAACGCAAGAAACTAGTCATCCACTAGCTCTCTCTCTTCACAAATGCAAATTTATAAAATGATAAAAAGATGCCTTCATTATTTAATACTGAAATTTATAAAGTTTCCAATATCTCTATGGGTCTAATTACTTCCAATATATGCATTCCAACTCTAGTTGGGAAGAGATTCCAAAGAATGCCACTTGTACAACAATTCCTAGTCTCCCACTTCCACCAAATCACATGTGGAAGCATCTTATCTACCCTAACTCCCTTGAGCTCCCTCTTGGAGATATTTTAGACCTTAAATGTCATATATCTCATATTTCAGCCTTCATATCTGATTTTTTTCATAGGTGTCATAGCATCTTCATCATTGTTGTCATAGAGGTAGGGAATCTAGTCCAAGTGTCTCACTAGATCCAAAATGCCTCTTTCTCTTCCATGGCAGTTACTCTTGCACTCCAATTAGACCTTAAATGATTAGTTCCAATTATATTGACCTTCCAACTCATCCCAATACCCTTTTTCTTCTTATGGATTCGAAATGACAAGAGGAGGATACCATGTGGCATAGAAAATCTAGCTTGTGTGGGTCCCACATCCTCCATATGTCTTCATGATCAATTACCACTTTTATTTTCCATTGTATTTATTTATTTATCTCCTTTATTAAATATTTATTCCATTCTAATTTTCAAACATCATTTATTTCCCCCCTTATTCCAAATCCTAAAGCTTCCACCCCCAACGTAGGAAACTAGTAATTTTCCTCCTTGGCAATTATTTAACCCTTAGCATCAATTTAACAGACTCTCATGAATATTGAAAATGTGATTAGGAAATTGAGAACCAATGAAAAATTTGGGACATGACAAATACTCCCTTACCAATATTGCTTTTACTCAAGCAATTTCAAACATGGGTGTTGAAGAACCTGCATTCTGTATGATTCTTTGAAGTTGCCACTAAGTTTCCCAACTTTGAGTATTTGAGATTCCATGAATATTTTAGAGAGGAAACACCATGATTTATATTGCACTAATATTATTAAAATCACTATATTAATTTGTTAATCCATCTCCCATACTTCTTGTTTCCCAAAAAATTTGAAATCAATGGGACTAAAAACTATCCCAAGGTCCCATTGCTTGTATTTCATTCCAACAATTAAGAGTGATCTCCAACCCCTACCATTAGGAAAGAGAATTCCAGGATCCTAGTTTCTTGTATGCATTCTTCCAAACATCATGATTACATAATATATATCATCAAAGTACATAACAACATAATAAAAATGTACATCAAGGTGGCACCTCATAAAAAAATCATGAAAATGCTTACACCTCCAAGTAAGTAGACCACCATTTTCCAAGTGCATACAAGATTAAACTAACCAATAAAATATTCTCCAATGTTATAGGTGAGGATCCCATGTTCTATAATTCTACTCCAAAAGGATTTTATATGCATCAAAATATTCAGCCATGTTTCTTTCATCCGACAAGTGAATGAAGAATATCCACTCAAATCTGAACCAAATAATGAGCAAAAAAAACGAGACTTCAAATGACTCAAAGAAGTCTCACCCATACATCCATGAATGAGAGAATCATAAATATATAACAAAGTATGTGGATGGAAAAAAAAACATTTCTCCAATCATAAATCTATTCACCCAAGTGTTGGATGAAGTTCCTCCAACATCAAATGAACCAAGTGTTGAGCAAGAAAACCTTGAGTTTTCAAGTGACTCAAATGCATATCATAGGTGAATCCATGTAGATGTGCATCATCATAAAGTAACAAA
>LPNX010692145.1:405279-441917 GCA_001517045.1 Pseudotsuga menziesii | reverse complement strand
GAATGGTGCCATCATGCACAAGCTCTCTGATGTAGTGCATATGGATCTCAATGTGTTTGGTTCTCTGCTTCTAAACTGGATCATTGTAGATTCGAATGGTAGTCTAGTTATCACAGTAGATAGTAGTTGAGTATTCTGATTTGAAGCCACACTCTCCAAGTAACCCCTGCAACCATAAACATTGAGTTGCTGCATTTACAACTCCTCTGTACTCTGCTTCTGTAGATGAGAGTGCAATGGAACTTTGTTTCTTGCTTGACCAGCTGATTGGCCCTTCTGCAAGAATGAACACATATCTTCATGTGGAATTTCTATTTGTGCTATCACCTGTCCAATCACTGTTATTAAACCCAATCAAATCAAGATCAGATTTAGCTTTATAGAAGATCCCATGTGTCCTTGTTCCCTGAACAAAGTTAAGGATCCTTTTGGCTTCTTTCCAATGGATCTCATGAGGCTGATCCATGTATCTAGAATCCACACTAAGATATCAGGTCTAGTATGTGTAAGGTACAACAAACATCCAATCAATTGCCTATACAGTGTATTGTTTACCATAGGTGAAGAATCAACTTCTTCAAGCTTCACTCCTGAAAGGAAAGGAGTCTTGCTTGGCTTGCAGTCCTTCATTCTGAATTTGTTCAGCAAATCCAAGGCATACTTGGACTGATGCACCTTGATTCCAGCTTTGTTTTGAGCAATCTCAAGCCCCAAGAATTGGCTTAAGAGCCCCAAATTTGTCATGGAGAAGGCTTGGTTCATTGCACCCTTCAAGGAAGCAATCTCATCCTTTGAGCTTCCTGTAATGAGAAGGTCATCAACATATAACACAATGATAATTAATGAACCATTAATTAAATTCAAATATACATTTGTATTTTATTTTCATCGAACAAAATTCAATGATAGCAAGAAGCTATCAATCTTGGCATACCAAGCCCTGGGGGCTTGCTTTATCCCATACAATGACTTCCTTAGCCTGCACACAAGAGATGGGTTAGTAGCAAATCCTTGAGGCTTCTGCATGTATATCTCTTCAGTGAGATCTCCATTCAGGAAGGCACACTTTACATCCATGTGATGTACCTCCCATTGCTTTGAAGCTGCAATGGCTAAGGCTAGCCTGATGGAGTCAATCTTTGCCACTGGTGCAAAGGTCTCATTGTAATATATGCCATGAACCTGTGAGTAGCCCTTGGCTACCAATCTGGACTTGTACTTTATAGGTGAACCATCAGTAGCAAATTTGGTCTTGTACACCCACTTACCCTGAACTAGCTTCCTCCCTGGGGGAAGATCAACCAGCTCCCAAGTGTTGCTCTTCTGGAGTGAGCTGAACTCTTCCTTCATGGATGCTTGCCATATTGGATCTCCTACTCCATATTCATATGTTTGAGGATCTGATTCCACCATCATATAGCATTTCTCAGCAAACATAGGATCCTTCATGCACAGAGCACTCTCAAATTGAGATCTAGTCCTCCTAGGGTCATTAGGATTCCCAGCTAGCTCTCCTGCTGCATGAATGGTCTTGGCTGCCCATTTTGTCCTTGTAGGGTTATTAGGATATGAAATAAATTCATCACTATCAGACATATCAGAATCAACATGTTCAACAATCTCTTCACTTACTTTCATAGGATCTGGTGGTGAAGAGGCTTCTCCAACTTCCACTACTGCTAGGGGTTCTTCTTGAAACTGAACACACCTTTCAATGAAGGATTTGTTTGTGCTCAAATTTATTAGCTTGTACCCTTTTGAATATTCAGAGTACCCAACAAATAGACACTCTTGGCTTTGGGGATGCAAAGCCTTTCTCTTTTCTGTTGGAACTCTAGCCCAAGCCCTTGAGCCAAAAATCCTGAAATGGGTCACATCTGGCTTGTGCCCACTCCATGTTTTGAAAGGAGTCATACCATCAAGGTGTTTATGAGGCACCCTATTCTAAATATATGCTGCAAATTTTATAGCTTCGGCCCAGTAATTTGGTGGCAAAGTCTTAGCCTCCATCATGCATGTTGCCATCTCCTTCAGTGATATGTTCTTCCTCTCAGCAACACCATTCTGCTGTGGTGTGTAAGGGATAGAATGCTGCATCTGAATACCTACATTTGCACAATATTGAATAAACTTAGACTTGACATACTCACCACCATTTTCAGATCTGAGGACCTTGAGTTTCCTCCGAGACTGGTTTTCAACCAAAGCCTTAAAGACTTTGAAGAGGCCAAAAACTTCAGACTTGTGTTTCAGGAAGTAAACCCAGCAATACCTTGAAAAGTCATCTATGAAATTCAATACATATTTGTCCTGACTCATGGACATATGAGGGAATGGGCCAGCAACATCATTGTGGATCAACTCGAGGGGTGCAGAGGTTCTCTCATGACTAGCTCTCTCAAATTTATGCTTT
Source organism: Pseudotsuga menziesii (assembly GCA_001517045.1). NCBI lineage: Eukaryota > Viridiplantae > Streptophyta > Pinopsida > Pinales > Pinaceae > Pseudotsuga > Pseudotsuga menziesii. The sequence goes on along the minus strand of LPNX010692145.1, from coordinate 439,504 downwards.
GGGTGTTTTCCTAGGATACAACCTTGGCAGACTCCTTTGGAAAATTTTATCTTTAGTAACCCTATGACCATCTCTTTTTCACTAAGATCAGAAATATATTTGTAATTTAGGTGGCCAAATCTTTCATGCCAAGGCTTGCTTGCCTCATCAGCATGAATCAGAAGAGCAGAGGGGTTTGAGTAGGCTAGGAAGTGTGAGAACATGTATACCTTCGAAGTATGATTTGTAACTCCTTTTGCAATGACTTTAGCACTTGAGATCTCTGTGATCTCAAATTCATTAGGGGAGAATATGACCTTCATTGGAGACCTAGTGTGGGTCATCTGATACACTAATAAGAGGTTGGAGGCAAGACCAGGAACATTCAACACATTGTTGAAATGACCATGATCAAGATCAATCCTCCCTTTGCCCAAACTTTCAGTGAGAGAGTCATCTCCTAGTACTATTGGTGGACCTTTCAACATGTCAAGTGAGGTGAATGCCTCCTTGGTCGAAACCATGTGTCTTGAAGCTCCAGAATCAATGATGAAACTAGGTGAGCTTGATGTGCTAGTAACCAATGCATGAACTCTCTCTCTGTCTTCTAAACTTGATCCTCCTTCCCTCTTCTTTGAGCTGTCTGGAAGGGAGATGCCATTCTTCTCCAGGAGTTGGGTCAGCATGTCTATTTGCTTCTTCATGTAGGAGCTCTCAGAATGATTGCGCTTACTACAGTATGCGCACTTGCTCATTTCTCCTTTGTTGTTCTTCTTCTGGTAGTTCTTCTTGGAACCTTGAGGCTCCTCCGAAGACTTGTTCTTGTCTCTCTTTTGCTCAGGTGGATTTTTAGCTTTCTTTTTTCTTTTTGAATCCACCCTCGAATCTCCAGCAACCATAGCTTGGTATTTGGAAGGTTTGATGGTGCCCATCATCACCAACTTATCTTGTTCTTGTGTGAGAGATTCCATGAAATATGCAAGGATAGGCATCTTCCAGGTTCGAGCTGTCAACTTTGTGGCATAGAAGGTCGAAACAAACATTGAATAGTCAGGGCCAAGCTTCGAGAGTATGGCCAAGACCAGCTGATCATCCTTCTTTTTGATCCCACATTGTTTTAGCTGCAAAACAAGTGCTTTTAACTTGGAGAAGTAGAGTTGCAGGGATTCAAAGCTATTTGGACTCAGGGAGATCAGATCATTTTCGATTTGATGTCCCCTCATCTCATCTGTCTTTCCAAAAAGATCAAAAATATTCTCCCATACTTCATTTAGTGATGTCAATCCATCAAGATGGAAAAGGAGGTCTCTAGAAATACTCAGACACAAGAGACCATAGGCCTCATCCCTCCTGTTGTGCCATTTTATCTTCTCTGCAGCTGCATTGGGCTCTACTTTTGTTGCCATAGTCACTCTATAGAGGTATTGCACTCTCAATAGTATCTCCATCTCTGCTTTCCATTCAAATAAGTTTAAGGGAGTCAAGATGATCTTCTGAGATTGATCCATAGCTCAGAAATTGTCCCGACTTTCAGTAGAAGGCTCCCAGTCACTGATGTCAAACCTGCAAAACAAATTGGAAGGAAAGAAATCGATCTACAAAGGCTCTGATACCATGTGGAAATTGAACCCAGTGATAGAACAATTACACTCACAACAATTATCAATTGTACATGCAAAATCACTCACAAAAGAGACTGAATATGGAGCTGAACACTAAAATATATTGAATCAGTGTACAATAGCCAACCCTGTAACATCATAGGCTGCCAGAATAAACAATTACATAAGGGATTTGAATGCATGAGGAATCAATTCGAATCTAGTCAAAAGCAAGCTTACTAAAATTAAGCAAATCCCCCATAGGTGCATAAAGCAGTTTCCAAAACTTTCAAGGAGCTCACAAATTGGAAAAAGCACTTAGGAAAGCTAAAAGGTAATGGAAGGATAACTCATACATTCTTTTCATAGGAGAAAAGAGAGGAGGATGTGGAGGACAAAAAACTAGTTAACCTCACCTAGTCAAACTTTCCCAATTGCCTTAAAGCACTGAAAAAGCAGGAAATAAAGAAGAAAAAGTAGAAGGGCACTTAGGAGGCCATGAATAAAGGAGATTTGATTCCAGGAGGTTTCCCAAGCGCTCCATGAGTCAAAATTAGCAAGTTTGACCACTATGGATGTGTAGATGACAACTTGCATAAGGTGGAACATGGAAACTAGGCAAATAAGACAAAAATGGATTAATTAATGTCTAAGGTAGCTAACTATGGGTTAATTATTCTAACAATTGATTCTCACGTTAATATATTATTCATAAACTAACATTCACCAACTTAGTTTTTAATACACTACCACTACCAACAACAACAATAATAAATTATGTTGCTATTCTAATTCATAATTTATTTTAATCACTAAAGAGTAAACTTAGAGTTTAAAGTCATAAAATTTATTCTCGTTTTGATTATAAATGGTGCCAACTTCCAAAAATAAAACAACATATTCAACAAAGACAAAAATAATTACTATGACAATATTTACAATTGTTGTAGTAACAAATACAATGCTGGTATTATGTCATAAAATAATTTAATCAACTTAACATTTAATACAAACTATAAATAATATTAATAGAAAGTATGTAAGGATTCAACGGCTATGACTTTCCTCATTTTGAAAGAACTAAATCTAGCGGAAGTTCTAAATTCTAGATCCACTAAATAATTACAAATTTAATGAAATATTTGTTTTATGTTGGATTTTCCCCATAGGGACTCCCTTGTATATATCAAGTTGTAATTTCATTTTCATGAGTTTTTCTTTTCTTCTTGAACTTTATGCCAGATCCTTGAATTTGAGTTATCAACCATATAGCACGGGCTTGTCTCATGTCTAGACAAGTAGATCCTTTGTACATATCTTTTGCAGCTTGATCACCCCTTTTATCAGGAGGAGACCTTCCCCCGAGTGTCATTATCCTATACATATATAATTTCATTGAGCATAGGAATGTTCCACTTCTTGGAACTAGTTTGCTTGTCCCTTGACACTCATCTCCTCCTAGATTTGTACTATAAATAACTTTTATTATTTTTCAAGATTTTCAAAATATCTTTAAAATTCCAAAAAAATATCAAAAAACCAAAAATCCAAATAGGAAAAGATGTTATCTTTGGAAGCAGTCGAGCCGTGTCACCTTCAAAAAGAGCACTGTATATCACATCCATTAGTTGGGTTATTAGTTTGGGTTATTAGTTAAGCTTCCAGTCCCTATGGAACCTCTGTTGATGCCTGCTATGTCACAGAGATGTTCCAGTTTTCATATCGAGTCCATGCTTCCTACCTTCAATCAGCATTCACCTTATTCTCTTGTTCGAAGGAATTCGAAGCCTGAGTCAGTCATTCCTCATTTATCTTGACTTTGCATGTTGGCCATTCCTAGTACTATTACTGGTTTGTGCACATATTGTTTGAGTTCTTCCACATTATACAGTGTTGTTGAGTGCCTCATGTTGGTTGATGGGGGATTCCTTAATTCCCTCATTTGATTGGATTCCATTCCATCGACTTCAGATCATTTATTCTAGAATAGGAGTCTAGAGTCATTTGAGTGCCTAGAGACTTATAGACATCAGTGGTAGGTTCTCTTTCCATCGATAGTTTTGGGAATACATCAATGTCCCCTGATCAATGGATTCTTCTAAGTGTTTTACTTCAACACATCTATTCACACTTGTTAGGTTTCACTATGTACCTTGATTCCCATTTTCATTATTTGTGGGTGATCTCGCTCCTGTTAACAATATATATCAATGACCGGTAACCAGACAATGGACTATGATGTTCAACCTTGACACACCTATTCGCATAGTAGGACATGTACTCATAGTGGTTCCTGTAGAAGACCTTCTACCTTGGTGGCATTCCATGTATGCTACCTCCTTGATTGTGCCAGTTTTCATGAGATATTAGCTCTCGTGATTTGATTCCAGTGTATATCAAATATCTTCATCCATGATGGAGATCTTGACTCATTGTATATTTTCAGCCATTATGGAGATATTGATCTATTGTATATATTCATCCACTTTGGATATTCTGATCTATTGTATATTATACGTGGCGATGACCACACATGTTATATTTTGTATATCATGCCTATTCATGGCCACTGTACTCTTATGTATCCGGTATTTCTCCATGTATTTGTAGTGATATGCAGAGATTTATCATTGTATTGTAGTGATGAGTGGTTGGTTCTTCAACCAGGTTCTTCATTACTCTACTTCTGGGATGGATTTTATAATGTATTTCGGCCATCATGTTACCTTTTTGACCTCAGACATTAGGGGGAATATGTTAAAGTTTATTTCACCACACATGGTTGATCACATATATATGGCCTTCCTTGTCCCTCTGCAGACTCTTTAGACACCATGGACTTATATTATCATTTTATGTTCCAATATCATCCCTTAAAAAACCCCATTTATTGTTGTATGTGAATTTTAAATCCATACTCGCGTGTACACTCGACTTTTGACCTCAAACCCGCGTAACTCCAAACATTTTTGTAGTTTTCCTCATATGAGTCTAAAGATCCTGACTCTTGGCCTTCCATATGCCTTGATATCACTCGGATTCAACCGTCCATTACTCTTTTGGAGTGCTATATAAGGAACCCCTTGGATGCATTGAAGAGGAGGAATTCAAGAGCAAAGAAACTATAGTTCACTATTGCCTCAGTTTGTGTATACTTGAGTCTACATCCCTTTGTCTCTTTGGATCACTTTGTGTTCTTCCCAAGATTTTATTTTCTTTGTAAGATTGCTATCGAGAGATGGAGGATTGAGGTGGTGGAGGCCTAGCTAGAGGACTCGGGTTCTCTGGTTCGTAGAGGTGTCTATTAATATTGTATATTGATCTAGGAACAAAGCATCAATCTCATCAAAGATTAATCAAAAAATAACTCATGAAATGGTGTAATCAGTCTACTAGAATAGTAGCTGCTCTGTATTCACATAAAGAATGAATGATTACAATTACAATGTCATGCTGAAAGCATGAATGAATGAACAATTTGAATCCTCAAGGAGGTCATTCAAATTGAATGATTGAGTCTAGCTTAACTGACTGTAAGCCATGGTTCACACTTAGTTAACCACTGATCAAAACCCTAATTGACTCACCTAAACCCTAACTGAAGTCAGAGTGCAATAAATGACTGAGTCTCAACTGAAAGAGATCAGACACATGTCATAGCAAGCCAACCAAGTGCTAGCGCTTCAATGACTTCAATGAACCCCGATGAGGTTAATTGAAGCTGAACTGAACATCAGAAGTTCGTGGAGGCACCCTTGTTGACTCCAGTTCATTAATTAATCATTAAATAATCAATTAAATGAATGGAGGCACCTTCATTGAGTTGTTTAATTGATTGTAACCACCAGTTAGCAATTAGGTGCATTAATATCACTCAGATCTCCCCCGGAGTGCTCTAGTTAGCCTCCCCAAATGTAGGAAAAGGCTAAGTTAGCCTCCTTGATTGAAGGTAGTCATGGCTATGACTGGATGATATCAATTAATGCTCCACTGATGTCAATTAATGTCAATTATACTTAGGATAGTAGTTTAACTAGGCCAATTTGACCAAAAAGAGTGTGTATGGTGGTAAATGTCTCCAACCCCCCCCCCCCTTAATCTATACTCAAGAAGAGTTAGAAAACATAAATGCATAAAAATGCTAGGGCCTTGGAAACTAAGGCCATAGGTCACCCTGTACAATGCTGAAACTAAAACAATGCTCAAAACAAACTAAGTGAGGAAAAGAGGGAAAACCCAGTGGGAAAAACCACCCCTCAAGCTGAACACTGAAAGTAGTCTGAATCACCCTGATGAAATCATGCCCAATAGTGAACAAAGGTAAGTGAACTTATTTTCTGAAAATCTCTTGGTGAAGATGTCTACAATCTGCTCATCAGTCGGGCAGTATTGCAGAATGATGGTCCTGTCATGCACTAGCTCACTGACATAGTGCATGTGGATCTCTACATGCTTGGTCCTCTTTCTGGTAACTAGATATGTGGAAATATTAATAGGACTTTGATTGTCACAAAAGAGGATAGTGGACAAAGCACTACCAAGATCAAACTCTGAAAGAATGCCTTGCAACCAAATCACTCATTTCAAAGGCATTGTGGAGGGCAGTTTTGATGGCTGAAATGGAGGCAACTGTGCTACCTGTGATCAGTAAGTCATCAACATATAAAACAATGATAATTATATGACCATCATACTGCTCTAAATATGCATTTGGATCTGATCTACATCTATGAAAGTTTTGTGAGAGAAGGAAGGCATCCATCTTGGAATACCACTCTCTTGGGGCTTGTTTTAACCCGTATAGTGACTTCTTTAGCTTGCAAACCAAAGATGGATCAATGATGTAGCCCTTAGGCTGCTTCATGTATATCTCCTCATGAATATCTCCATGCAAAAAGGCTAACTTAACATCCATGTTATGCACTTCCCAGTGCTTGGATGCTAAAATTGCCAAAACAAGGCGGATGGAGTCTATTTTTGCAACTGGTGCAAAGGTCTCATGGTAGTACACTCCTTGGACTTGAGAGAGACATTTTGCTACCAGAATTGCCTTATATTTTCAATTTCTTCCATCAGCATCAACCTTGGTCTGAAACAACCACTTGCTTGGAACCAATTTCCTTCCCAGAGGAAGAGAAACTAGCTCCCAAGTAGTGTTTTTCTGAAGAGAATTCATCTCTTCATCCATGGCAACTTGCCATCTCAGATCCTTCCAAGAATGGTAGTAGGATTTTGGATCTGAAATAATCATCAAATAGCAATTTTCAGACATCAAATTATCAAGACAAGAGAACACAATACCTACTCTTTGGAAATCAGACCGGGTTCTCCTTGGATCATCCGGATTTCCAATGTTTTCTCCTGCGGAGGAGAGTGTCTGTTGGGCCCATGTAGGAAGATGATTTTGCACTTCATGATCTGATTCAGAATTTTCTGATTTCTGCACACTGATATCATAAATCAGAGGATCCAAATTAGGGTCATCACCCCCAATTTCCTCATCCAAATATTCAGTAGAATAAGAAGGAAATTCAGCGATTTTCTCCTTCACTAGTTCCACCTCCTGAAGAGGCTCATCAAACTTGACACTTCTCTCGATGATGATCTATTTGGTATTGATATATAGAATATTTAAACCTTTAGATTCATCAGCATACCCAATAAATAGACATTCTATGATTTGTGGTTGCAAAGCCCTTCTTTTATCAAGCGGAATCTGGCCCCATGCAGTGTACCCAAACACCTGTAGGTTCGACACATCCGACTTGTGTCCAAAGCATGTTTCAAAAGGGGTATTCCCTTTCATGGATGAGTGTGGCACCATGTTATGAATTTATTATGTAGCATGTATGGCCTCAGCCCACAAATTTGCAGCAAGCTTCTTGGATTCCAACATACAGGTGGTCATCTCCTTGAGAGACCGATTCTTCCTTTCCACTACTCCGTTCTGCTGTGGAGTGTAGGGAATTGAATGTTGGACCTGAATACCACTTTGGGAGCATATGTACAGAAAATCATTACTGACATACTCCCCTCCATTATCAGATCTCAATATCTTGATCTTAATCCCAGAGGCATTTTCGATCAAGTCCTTCAATTCAGAAAATTTTTCACATACTTCTGATATCTTTTTTAGAAAGAAAACCCATGTATACCTTGAAAAATCATCAATAAAAGTAAGGAGATACCTTGATCCATTCATGGAAGTGACATGCATCAAACCACTGATATCATAATGTATCAGCCCCAATATGCATGTAGCTCAGTTTTCCTTCCCCCAATCAAACTTGTGCTCAGGGTGTTTTCCAATCACACAGCGAGATTCCCGTCGTTGCCTTGATGGTCGTGAGGCCTTCAACCATGGAGTTTTTCTGTAATTGCTGCAAATATTGGAAATTAATATTGCCAAACCTCTCATGCCACATACTACTAACCTCATTTCCATGAGTTAGCAAAGCGATGGGCTTTGCATCCGCAACAAAGTGAGATAACTCATAGGCTTTTGCATGATGGTTTGCAAGGCCTTTAGCAATGAGTTTCTTGGATGCAATTTCTGTTATCTCAACATAATTTGGGATGAAAGAAACTCTCTTAGGAACTCATGTATGTGTCATCTAATAGACACTAAGGATATTTGATGCCAGAGACCGTACATACAAAACATTTGAAAAAAAACCATTTTCAAGATCAACAATACCTTGTCCTTCTGAAATGATGGTGGAGTCATCTCCCATGTGGATGGGGATGGATTTTCCAATCTCCAAGGATGAAAAGGACTCTCTTTCAGCCATCATGTGGTTCAAAGCTCCAGAATCAATCAAGAGTGCTTTGGACTTCGAAGTGCTTGCCATGAGGGCATGACCTTTTTCATGTTGTGGTTCCCGATCTTGCTGATCTCTCCTTTGAAAGCTCTCCGAAATATTGATGTGATTTGTCTCAAGGAGAGAGGTTGTTTCATCAAGCTTCCTCTTCATGTAGGCATGTTTAGGGTGGAATCACTTCCCGCAATAAGAACACTTGACTTTTCCCTTTCCATGGTACCCTTCTCCTTTTTTCTTCCTTGAGCCAGAAGACTCATCATGCTACTGATTTTCAAGTCTAGGTTTAGTAGCATCAAATTTAGATTTTTAGATTTTTCTGCTGCTTTCCTTTACCCTTCAAATCTTTGGGCCCCGAGACATGAAGGTCTTGATCATGGGAAGATATGATGATCACCATCTGGACAAGCTTGTCATGTTCACATGTTAGGGACTCAATGAAGGAATTGAGTGTAGGCATCTTCCGTCCAGGGGTTGTGAGCTTCCCCGCATGAAATGTAGAAACAAAAACTGAATAATCAGCCCCAATTTTGGAGAGTATGGCAAGGATTAGCTTATCATCCTCCTTCTCCACTTTGCATTGCTTCAAGAGTAAAACAGTATGCTTGAACTTTGTGAAGAAATCATTCAGAGTATCGAAGTTGGAGGGTTGGAGAGTCATGAGTTCATTTTCGAGCTGGTAAACCCTCATGTCATCATGATTTCTATTCAAAGTCTCCAATTTGTCCCATATTTATTTCAGAGTCTTCAATCCCGCAAGATGGAATAGAAGGTCTTGGGAAATAGAGAGGCACAAGAAACCGAAGGCTTCATCCTTGTTCAAGAATCTTGATTTTTGTATGGCGTATCTAGGCTCATCTTCAGTGTCCATGGTGACTCTAAAAATTCCTCTGGAGTGCAACTGAATCTCCATATCACCTTTCCATGAGTGGAAATTGTATGGAGTCAAGAGATCTACTGAGGAGGCCATCTGGATCTACTGGAGAGAATGCTTCACCTGTAGAAACCTAAAAATCAAAACAGAAAGGGAAATGTAAGGTCAGACAACCTGCACATTTTAGGCTTTCATCACACCCAACATAGTCAATCAAGCAAGCTTGATCAACAAGTTCTTTACTTGGGGTATTAAGTGGTAAGCCTTGGCTTCTGGTGCAGTGCTAGATTTTTGAGCTATTGCTCAAATTTCATGCAAAAATCTATCAAAAAGCTTGTTTTTTCGAGATAGAGCTTCGTCCTGCCATAATCTATGATACCATATTAATCTTGTATATTGATCTAGGAACAAAGCATTAATCTCATCAAAGATTAATAAAAAAATAACTCATGAAATGGTGTAATCGGTCTACTGGAATAGTAGCTTCTCTATATTCACATAAAGAATGAATGATTACAATTACAATGTCATGCTGGAAGCATGAATGAATGAGCAATTTGAATCCTCAAGGATTTCATTTGAATTGAATGAGTGAGTCTAGAATAACTTACTGTAAGCCATGGTTAACACTCAGTTAACCACTGATAAAAACCCTAATTGACTCACCTAAACCCTAACTGAAGTTGAAGTGCAATAAATGACTGAGTCTCAACTAAAAGAGATCAGACACATGTCATAGCAAGCCAACCATCAAGTGCTAGCACTTCAATTACTTCAATGAACCCTAATGAGGTTAACTGAAGTTGAACTGAACATCAGAAGTTGGTGGAGTCGCCCCTGTTGACTCTAGTTCATTAATTAATCATTAAATAATCAATTAAATGAATGGAGGCACCTTCACTGATCTGTTTAATAGATTGTAACCACCCATTAGCAATTAGGTTCATTAATATCACTCAGATCACCCCCGGAGTGGTCCAGCTAGCCTCCCCAAATGTAGAAGAAGGCTAAGTTAGCCTCCTTGACTGAAGGTAGGCGTGGGTGTGACTGGATGATGTCAATTAATGCTCCACTGATGTCAATTAATGTCAATTATACTTAGGATAGTGGTTTAACTAGGCCAATTTGACCAAAAAGAGTGTGTATGGTGGTAAATGTCTCCAATAGTGTTGACAAATGTTGCCACTATTGTAATCTATGATTTTATTAATAGAAATATCTTTTCTTGTCCAATTATGTGAAGTTGAATATGAATATTGAATCCATGGATGTATTTAATTGCTTATAAATTATTGAATATAAATACTAGATTAGGTCTAACACATTATTATAGATCATGTGTGTCTTGTTTGTTGTTGTTGAGAGTGAATTACTAATGCAAGCATGAATTGAAAAATCCCAAGAGGGATCTACTTCAACCATCCGAAACAAGGTATGATTCGTTATACCTTAGTGTTAGATGTTTGGTTTCTCTTGCATATTGGGAAAGATTGATTTCTGGTGTCAAGTTGTCTGTTATGGTACCCCCAAGCCATAGGAGGTTTCTCTGTATAACTCTCAACTTTTTTTTTACAAAGTAACTATTTAATATTTTGGTAGGTACAACATGCCCATGGTTAAAATTTCTGGTTATTATATCCCATGATCCAGTAAGAACCGAAGAAGGAGGCATCGAGTCGATCGCTTAAATAGACGTTCTAAAAGGACATCATTGCCATGATCACCAAATTCCCACCTGTTATAGTTGTTACTGCACAATGATTGATTGATTGTACTTACCTTTTTTTCATGCATGGATGTTGATCAATTTTGTTTTTTTAATGCACTTCAGTTCGATCCCTAATTCTGCAATCTCGATTCTAGAACTTATGTCCCGTAGACCACAAGTGTTTATACTATCGGTGTTGTGCATGACTGGATTGATTTTCAATTACCGTGTTTTTTCGATAGGTGGATTGCGGGTTTTCACTACACTCAACAACCAATTCTGGAAAATTTTCTTTTTTACAGGCTTTCATTGTCCTTCACTACAGTTCATCTATCCTAATTCGGAATAGCCCTTGCCAAGATTTTACAAGTTTTGGTTCAACAGTTTATTTGGGTTTAGCCTAAAGTTTTATCCAACATTTTTTTCCTTTAGGTGCTCACTTTCGGGTGAATTCCCTCATGGTATTGTTTCACGAGTGCTTCAGTCAATGAAATACACTTTTCCTAGGTCCCTTCATTCACATTAGTGCTTCAGCAATGCATTTTTGCTCCATTAATGCAAGAAAATTTGTCATTTGATTCAGACATGGGGCTATATCTTTATTTTTGCTCATCTTATGATGGCCTCAAAGATCTTTTTACAATGCTTGATTTACCGCATTTGGTGTTGCACCACCTTTTCTTTGCACATATAAACACACCTTCAGGTAACCCCTATTTCTTACAGCTTGATTTTTTTTTATTATATCGATTTTACTGTGTTTCATTTACACTTAGAGTTTCCATTAGAGGATTTCACAGCTTGTTAAATTTGCAGGTATTCTTTAGTTCTTCTTAATTGCTTTGAATATTAATTTAGTCTTCTTATTACATGGTGAAACACCATTGCTCTATTTTAATTGAGTGTGACTCTTGCTCTGTTGCTAAAAATTTGTGACATGTATTAGTTTTGTCATGCTCTGTTAATCAAATTATAGGTATTAATTTTTTGTCTCAAATGATAGGTATTACTTTTTTAACTAAATCAAAATGTTGCTTATGAGATCGTGAAACATTGTTGTTGTGTTTTAATTGACTCTTACTCCTACTCTGTTGCAAAAGGGCTCTGACTTGTATTGGTTATGTAAGTTCATAATCGTGTAATACTCATGATATGCCACATAGAATAACATGTATTAGTTTTATGATGTAGTTGTACCATACAAATATGCATGCTAACATTAGTCTCCCCAATATGCGACACATTTAGAGGCAGAGTTTAAAATAAGGATGGACTTGGCCGAGGAATAAGTTATGCGAAAATAATATGAACACTCAAGATCAAAGTTTTTTGGTTTTCGATAAATGGGCATCACAATACGGAAATAGGAACTTCAACATTTCTTTATTTGAAAATACAAAACTTTCGAGGTCCAAAATGTCGAAAATAGGAAATCGGGAAATCCACAGTACTTTATTTGAACACTTAGCATTTCCGCATTTCAAAATGTCAAAAATAAAAAATCCGCATCCTAAATGTGGCAAATAGAAACAATTGGTGTTCCTTATTGCAAAATATAGGACATATATTTCGGTATTCAGAAATGTCGAATTCTCGATTCTTAATTTATTTCTTGACGACTTGCGTTTTCCTCACGCAATTTCGAAACGTTTATATTTCAAATAGATACAAACTAGAGTAATGAAATAAGTTAATGAATAACAACAACCAGAGTAATCAAATATGTAATTTGGATGATTGAAAAATACATAGGTAAAAGGGGTTTCTTTCTTAACATACAAATATGCAGGATAACATAAGTCTCCACAAATTGTAACAATCTAGAGGCCAAAATCTACACCAAATTTTGAGGTAGAGCTTTTAAACATAATGCACAGTCAGTTTAAATTAAGGATGGAATTAGTGGAGAAATAAGTTATGAGAAAAGAATACGAACGGTTAAAATAAAACCTCAAAATTGAGGTTTTCTGGTTTTGAATACCCCGACATCGAAAGTCGGAGATACTATCTTCGACATTTCTTTATTTGAAAATAAAATAGTTATGAGGTCGAAAATGTCATAAATAGGTAACTTGGATAATTGAAAAATACATAGGTAACAGGGGTTTCTTTCTTAACATACAAATATGCAGGCTAACATCAATCTCCACAAATTGTAACAATTTAGAGGCCAAATATTGAACAAACATCAGTTCTTCAGAAATGGTTCAATGGTAATTTGGATAATTGAAAAATACATAGGTAAAAGGGGTTTCTTTCTTAACATACAAATATGCACGCTAACATTAGTCTCCACAAATTGTAACAATTTAGAGGCCAAAATCTACGCCAAATTTTGAGGCAGAGGAATTAAACATAATGCAGAGCGAGTTTAAAATAAGGATGGACTTAGCAGAGAAATAAGTTATGCGAAAAGAATACGAATAATTAAAATAAAACCTCAAAATCAAGGTTTTTTGGTTTTGGATACCCCAACGTCGAAAGTCAGAAACACTTTCTTCGACATTTCTTTATTTGAAAATAGAAAACTACTGAGAACGAAATTGTCACAAATTGGATCTTGAGGAATTGAAAATCAGAACATATGGTGTTCCTTAATGAAAAACACAGGACATAGGATTTTCGGAATCCCAAATATCTAAAATCGGAACATGCGCAGTTTCTGATTTGAACACATACAATGTTTGGAACCTGAATTGTCGGCAATCGAATATTGGTTTTCCTTATTTCAAAACATAGTATTTTCCGGAATCCAACATGTCAAAAATCAAATTAATGAAATATATTTATAGTGATATATGTTAATGAATAACAACAACCAGAGTAATGAAATATGTTAATGTGATTTTTTTTTTATATATATCCATTTTATCCTGCTCACATGATTATGTTACATTACAAAAAAAAAATCATGCCCTGTTTCATTCCACCGGAAAACATAACCATCACAATATAGAGACTATGGTAATGTTATCAACCCAAATGGCACTTGTCCGTCCGAGTGCCAACATTCCTTATGTTGGTACACAAAAGGACATCTTAGGATTGATGTTTGCCAAACCACTATAGATGGGCATGACTTGGGATGCATTTACCCTTGAACTAGTTTGCCATATTATTTTTCTAAGTGTTGATTTAGGTACACGACTATCTTCATTGCAACTCACGTATGTACGCAAATATTTCTATTGACAACTCGCGTACTGTACACGACTATTTGCATTACAACCCGCGTACATCAATGTATGCAGGTTTCCTTTAAGCAACTCGTGTGTCATACGCAGGTTTCCTATATCAATAGTCGCGTACATCTTGATTCGACATTAAAAATATAAATCACGATTAATGGAGATTATGTGGGCCCTAATCATTAACTATCCTAATTCTTTCAACCTCCTCAACCTTCCAAACCACTCTATTTCCCAAAGTATAAATAGAGGCCTTGGGGAGGGCATTAATCAATCAAGTTTGGAGAGCAAAGTTATGCTAGTGGTATATCTTCAAAAGTCTTGGAGCAGCAGAACTTAGAGTCCTTTGGTTGCAGAGGAGTCTTTGTCTCAAAAGCTAGGTTGTACTCTTATCTCATTCACCGATTGTTAATAAAGAGAATCCTTCTTCCAACATTGTGTTGAGTCTCTTTCATGTATCATGGTTAATGAATATTTTGATTATATACTGGATATATTATTTATCTAACCTCTCATATATACATGTATAAGATTGTACTTGGATAATTTTCTCTTTACAGGTGAAGGAGGTGCATCCCTTGAAGCTTTGGAGAGAAGAGGAATGGAAGAAGATCAAGCTTGGATCAACCGTCAATAATCAGGTAAGCCAATACTTTCTTCCTATTTCCTTTATGTTCTCTATTAAAGCTGATTGTATGCAAGGTTAGTAGTAAGTTGGTAACCCCAAACCCTAGGTTACAAGGGTGTTTAATCCTGAACAATAGAACTGGAGATTCCACTGGGGAGCCCAACATGCTGTGGGTTAGTCCTGTAGATCCTTGCCCAGAATTTGCTTTGATTCAGTGTGTGGTTTTATGTCTTGGTTTGGACTTGTAGTAGTTTTTTAGAGACCTTTATAATTTTTCTTTTTTTGAAAAATTTTACTCCTATATGCGAGTTGTTGTGCTACACAGTCGTGTACAGAGACTTGTATACGTGGGTTGCTGTATTGAACAGATGTGTGCAGTACACGGGTTTCTCAACTAGACAGTTGTGTACATACGTTGGCAACAAAATTTTTGGGTAGGGTTTCTTGTCCCTGTCCTTTTTTGGATTTTGTCTTGCTTTGTGGTCTTCTAGTACTCGCATTTCACTGTAGGTTTGAAATCCCTGTTAACCATACTTCGTGCTTTTAAGTAAGCCCTTGAGTTTTTGTTGGTTGGATTTTCTTTCTTTTAGCAATTTGAGGTGGATTTTCCTATTGGGTGATAGGTCCAAGTGTTGTGTGTCTGAATCAATGATCAGGGTTCTAGATACCATGTATCCCATGCTATTTCAAAGTAGCATCAGTTTTTCACTTGCCTTTTATTGATTTCAGTGGATTTCATCCATTGTGTCTTCCCAAGCTAGGTTTTTTCCAATTTTCTTCCTTAGGATATTGATATTTGGTTCTTATAAGTCCACTTTACTTCATTTTGCTTGCTTTATATAGTTTGATTATTCAAGCACACTCAAGAATTTTTGCATTTAGGTGCATAGTAATTTTTTAAGAATTTGAAAAGTGAAAAGAAAAGCATTGGAAACATTTGCATTTGAATTGCATATGGTAGTTTTTACTTAGAGTTTTTAAATAAAATCTTAAAAATACAAAAATGAGTCTTAGTTTTCTCTTTCCTAGTTGCATTTTCATTAGTCCATATTTACAAAAAAAAAAAAAAGCTTGCTTTAAGTATTGATAATTTGCTTTGGAATTCATTTATACACTTGTTTTACTTTTCTTATCGAGTCTATAATATCATAGTCATTCACGCCACTTACCCTCTAATTAATAACAACCCTTAAAATGAACGCTATAATTTAACATTTATTAGTAAGTTTTGTTTTATAGGGTCATACACCTACTATCCTGGGCTAGACTTGTGGGATAGGAAGTGTAAACTCCCCATAAGTACATAAATTCATACGTAGTTCGCCAATCGATAGGAAAATCCTTCTCTGTGTTGATAGCATTTGGGAATCTCCTCTCAAACGGGAGTTAAGCATGAGGCCGCGTGTAGGCATTGGACTGAGGAGATAACCCTATGATTCCTTGTCAAAATGTAGACCAAGGTTTTTATGCATCTAGGGATTCTTTCTTAGACAGAGTTTTGAGCTTTTCTATCCTGCCCATGCGTACGAATCATGCTTGCGACTATCCCCCTGGACTGTTGACATAGTTAAGGTAGCCTCTAGTCTCTTTCACACCTAGGGTTTATACCGAGGTAAACCGGAAGGCTATTTCTGGTTCACCTTGGATGGGCTTGGAAGGTAACCCTTGTTGAAAGTGTAGGAGGGTGGTGGGTGATTCCTCCACTTGTGCCTAAGAACCTCTTCAAGAACGCTAAGAAACTGTCTCTCAGCTTTCTTTAGGAAAGCATATCTTATACCCCTTGTGATTGTTGAGACTTTAGGAAATTTTTGTAGTGATTTCTCTGTGGTTTGTCTGTGTTTTTAGCCAACCTTAGGGTGTGAAGATTCAAATTTACAATCGTGGAGGACAAATCTATCAAAAGGTCATGAAGGTTGCAAAACATTCCTCCGCTCATCACATTGGAATCTCCACCTCCCCCTCAAAGGCGGAGATTAGACACAGACGGTTCTTTCAAACCAATAGGAGTTAGTGAAGTTTTGGGTGAACCAAAGCTTAGGGAAAACCATTTCAATTTAAACATAATTGAAATAGAAGACTTGCAGGCTGATGAGTTTGCAAGGAATTTTAATTCACCTCTAACTGACTTAAATGATCCGGTGATCAGTAAGGTTTGTCCTTTCAATCCACCCGTGATTGGTGTCCCTTTGGGTAGAATAATGTCTACTGCAGGAGAAATTTCTTCTACTTCCACCTCAGCCGCTTCGGCTAGAAGGGTGATACCTCCCTCGGTAGGTTCCGCTAGAACAAGTATATCTACTACACCATTAACTCCAGCTAGCTAAGTGGTTCAACTACCAACTCCCACAAGTTTAGCAGGTGCTTCTGGTGGTATAGTCACTGGGATTCCTAGTGTACCTACAATTCCTACTTCCTTCGCACACACTGCCCAGAGTGATCCTATAGGATCCTCGGCTTTTGTCCAAGGTTTTCCTTGGAATGGGGGGAACATTCCCCCATCCACTCCATACGTAGGACCAACACCCGCTTATGTAGGGGTGCAGTTCGGAAACCCTAATCCTTATGGTCAAAGTTTTCAAACTCTAGTTTCAACTCCGTTCACGAGCTCTCCTTTTTCGCTTTTTAGCGGAGGGATACCTGCTCCTGTATTCTAAACCCCAGCTTCGACTAGGGTAGCTATAACCTCTTATACTACACCGTACATAAATAATCCGCTAGCTTATGGATGGAATCCTTTCTGAAGTAGTCCACCCACTTCACAAATGGCAGCAAGGGGAAACCTCACCTTCACATATGGGAATATGGGGGCAAGTCCCTATAATCCCCAAGTTGGTACTTTTAATGCTCCAGTTAGACCCAAGCTCCCTTTCTTGGAAACATTAAATTTTCCATATTTTTCGAAACTAATGAATGACCCGATAAGACATGACCTCTCCTAGGCACCCATACCTACCAAGCTGACCTCGGATATCCCAAAATTCGAAGGCAAAGTTGGTGATGATCTTGGAGCTCATGCCACCACTTTCCATTTGTGGTGCTCTTCCAACTCACTTAACAAGGATTTAGTTTGGTTGAGGCTATTCCAAAGAAATTTGACCAGTACTGCAGCAAAATGGTATATTGAATTTCCTTTTGCTGCGTTTAGCAGTTTTTGGGACTTGGCTAATGCATTCCTTAGTCACTTATATCTTCCTATCCGATATGATTTTGGGACAGACTTGTTGTCTGCCTTTCAACAGGACAAGGCCAACCATATTTCAGATCACATCCAAGAGTGGAGAATATGGAAGGGCCTTATCAAAGCCACTATTACTCCTGAGTTCTTATCAAAATGGTTCCTTAAATCCCTATTTCCATATATATCTAAGGATGTATCTACTTCAGGAGTGAAGAATAAAGAAGAATCTATCCTCAAGGCCTAGCAAATAGATTTGATATATTCTCGGTATAGGATCTTATATGAGATTATCCCTGATGCACCAAGTCCAACACACAATGGAGAGAAACCTAAGCCTGGACCCCATGCCGATGGTGTGGTTGGTTCTGTGAATTCTCCCACTGTAGAATCTTTGGCTAAATAGCTCCATCAGCTATCCATCAAATATTCGACAATGGAGGAAACAAAGGTTTCCCACTCACCCCAAAATGCAAATGTTTTTGCACAAACCTCTCAGAAGGGAAATCAGTAGCTCAGTGGGAAAAAGAAGAGAGGAAAAAAGGGTGAGGGAAACCAAAACAAGCAAAAACCCACAAACAATGATGATGGGGGCAAGAAAGAAAAGAAGAAGGTGAAATTACCATGTAAGTTGTGCCATGAAGATCACCTGACCCATCTATGTCCCCTTATGGAACAAGCTCAGAAGTTATTAAAAGGACAATAATCACCTGTCCTGAAGGATCCTTTTCTACAAGGACAGAATTCTGCTTCAACTTCAAATGTAGTAGGGGGCACCCCAAATTCTCCTGACCCAAATTATATCAACATGGTTCGATCTGAGACTTTACAATAGAACAAGAACAGGAACTATGAAAAATATGCTTCGAAGAAGGGTAAGTCGATAGCTAAAACTTCTAACCCTCTCACGATCGAGAAATTTGCCGAAATTGTGCCCAAGATACCAAAAGGTGTCTTTAAGAAAACTTGCATAATACTAATGCTAGGGATGCAACAAAATACTCTGTAGTTGAAGACTTAGCCCAGAATCCTTGTGCAATGTTGACTTCAAAGCTGTTACAGAGTTGTCCTGCTCAACGGGATGCACTCTTAGCAGCCTTAGGAAATATGGACTCATCAAGTCTCATGGCGAAATTTAATTTGTCTGATGATAAAATTTTCCTTCCATATCATGTATCCTTATCGATAGATGTCATCCATGGTGGAGGAAGGGCAGTTGTCGATGAGGATGCTTCTACATGTTATATGTCCTTGTCTTGTTGGAAAGCTCTTGGATCCCTAGAGCTGGTCCCATTGAACACCCTACTTACTGCTTTCAATGGAAGGTCATTCTGTCCACAGGGTATCCTACTGTCTTTCGAAATTAAGTTAGCAGGGAAGCGGTGTCTGTTGAGGTAAAGGTGATTGATGCACCTTTGGATTATAACTTACTCTTTGGGAGAAGTTAGACTTATGCCATGTCAGCTATTGCATCAGTCATTTTTTGGGTGGTAGTGTTTCCACACGAAAGGAAGTTGGTTACTGTAGACCAACTCAATTTTACTCGAAAAGGCCGCATGGAAACTAGTGAGTCCACCATACCATTGGTTGATCAGGTTAGACCTACTTTAGAGAGCTTAGGGGATGGAATGTATGCATCATTGATGGGGACATTTGATTTTCTAGCTCCGATTAGCTATATAGGTTCTACTAGTGTGGGGAAGTCCATAGAAATGGTTGTTGATAGAACTGATCCTTAGGTTCTTCCTTCCCACCATGAACCTAAAGTGCCCTTATCGACAACAAAAGTGGCCTATCAAGCTATTGTCCATACCATTGTTGATTCTATTCTAGTCCCGCTCACAGTCTCAGAGGAACCGAAAGAAGCCTATTTGCCTGCTTGGGTAGAGAACTCTTTGCATTCTAGAGATTGCTTAGATATGGTTTTAACTTTGGATGAAGCCAATCTGGAAGCCATGTGTGGACAAGATAAGATCTACGAAGATCTTCACCATTGATCCTATTTTCTTCCAGGGTTAAGCAGGATCGAGAACGAGGAGTTCCATATGAGGCTGATAGGTGATGTTGATATGCCTATTAATCCCTTACCAAGGGAAGGAGTATTTGCTGAGGGGAATATTGAAAACATCTCTGCTACAATTCCTATCAACATCTCTATAAATCCAAACATTGTGGAAAATGTACATATCGGCGCGAATTGCTCTCCGGAGGAGATTGCGATCTATACGGCCTTCTTTAAGGAATTACACAACGTATTTCCCTAGTCATATGAGGAGATGGTAGGCATTGATCCATCAATATTTGAGCATGAAATCCGAATATACCCTGACGCTAGACCTGTTCGACAAAATTTGAGACCTATCAACCCACATAAAGCGGCGACGGTGAAGGCTGAAGTTGAGAAATTGCTAAAAGCCAGTTTCATTTACCCCATAGCTTTGACAGAATGGGTATCCAACCCTGTTCCTATTGAAAAAAGAAAGGGACTATATGCATTTGTACTAACTTTTGAGATCTAAACAAAGCCTATCCTAAGGACAACTATCACACGCCATTTATAGATCAAATTATTGATGCTTCCGCAGGAAGTGAAGTCTTTTCGTTTATGGATGGTTTTTATGGATATAATCAAATACAAATTAAATCGTAACACCAACATAAAACAACTTTTATTTGTCCTTGAGGTACTTTTGTGTACAATAAAATTCCGTTTGGATTGAAAAATGTAGGGGCAACCTTTCAGCGGGCAATGAATTTTTTCTTTCACGAATTAAAGCCATTGTCGAACCCTACCTTGATGATCTACCAGCACATTCTCCTAAGAGGATCGACCACCCAGATCACTTGCATTTAATTTTTTAACAATGCGGATACTACAAAATTCGCTTGAATCCCCACAAGTGCGTTTTCTATGTTTGGTCAGGGAGACTGCTTGGATTCATTGTTTCCAACAAAGGCATTTAGGTCGATCCTTTAAAAGTTGAGGCCATCGTAAATCTGCCTCCTCCTCATTCTATCAGGTAGCTTCAAAGCTTGCAAGGGAAGTCCAATTTCCTTCGATGTTTTATTGTAAATTATGCGAGGATTACTAAAGGTTTCATGCGCCTGTTAAAATAGGACACCCCATTTGTATGGGATGAAATTGCACAACTTGCTTTCAAGGCATTAAAAAAAGCTTTGTTGTCATCACCGTTATTGCGTCCTCCATATTACTCTCAGGATTTTGTATTGTATCTATCCACATTTGAGTCGACCATAGGGGTGGTACTAGTCTAAGAGGACGATAAGCTCCAAGAGCATGTCATCTACTATCTCAGCCATGATTTAGCCGGCCCTGAATGTAGGTATTCCCATGTCGAGAAGTTGGCTTTGGTAGCTGTGTGTGCTATTCATAGGTTGCGTCACTACATCTTACTAAGGACCACAACAGTAGTGGAAGATGTTAATCCTTTTCAATATGTTTTGTCCCGACGGATAGTTGGAGGAAAATTCAACAAATGGATAGTCATTCTTCAAGATTTTGACTTAGATTTTCAATCCACCAAATCCAAAAAATCCTTAGTTTTTGCTGAGCTCATTGTAGAATTTCCAGTAGAGGAAGATGTATCCATTGAAGAAGACTCATTCCTAGATGAGCATATCTTTTTTATTTCCACCTCTGACCCCTGGTATAGAGATATACTTATCTATCTCTAGACTTTGAATTACCCTACAACCTTCTCGCGGGAAGAACGACGCAAGCTATGCGTACATGCCAAGAACTACCTCATTATTGGAGATACTTTATATCGTAGAGGGGTAGATTATATTTTGTGTCGATGTCTTATCCACGAAGAAGTAGATATTGTCCTAAATGATACCCATAGTGGAGTGTGTGGGGGTTATTTATCTGGGTTAGCAACGGCCCAGAAGATCTTCCGTGCCGGTTATTTCTGGCCCATGATATTTAAATATTGTGTTGAAGTAGTAAAGTGTTGTCATCCTTGTCAGCTTTACACCAAAAAGATGCAGTTGCATCCCACTCCGTTATTTCTCATCATCTCAGTGGGCCCCTTCACGAAGTGGGGGATAGATTACATGACGTGCAACCCAGTCTCATCTGGGGGGCACAAATATATCATTGATGCTGTATATTATTTCACAAAATGGGCAGAGACAATGCCCACCTTTAAAGCTAACGAGGAAACTGTAGCTTTTTTCATTTTCAACCAAATTATCGCACAATTCGGTATCCCTAAAGTGATTGTCAGACCATGGCAGTCATTTCCAAAATAGTATGATGACTAAATTGACCATTATGTTATGGTTTAGACAAGAACATTCATCTTTGTTCTATCCTCAAGCAAACGGTCAATTCGAGGCTGTTAATAAAACTTTGAAGACTGTTCTCAAATGCACTATGAATACAACCCATTCCAACTGGCACATCATGCTCTATCCTGCACTTTGGGCATATCATACCAATGTGAAAACTACTACAGGGTTTTCACCTTTCCAACTTTTTCATGGAGTGGAAGTAGTTACCCCGGTCGAATGTAAAATCCCATCCTTAAGGATTGCTATTCATGTGTTACCTGATACGACTAAGCTGGAAGAATGTTTTTTATATTTAGAACATCTAGATGAGAAGCATAGAGATGCGCTGATAGCAAACAAAGCTCATAAAAATAGGGTAAAAAGCCAATACGATAAATCGGTCAAGCCTCGAATTTTTTCTGAAGGGGAGCTTGTCTTACTCTGGGATCAAGACAAAGAACCCTTGGGGGAAGGAAAGTTTGGGTCTATGTGGTTAGGACCTTATGTCTTTTTAAAGGTGTTGAATAAGGGAAAATATGAATTGACTGATTTTGAAGGGAATAAGCTGCCTGAGCCTAAAAATGGGCTCTACCTGAAAAAGTATTATGCTTGGGATTAGCGCTTTTTCATCTATTTTATTCTATGCATTTTTATGTATGATAGTTCGTTGGTTTGTGTTTTCATACCATCTACTGGTTGTTACAAATGTCTTCTAAGTGGTTCGTAGGTTTCACCGATGGTGCCAGTCACCACACTTGTAATTTGGCTTCAGCTGCATGGGTTATTTACTCGCCCTCATGACAGTTAGTTTCCTCAGGAGGCACTTGCTTAGGTCCTACTACCAACAATGTGGCTGAATACAGGGCTGCCATTGAGCTTTTATGGGATGCTTTGTCACATGGTATCACTTAGCTGAAAGTCCGACTTGACTCTTAGTTGGTTGCTTCCCAACTAAATCAAGATTATTAGGTGCAAAACCCTATTCTACTACATCAATTTATGCAAGTTAGGTTATTGGAAAGAAATTTTGAGTTTATTATATTCAACCATATTCCAAGAATTTAAAATTCATTAACTGATGCATATGCTAATTATATCTTGGATTGGCATTTAACACATTTTTCATAAAAAATATACAGCAGACACATAATAAAACACTTGTACATAAACTGGCAATATGTGTGTGTGTGTGTGTGTGTGTGTGAATATATGTCCATATAGATGGGTTGAGTTTCTGATCCTTAGATCCAGTCATGATTGTATAAAATACAAAAAATATACAAAACATGGATCAAAGTCCATAAAATGCTCCTAAGTGTAAACTTGACCACCCTAGTCACTTGGACCACCCTGGTCCCCCTAATCATCATTATCACCCCTCTCTCGGGCTTCTTCAGCCTCCTCGGCTTCAACAGCCTCAACAACATCAATATACACAAGTACTGTTCTCGCTACCCACCTCATAAGGCGTATCCAGATAGGTGGTATACCAACCACTAGCTCCTGCATGATGACAGGGATATGATCAATGTGTAAGGTAGGTACTCTCTGGGTAAGCCTAGCGAGCTTTCCCTAAAGAACCCTAATCAAACCTTGGTCCTCTCCCAATACAAGATGCACATACGTGCGTGGATGCCCAGTAGGGAGGATAGGTCCAATATCTACATTTTGACATTTGAAAAGGATTAAAACTCTTATACATATGTATATATCTTTATAATTAAAATTCATAAAAATTTGAAAATTTGAAAACAAAAAATACCTGACTCTCCCCATGCTCCTCCAGGAGGGAGGATAAGGTCGGTATCACCTCGGAAATCTAACCCAGCATATGGAAACTGCTCCAATGCTAGTAACTGTCACTCCCACCAAAAGTAGAAATCATCGTCATATACACTCTGGACCGATCCATCGCATCCCTGGAAGAGGAAGATCTCTCCCCACCTACTCAGTCTAGGCTGATGGGGAGAACGAACTGGAAATGGTACTGCAGGACTCAAACCTAGCACCCTCTCAAAGAAAAAGGCTACCAATATGATGGAATAACCAAAATTCTTCTGCCTGCCTCTTTTGCAGTCAGAGAGTTCTTTCCTCATTATCTGGGTCACTTTTGAACACCAGTCATATACAACTCCCTATATACAGTATACTGCTAGTCTCATTTGGTTTTGAGTTGCAAGGTGAAGGGATGATGACCCTGTAACCCTCACTATAGTGCTCGACAATACCTGTAAGGGAAAGTTTCAAATGTGAGCAATAGGGATGCAGCTACCCCTATTCTGAGTGTCGGGCTTGCAGTATATGTCTATGTAATTCTGTACACTTATAAGGTCACCTCCTCTGCTGGTACCTTCCAAGTTCACTGGAGCTCTCTGTCATGATAAACCAGAAATAAAATAGACATCTGCCGAAGTAACCTCTAGAAACCCATCTTGAAGGTCAAACATACCAAGATTGTGATCCCAATAGTTTATCAAAAACTCTAATAGGCAGACATTTGACCGCATAGGTGAGGTACAAAATAATTTCAATAACCCACTTTGCCATAAAAAATTTACCATGGGGGCATCTCATAGAGCTTCTTGGTCCATGTCTTCATGTTCCCTCTCCCTCCACTCAAGCACCATTTTTCAATCTAATAAACAAGCCATTTCAAGCCATTAGATTCATTATAAAAATTGATTTTTTGATCCTATACAATATTTTTCTACCTCGCGCAGTGTACATGACTGTCCTTTGGACTAGTCGCGTATTGTACGAGACTTTCCTTTGGGAAACCCGCATATAGAATGCATGTACGCAATTGTTGATATACCATACCTGTGTACACAACGTTCATGCTTTGAGAGCATTGGAAAATATAAAATTTGGGCCCAAAATTGAAAATTGCTTGGATCAAATGAAAGAGCATGGAGTGTAGTTTTACCTAGCACTTGCGATTTTGAGAATTGTCCACCGATTCGTCCACACCGAGCAATCAAAGGTAGAGGTAAAACTTGTCAATTTTGGATAAAAATCAAATGGTGCATTTTTTATTCATATTTTGAACTATTTATAGAAAAATTATTTTCAAAGAGGGTTTTTTCCCTATAGTTGTATTTTTTATATAAAATAACACTAATGCCATATCTTTTCTTCCATGTGACAGGTTTATGGTCATTTAAAGTTGTTTTTTCGCTCATATAGGATGGTTTTTTGGTCATTTTGCATGCATTTTGCATTTATACCTAATCCATCTTAATCCTATCATTAAAACTTCAACCATGGACTATGGTATCTTTAACCATTAGTTCCTCATTTATACCATTGTTCTTTCATGGGAATTTCCTCCCATGAGTATCCTCATTTAGAACCTACTTATTATCTTTCGATACTCATGCTATAGCTGTCATAGGTTCAGGGGAGTCTTCTTAGCTATTTTTCACGCCAATTTGAGCCTCATTTTGGTCTCTTTTTACAAGCTATCCCTTTATAAGACTTCCCACCCTTATGGAGTTTATTTAGGCCCAGGTCTAACTCCTCAAAATAGACTTGACTGCCGAGTAAACTTGTCCATTCAAGCTCATTAAGAACATGTGAATGGGCATCCGCATTGGTGGTAGGTTATCTCTTTCTCAGACCATGCGGAATAATACGAGAAAGGATCACTCTCTTTTCTATGGAATTGAGAAGAGTATTCTCAGGTATAGGTTTATCGCTTTTCTGGACCTGAGGGATTAAATTTACGGAAAAGGAACACTTAGTATGAGCTCAGTTTTCTCTTTTTCGTGCTCTAGACCTAAACATAAAAAAGATTCCAAGTGTACTTCATGTCTTTGTCATGCTCATTAAACACCATGAGAAAAGCATCGAGTTTATTGTTGTAAGCCCCATTCCTCGTACTCAAATGGATCTTTTCGCATGATCTTGCTTTCCTTCATGCTCGTAAAACTAAAGCTATATGCTGCTTGTTACGGAGAGAAATTCCTATGGCTTGGGGTACCACAAAAGACAGCTTGACTCCAGAAATAAATCCTTTCCAATATGCAATAGAAATTAAATATCTAACACTAAAGGATCAGACCTCGTACCTTATTCTGGACGGTTGAAGTAGATCCCCAATGAGATTTCCAACTTCAGCTTGAATTGATAGATTACTTCCTCAACAACAAGTAAACAATACAAGCATTCTATATATCATGGTGTTAGATCTATTCTAGCATATATAATCAATAATGTATAAGCATTTGACATAACCCAATGGATGAAAATATTCATTTAAACACACATTATTGGACAGGAAAAGATATTTCTATTAATATAAATCAGAGATTACAAGATACAACCTCTGATGGCACGTCTGCGAACCGGAGAAATTGAATCCCCCACTTGGGCCTCCACCACTTCAATCCTCCATCTCTCGATAGCAAGCTCACAAGAAAAAGGCAAGCTTGGGAAGATTCACACAAAAGTGCTCCAAGGGACAAAGGGATGCAGACTCAAGCATAAGTTCCAGCAACAATGGACTATAGTTTCTTTTCTTTGAATTCTCTCTTATGCCTTCAATGTACCAAGGGGTTCCTTATATAGCTTTTCAAAGGGGTAATGAAAGGTTGAATCCGAGTGATCCAAGGCATAGGGAAGGCCAGGAGTCAAATGAGTCGGATCCACGTCAAGGAAAACTCCAAAAGGATTTGGATTATGCACACATCACGATGTATGCGGTTTTAGTGGTCAAACCCGCGTATATACGCTCTTATAGGTTAAAAAGTCACGTGCATCATTTTTCATATGTTTTTAGGGATGATCAAGGAAACATCAAAGGACAAAAAGTGGTCCATGGGGTCTAAGGAGTCTGCAGCAGGATAGGGAAAGGCCATACAAAGTGTGATTCACCTGGAGTTGTGAAATCCGCTATAACAGATGCCCCCTAATGTGTGAGGTCAGAGGGGTCATACGATGGCTGAAATACATTATAAGTCCATCCCAGAAGTGGAGTGATGAAGGATCCCAAATGGAAGACCAGCCACCCAATCAGCATAGTGCAATAATACAACTCTGCATATAACTACAAATACATATAGCAGTCCCAGATACATAAGAGTACAATGGCCATGAATAGGCATGATACATGATATCACATATGTGGTCATAGCCATGTACAATATACATAGATCAGAATCTCCATGATGAAGATATACATAGGACCATGATCTCCATAATGGCTGAAGATATAACGGATCAAGATCTCCATAGTGGCTGGAAATGTCTAACATATACTGGAATCAAGTCATGAGAGCTAAAATCTCATGAACACTGGCACGATCAAGGAGGTAGCATATAAGAGATTCCACCAATCTGGAAAGTCTTCTAACAATTCACTATGAGTACATGTACTACTATGTGAATAGAGGTGTCGAGGTCGAACATAGTAGTCCATCGTCTGAACACCGGTCATTAATGTATACCGTTAACAGACATGAGATCACCCACCGATAATGAAAATGGGAATCAAGGTACTAGAGTGCAAACTAACAAGCGTGGATAAATGTGTTGAGGTCAAACACTTGAGAGGATCCATCGATCAGGGGACATTGATGTATTCCAAAGAACTGTCAATGGCGAGAGAACCTGCCATTGATGACTGCAAGTCTCAAGGCACTCAAAATGACTCTAGATTCCAATCCCAGAATAAATGATCTGAAGTCCATGGGATGAAATCCACTGGAAGGAGGGCATTAAGGCATCCCCCATCATCCAACATGAGGTACTCAGCAAAGCTGTATAATGTGGAAGGACTCGATCATAAGGTGCACGAAACAGTAACTGTACGGGGAATGGCCGACATGCAAGGTCAATATAACTGAGGAATGGCCAACTCAGGTTTCAACTTCCTTCGAACAAGAGCATAACGGCGTATGGTGACTGAATGAAGGCATCATAGACTCGATATACAAACTGGGACATCTCTGCGACACAGGAGGCATCGACAGAGGCTCCACAGGGATTGGAAGCTTAACCAGTCGGTGGAGATTCAGGTAAACGAGTACAGCTCCTAAAGTCAAACTATAACCCAACCAATGGATGTGATATACAGTGCTCTGTTCAAAGGCAACACGACTCGACAGCTACCAAAGATAACATCTTTCCTTGTCTGGCTTTTTGGTTTTTTTATTTTTTTGGACTTTTTCAGTTATTTAAAAATCTTGAAAAAAGAATAAAATAGCTTTATAGTTACATACTAGGAGGAGATGAGTGTCATAAGGGAAAACAAACTAGTTCTAAGCAGTGGAACATACCTATGCTCAATGCAAGGATACATGTGTAGGATATCGACACTCGGGGGAAAATCGCCTCCCGGTAAAAGGGAATCAAGCTGCAAAGGATATGAAAAATGGCTCTGCATGGCTATAGATGAGACAAGCTCGGGATATATGGCTAAGACGCAATGTTAGGGGAGCCGGCATAAAGCTCAATCGGGCAGGAAAAGCTCATGATAATGCATTCACAACTTGACATAAGGGAGTCCTGAGGGAAATAGGCCAGCATAAGATCAAGAGGAGTATAAGACTCTTGCGAAATGTCATGGAAGTGCTATACAACAAAATCCCACACCCTAAAAGAGAAAACGTCGACATGGGCACCAAATGCAAATAAGGTGCTAACTAGGGTACCCATGTAAGGTGAAGCTCTACCACTCATATCATGCCACTTCTAAAGCAGCAAGAAGGTTCCATGACATAATAGAGTGGGTTTGTACCTAAGGTCATGGTGAGATGGTCATAAGGTCATGCAAAATGCAAATGGTGGTGAAACCTAACCTATATGCTAGTTTAGACATGATACCTAAGATCGGCATGAACGGGTCAATCCAATGGCTGAAACAACACTGAAAAAGGTCTTCTACATCACAAATTATGTCAAAAATGGTCCAAAATGGTTAGAAAATGTTGAAACTATAGAAAAGGGGGTAAAAGTTTTCAAATATTTGAAAATTTTCTATAAATAGTAAAAAATATAAATCATTTGAAACTTTTACCCATTTGAGTTCTGATTTTCAACAGCGAATCCAGGAGATCCAGCCGGCAGAATTCACTACCGTTTCTTCCAGGTATTTACTCATGCTCTCCTCTTGCATTTTGATATAATTTTTATGAATTTCCATGGTCTAATCAGGTTTCTAGGCCAACCCAAGATGAGCGCTACGGCCCACACGAAAATCGAGGTTTTTTCCTCATATAGGGCTGGATATACGTGGAAAATGGCATCGAACCCATGTACATACGTGGCTGTTTTGAAAACAGTCGCGTATGAGGCCATGCATATGGTTTTTCAATAAACTAATGGGCAAATTTCAAATTTTTTGTGCAGGATGGTCCTAGAGTGGAGAGAGCATGAGCATGGTGAAGTAGAGGAAGTAGTAAGGGACGACTTAATGGCTCAACAAGCTTTACGTGCATGCGGACTCTACAAGTTTTGGTGTCTTGGTGATTTGAGGGCCAAACCAAGACTGTTATAGATGCTGGCAGACTATTGGGATCCAGACTCAGAGTCCTTCCATATTGATGGGATGTCCCTCACCATAGAGGTGGAGGACATATACTTTATCACAGGGCTTTCTAGATGAAGGGAGGTGGTGAACCTTCGTTCCCATGGTGGGCCAGGGGATGTCCTGACTATCGACGAGTACATTGCAATGTACTATTATCCAGACACCGAGAAGGTGGGGAGTCAGGTCCCTACCAATGTTATACAGGTGCTTGGCCTGAAGTCCATATTACTGACACTGGGCATGATAGCCGGCTTGGCATCACTCCACCAGGCCTTGCGGCCTCTGATGTTCTATGCAGTGGAGTGCATGAGACCCACTATTTACCACTGGAGTACTACACTACTAAGCAACATGAAACACCAGCTCAGTAAGTGTAAGGCAGGAAGGGTGCGAAACTTTGGGTTCAACAGTATTTTGAGCACGTTTTTCTTTGAGCGTGTTCCAGGATTGAGCCCTAAAGTGGACGTTTCTCTCCACGGGGTTCAAGATCTGGCCCAACGGCGTTGGGCAGATGTTATGCGCAAACTGGGGGGTGGTAGGGTGGCCAACCCATATCCAGCTGACTTCTTTCCATGGTGGCGATGACAAATAGTTGCCATTGATGACTACCCCTATGCAGGGATAGATTTCCGGGGGAATCTGGACATGCCGCTACCACCAGGATCGGCATATGGCAATATAGGTAATGAATCTCGACCCTCACTCTTTTTAAATTTTTTGAGTTATTTAATTTTTTTGTGTTTTCTTGATTATATGGAATCAAAAAGACATGTTTTTGTGCAACAATACATAGTGACATCTACCATTTGTGTGCAAATGTGGGACCACGGCGGCCAGAGGGCTTCCCTCGTCATAGACGGAGGGGAAGAGGAGATGAAATCATAGGTGTGGATGCGGAGTGAACGCTCCAGAGCATTCATACCAACTTTGTGAGATTGACTCATAGAGTTCCCATGGCACAAGTCGAGGAATTTCCTGAGGCCATGCAGCGGCAGGTGGTGGGTGTACCACGCGCACGGGTGCGTTTATTTCGACGGCTAGCTAGAGCCGTAGTGACATTCCATGATCACAAACCTCCTCCTCCTCCACAGGATTAGACACCTAGGAGTGTATACATTTTGTATGACCGTGTATTATATGATGGTGGCTTAAAAACCCCCAATTTTGTATCATGACACTATGTATTAACACATTTTTGATGTATATATAAATTTTTTTATGGTGATCGATTTATTTATTTACATGTGTAAAAATTGTGTTTGTGATTAATTTATTGTGAATGAAACAAATGCCAATCTAACACATAGTTAGCATATGAGTCAGCAACTTCATTATTTTTTCTTGGAATGTGTATATATGTTATATTGTCAAATTGTCGTTCTAACAATCTCACATGCAAGAACCTTCTCGATAACGTCGGATCTCTAACATGGTGCAAACCATTGAGTTGTGACACTACTAACTCCGAATCAAGACGTACCTCAAGAGATAGAACGCCATGTAGAATGGCATCCCATAGAGGCTCAATAACGGTGCTGTATTCGACAACATTGTTGGAAGATGGCCATAGACATACCCCTCCTGAAGACAGTACCTGACCCATAGGAGTATAAATCATCCAAGTAGCAGAGGCTAAGTGTTGAGTGTGATGGCTTGCACCATCCACGAATCCTATGTAGGTGGAAGATTCCATTGACATCTGCCAAAAGAAATGGAAACTAATCACAAACTTGATCACGATGAGAAAAAGACCTAACTATGCAAAGATGTACAATAATATACAACAAGAAGCCTTGGCTAAAGATCATGCATAGTATTTTTTGAGATAGAGCACATTTCTAGGCTCCGCCAAGGCCATCCCTTCATAATCTACTAACTCATAGGCACCCTTATCTAACACATGCTTGACCATGTAAGGACCATGCCACATAGGATTAAACTTCCCTACCCCCAAGGGTTCTTTCGGTTGATCCCACAAAAGGACCAAGTCTCCTTCACTAAACGCCCTTGGATGGACAAAATTATCGTATTGGGCCTTTACGCGATGCTTATTAACCTCTAGAGCCACCAAGGCATCCCGAAGCTACTCATCAAGTTGCTCAAGGTGAACCAAACGCTCCTTCAAAGGTGAAGTGTCTGGAAAGAGTTCCACAGCTAGCTTCAATGAAGTAATCTTGCATTCAATCGGCAATATCGACTCCACTCCACGTACAAGTTGATATGGAGAAAAACTAGTGGCAGTCTTAACAGCGATTCGATATGCCCACAAATCAGGGTATAACATAATGTGCCAATTCATCTTGCTTTANCGCATCAATACAATCTTTAAAGATCGACGGCCAGAAATAACCCGCTCTTAAAATCTTTTGAGCTGTAGAAAGCCCAGATAAATGACCACCACACGCCCCTCTGTGGCAATCATTCAACACTACCTCAGCCTCCTCATGAGTTAAACAATGTCGTAAAATGGAATCTACCCCACAGTGATACAAAGTATTGTCCACTATGAGGTAGTTCTTAGAGACATGACGTAATCGTCGACATTCATCTCGCTAGAGGTGAGTAGGGGTCTTCAGTGTTTGTAAATATATTATGATATCCCCATACCATGGGTCTAATGTTGAGATTAAGAAGATGTGCTCATCGACAAACATATCTTCACAAACCAACTCCTCGGCCTCACTCAGGAAATCCAATATAAGCTCTGCAAAGATTAAAGACTTCTTCGATTTTGCCGAAACAAACTCGAGATGAAATTCTTGCAGAATGACAATCCATTTATTATACTTTCCCCCAATCATCCTTCGGGTGAGGATGAATTGAAATGGATTGACATGGGCCACAACCAAGGTCTGGCGAAGGAGAATATAATGTCTCAACTGCTGAACCGCATGTACGGTATCTAAATCGAGCTTCTCGACATGAGAATAACGAATCTCTGCATCAATAAGGTTCTGACTCAAATAATATATGACATGCTCTTGGATGTCCTCATCCTCTTGAACCAAAACCATACCAATCGTCTCTAACGACGCAGCCACATATAATAAGAAATCATGGCCATATTCCGGGGGACTAATCATCAGGGCCGATGCTAGGGCTCGCTCGAGTGCATCAAAGGAATCCTGGGCTTGCTCATCCCAATCAAAGGGAGTATCCTTCTTCAAGAGACACATGAAGCCTCTAGTCAAATTAGCAAAGTTGACAACAAATCTTCGTAAGAAGTTTGCCATGCCTTGCAAACACTGAAGATGATGAATATTTTTTGGGGGAGACAACTGAAGTATTGCCTCAACCTTCAAAGGGTCAACTCTTATACCCTCTTTCGAAACGATGAATCCTAAAAAACGACCCGACTTCATGCAAAATATGCATTTATGAGGATTTAATCTAACTTAATAGTGCCGGCATCTTTCAAATACCAATATCAAGTGATAGGGATGATGCATTCTCATACGAGAATGAGCAGCGAGGTCATCCAAAAATACTTCAACAATTGACTTGAGATCGTGGAAGATCAAGGTCATTGCCTGCTGAAATGTAGCTCTGGCATTTTTAAAGCCGAAAGGCATTTTCTGATATGCAAACATTCCCCAAGGACAAATAAATGTAGTCTTATGTTGGTCCTCAGGTTTGTAGAAATTCAAGCCTGCAGTAGATTAATTTCACTCACAGCAATTAACAATTGATCATGCAAATTATCAACAATGGAGACTGAATATGGAGCTGTAACACAAAATTATATTAACTGAGTGTACAATAGCAAACCCTGTAATAACATAGGCTTCTGAATATATAGAATACATGAGCAAATCGAATGCATAAGGAAGCATCCAAATATAGCATAAAGCAGGCTTACCCAAAATAGGCAAATCCCCCATAGGTGTAAAAAGCTGATCCCAAATCTATCAAGGACCCCACGAATTAGCAAGGGCGCATGGGAAAGCTAAAGAGTGGTCAAATGGAAGCTCATACATGCTTTTGCATGGAGGAATGAGTGGAGGAGGAAGAGGCAACAAAGCAGATTCACCTCACCTAGTCTTGCTTTCCTATGTGCCTTAAAACACTGAAAAAGCAGGGAATAAAGCAGAAAAAGCAGAAGGGCGCCTAGGAGGCCAAGAATAAAGCAGATTTGATTCCCAGGACTTTCCCAAGTGCTCCATGAGTCAATAATGGCAAGTTTGATCTCTATGGATAGGCAATTATCAACTTGCACATGGTGGGACTCATGGACTAGGCAAATAAGACAAAATAAATGAATTAATGTCTAAGTGGGTAAATACTATGGGTTGATTATTCTAACACCCCCCCTTAAGCCTGACTTTATGAGTAATAAATCAAAATATAGGGCCTAGCAACAAGGCTTAGTCTCCCTTTTACATACTGCAAGTCCATATGAACCAAGGAAAGAGGCAAAACCAAGTTGG
>LPNX010692145.1:207004-401877 GCA_001517045.1 Pseudotsuga menziesii | reverse complement strand
CAAATTATCAACAATGGAGACTGAATATGGAGCTGTAACACAAAATTATATTAACTGAGTGTACAATAGTCAACCCTGTAATAACATAGGCTGCTGAATATATATAATACATGAGCAAATTGAATGCATAAGGAAGCATCCAAATCTAGCATAACGCAGGCTTACCCAAAATAGGCAAATCCCCCATAGGTGTAAAAAGCTGATCCCAAATCTATCAAGGACCCCACGAATTAGCAAGGGCACATGGGAAAGATAAAGAGTGGTCAAATGGAAGCTCATACATGCTTTTTCATGGAGGAATGAGTGGAGGAGGAAGAGGCAACAAAGCAGATTCACCTCACCTAGTCTTTCTTTCCTATGTGCCTTAAAACACTGAAAAAGCAGGCAATAAAGCAGAAAAAGCAGAAGGGCACCTAGGAGGCCAGGAATAAAGCATATTTGATTCCCAGGACTTTTCCAAGTGCTCCATGAGTCAATAATGGCAAGTTTGACCTCTATGGATAGGCAATTATCA
Source organism: Pseudotsuga menziesii (assembly GCA_001517045.1). NCBI lineage: Eukaryota > Viridiplantae > Streptophyta > Pinopsida > Pinales > Pinaceae > Pseudotsuga > Pseudotsuga menziesii. The sequence goes on along the minus strand of LPNX010692145.1, from coordinate 401,363 downwards.
ACTTGCACATGGTGGGACTCATGGACTAGGCAAATAAGACAAAATAAATGAATTAATGTCTAAGTGGGTAAATACTATGGGTTGATTATTCTAACAAGGTTTAATCTATATCTGATTATACCCGGAAAATCCATCCATGAAGGAGAACACCTCGCTACCCGCACACTCATCCAAAATCTGATCAATAAATGGTGTGGGGAAGTTGTCCTTCGGACAGGAATGATTCAAATCATGGAAATCAGTACATATGTGGATCGCTTCATGATTCTTACCCACCAGAATAGGGTTTGAAACCCACTCCATCAAGGGAACGGGATAGATGAAACTAGTTTTCAATAGCTTCTCTATCTCTGCCTTAATGGCGGGTGCTTTCCTAGGATTCACCACAAGTAAACGCTGTCAAACAGGCTTAGCGTTGGGGTAAGTCTTAATCTCATGTTCGACAATTTGAGGGTCAATAATTGGCATCTTGTCGTAATACCAAGCAAAAATATCACAGAATTCCTTAAATAGCTCGGTGTATTCCAGAATCTCAGCATGGGAACATTCCGCCCCAATATAGACATTCTCTATCGTGCCAAGATTGCTAGAGATGTTGATAGGAATCGTTGAAGATATGTTCACCATGTTTCTATCAACCATTGGACCAGGAGAGATTAACGAAACCACAGGACTACCAACTCTCTGACTAAGAACTGCCCTAAAATCCTCACACTCCAAACGGTCAAGCTCTAGAAGAAAATAGGATCTATGATGGATTTCCTCCCATGGTGGCTCGACTCCTGACATAGCCTCAATAATCACTTCATCCAAAGGGAAAATTGTATCAAGGTAGTTGTGGGCATGAAAAGACTGTACTTCCCATGTTGGCAGTACATAAGGGTCCTCCTCCTCTCCGTGAAGAGGAAGGACTAGGCTCTACAACAGACTCCAGATTAGCTTGATAAGCAATCATAGCTGTAGGCAATGGCATGCTCGTCTCGACAGGCTCACTCGAAGTACTCGGTGGAGGAAGAATCCACAGATCTTCCATATGACTCATGCAAAAATACACTGATCTCGTAGATGTTGAAGCCTCATTGAAACTAGATCTTATCATGAGGATCAGTGCAGGACAACTAAAGCTTAGCATGAGGAATGTATACATGCCTAAACCCACACTCCGAGTTGCCGGATGAGAGTGCTCAACGATCGGGATCGAAGCTCCCAAAGATGCGGTAACAGATGAATTCTTGAATGCCATTTGATCAATCGTTATGATCTTCCCGTTATGTGGAAAGCATACAATGCAGAACAAGGAAGAAGCAATGACTTGCATACTGTACATCCAGTTCCTACCCAACAAGAGATTGTAGTCAAGGGGTGCATCAACCACCTCAACCTCTGTCGCAATGGTCTTCCCCCCCAAACAGACTTTAAGGGAAGGAAGGATGTCGTGCGGCCTAAAATATCTCCCATCGAACGCAGTTAACATGGTCTCTGATTTAGAAAGCTCAGGGAACCTAGACCCTTCCAGCAGGATAAAGACATCACAGAAGCAGCAGCGCCCTCGTCAATCATAGTGCATTTGACAGTCATATTAAGACATTCTACGTGAACCAAAAGAGACACATAGTAGGGAAAGCGAGGTTGAAGTCCTGCAGTTTCAAATTTGATCACTGAGGAAGAATAATCACCGTTCACACCAAGGGCAGAAAGCAACACCTTCCTTTGCGAAGGACAACTCTGAAGCACTTCCAATGTAGACATCGCGCAAGGAGTATGGCCCAAATCCTCGACAACTGAATAATTCTGGGTGACTCGGGCATTTGGATTATGCCCTGAATGCTTAAGGACTCCCTTAGGAATGTGAGGTGCAGTCTCAAGTTTATCCACAAGTTTCTCAATAAGAAAAGGGGACCCTGGTGGATCAAGCTCTTTGCCTGGGATGGGTTGTGACGAACTCTTTCGCATGAGTCACAACTTTTGCAGCACGGACCATGTTAATGCAACCATGACCACTACCCTCCAGTGGATCATCATCACTAGAATGGTCATGGGACTTCAAGTTCATATTCTAGTTATGCAGTAAAGGGTTAGTTAGCACAGCTGGGCCTTGCGCTAAGAATCTCAAAGCTTCTTCAATCCGAGGGCACAAGTAAGTGAGGTGATTGTCCTTACATAAATTGCAAGGGAACTTAACCTTACGTTTCGCTTGCTTGTCCCTCCTAGCATTTATATCATTCCTGTCATTATTGTTATCATTCTCATTCTTATTCCCACCCTTTCGATTATTATTTTTACCCTTCTTTCTATTTCGTTCGGGCTACTATTTACCCTTTTGGTCCAACGATTGCACAGAAAGTACATTCATCGTTTGGGCAGGTTGAGATGAAGCTGTAGCTTGTCCCAAAGCAGATTGGTTGATTGACAACTAACCAACTTGTTTTGCAACTGAATCTGCAGGTTTCGCACTTCCACAATTCACAATGCCATTGGCATGTGGTCCAGGTTTGACTTTGGGATCGAAATTGGAACGAGGAGCATTGGGAATAATCTCATACAACAAACTGGACTGAGCATAGATCAAGTCCAATTATTGCACCTTAAAAATAGCTTGTTCCTCATTCTGCACTCCGGATGTGGAAACATTCTTCGCTATATATGGCATAACGACTTGAGTAAGCACTCGAGGAGGAATTCCGATGGTATAAAGGCTTTAATTAATCTCTTCTGTCTACGCCACTCTTGAATATGATCAGAAATATGTGTGGATTTATCTTGCTGAAATGTCGATAAGAGTTTAGTACCAACGTCATAACACACTGGTAGCTGGAAGTGATTAAGAAAATTCATCACAAGGTCGTCGAACAACATGAAAGCACCCCTAGGTAACTCTATATACCATTTCACAGTAGGCCTTGTGAGGGTGCATTGAAATAGTCTCAAACGGACTGAGTCCTGATGCAATGAATTTGAAGAGCACCATAGGTGAAACGTAGTAACATGTTCACTCAGATCCTCTCCCGGTTTTCCCTCGAACTTAGGTATGTCTGAAGGAAGCTTGGTAGGGACAGCCGGCCAAGCCGGGTCATGAGCCACAGGATCGTTTGTCAGTCTCGATAAGTCAGGAAGATTAAGCATTGTGAGAAAAGGGAGGCTGGATGGTGAGGTCGATGGACCGCTCCCTGATTCATATAGGGTTGAATACCACCATGGACTTGGCCATAGTGTCCTCCTCTTGTATGACCCGTATAGGGTGGCGTGGAAGCACCATAGTGAGGTGGACCTTGACTAGTAGGAGCTACAAAGCTGTAATTAGGAGAGTAAGCAAGTTTTTGATACCCACCTCCATAAGGTGAAGAACCCTGTCCGTACTGCGCCCCATAATAGGGTCCATAGGTCATCGCATGCGATGCCCCATGAGACACTCCATAGGTAGGAAGATACTCTCCGGAAGTAGGAATATACATACCAGAATTAGGGATATATGCCGCAGACATAGTAATATGACCTCTAGAAGCATGAACATAGCCTCCTGAAGCAATGGGCAGTATGTAAACTTGAGACACAATTGGTCTAGTAACCGCAGTACGGACCTGACTCATAGCCTTGTGCCAACTCGAAGGACCACGTGAATAAGGTGGAGGGTGGAAATTTGAAGAACTAGGGACAGAGGACGAAGGGATTTGAGTAATCAAGTATGTACTACCGCCTATCGTCACTCATCTCGGGTCTGGTATCCTAATCAGATCGCTAACTCTATACCTAGGAGGGATATATGATGTAACTTCCACCACTAGGACGGAAGGTGCAATGTGACTAGTGCTCCCAAACCTCTCCACATGGTAAGGAATGAGAGTGCCCCCAGGCATAGTGTTAGGCTCGAAGTCAGATTCGACATGAAATGCCAAATCATGTGTAGTGAAACCAGACATAGCATAACTATCATAGCTAGTGCTGCCAGGTTCAAAATGAGTCTCGGCGTCCTCCAACATTCCATACCAGTAACGCGTCAATGGGGAATCAGCCCTAGAGTGAGTAGGTCTATCCTGCATGGTTCCTATCTCAGAAATCACAGGACCTAACTCAGCTAAGTCAGGTGAAGGATCATAAGTAGGAGTAAATTCCCCATCATCTACATGAATGGGAGGAGGTGGTTCAGGAATATCCTCTAAACGGTCTCCCATGGTGTGTGAATCAATGTGTGACATAGTCTGCTTGGAATGTCTAGGTCTCTCTCCCAAAGGAGGAGAAGAAGTAGAAGGAGAAAGTCCTACTAAACGACGAGAATTGTGAGGAACTGCACTCGAATCCACAATGAATCAAAAAATAGCAAAGACTCTCTATTTACGTAAACCCTAGGCCAACTATCATGCACAGAGCAATCACTAATAAAATATAAATCCAAATGCAAGAAAACAAGGGCTAGATAAGTGAGCTCCTGAATGAAGCAGGTATGTCTCTCCTAGGAGAGGCTTGAGACTCCCATACACAACAAGCGGAGGTACGTAACCAATTATTGTGGCCCTCAGCTTCAATGCGTAAAGCGACTGTGCTGTCCGACCCCAACCTGGTCGGACACCTACAGAATAACCCCTGCAAAGTACCCCCTCGATATCCTAGGTAAGGCCACTAAGGCCACCTCAATATAATCAATGCTCAGGCAGACAGTCGCAGGCGGGATTGACCGTATGGGCAGGGTAGCAAATCCCAAAACTCTCGAAAGATCCCCCAGGTACGAATACAATCGTGGAAATATCTTCGGTGCTACTTAGTTATGACTAGGGGTCATCCCAATCAATAACCACTCACACTGCCTCGTGCTTAATTCCCTTTTGAGAGGAGGATCCTAAGAAACACTGGTTATATCAAGGATTTCACACACTCACCTGGACAGACACATACATGTTGTTGTTTAGTGATCTTGGAGAATTGACTTACAATGAACTATTCCAAGATCCTAAAACCTAAGCTTGTTGGTGCACCCTAGAAAAGAAAAGAGTGTTGTTCATTTTAATTTAGCGTTGATTTTAGTTGGCTTTATTACTCAAAAATGGGATATGATCATGCAACTAATGGTGTTATGACGCAACATGAAGTAAAATGCACACCTAACAATCAATGCAAATGCATTGTGTCCATGAAAATAGGGTATGCTACTACGTGAAATGCACAATTTTTCTTCAAATGATGAATGCAAATTTTCCTATATGAAGTCCTAACTAGTACTCTAAAGCAAATCTAGTGCAAGTACAATGCAAAGTACAAAATGCAATGCATGATGATAAGCAAATGTTTTTGGATTTTTTGAAAATAAAAGAGATGCAAAAATCAAAAGAATGATTTTACGACCCCTAGACTCTGCAAGCACACCCAAACAGCACTCAAGCAAAGCACTAAGGTAAAAGAAATCTAACGCACTAATCTCCAATAAAAAATCAAAAATTCCATGACAAGAACCTTCTTAAAAAAGAAAAATTTAGCCTAAAAAAACATTTCTAGTCAGAAACAGAGGTCTAAACAAACTCAAGCAGTGCCAAAGGAGACTCAACAAATATTATAATTCACCCAATAACCAATTATCTTCTACAAAAATGAAAAATCAAGGGTACACGCGACTATTCACAGTAAACCCGCGTGTATACACGGAAATCGCAGAGGAAACCACGTGTATACACGACTGTAAGTCAAAAACTCGGGTACAGGAAGAAAGGTGCATAAAATCAAGGCAAACAGATAGGCTGAGACAAACTTCACACCAATCAGACTCTACCAGGCATACATGCCCCCATACCCGACACAAAAACAAGAGAGAAAGAGCAATTCAAATACATTGAATGTCGAGAAAACAACCCCCAAAGGACAACTACTAGGAACTCCCCAGCAGAGTCACCAATTCTATTATGGAGAGAAATTCCTATGGCTTGGGGTACCACAATAGACAACTTGACTACAGAAATCAATCCTTTCCAATATGCAATAGAAATTAAATGTCTAACACTAAAGGATCAGACCTCGTACCTTATTTCGGACGGTTGAAGTAGATCCCCGTTGAGCTTTCCAACTTCAGCTTGAATTGATAGATTACTTCCTCAACAACAAGTAAACAATACAAGCATTCTATATATCATGGTGTTAGATCTATTCTAGTATATATAATCAATAATGTATAAGCATTTGACATAATCCAATGGATGAAAATATTCATTCAAACACAGATTATTGGACAGGAAAAGATATTTCTATTAATATAAATCAGAGATTACAAGATACAACCTCTGACGGCACATCTGCGAACCAGAGAAACTGAATCCCCCACTTGGGCCTCCACCACTTCAATCCTCCATCTCTCGATAGCAAGCTCACAAGCAAAAGGAAATCTTGGGAAGAACACAAAAGTGCTCCAAGGGACAAAGGCATGTAGACTCAAACATAATTTCCGGCAATAATGGACTATAGTTTCTTTGCTCTCAATTATCTCTTATGCCTTCAATGTACCAAGGGGTTCCTTATATAGCTTTTTAAAGGGGTAATGAAAGGTCGAATCTGAGTGATCTCAAGGCATAGGGAAGGCCAGGAGTCAAATGAGTCGGATCCATGTCAAGGAAAACTCCAAAAGGATTTGGATTATGCACACATCCCGATGTACGCGTTTTTAGTGGTCAAACCCGCGTATATACGCGCTTATAGGTTAAAAATTCGCGTGTATCATTTTTCATATGTTTTTAGGGATGATCAAGGAAACATCAAAGGACAAAAAGTGGTCCATGGGGTCTAAGGAGTCTGCAGTGGGACAGCAGAAGGGGCCATACAAAGTGTGATTCACCTGGAGTGGTGAAATAAGCTATAACACTACTCTCGAAGGAGCGTTGGGTAGGTGGTAATTTAACCTTTTTCGGACCTCCCTGACTAAATGCGAAAAAGGTTCACCTTTTCTTCTACGGGAGTTAAGAGAGTTCTTCTGTGGTATGTTTTATACTTTTTTGGCCTCAGGAGACTAAATTGGATGAAAAAGGACCCCCTTGAAGTCTTCTTCGGAGTTTTTAGACTCTCTAAACATGAAAACACAAAGTGAGTAAGTATTAGTTCGGGCTCATAAAATCCAGGAATCAGTGACACGGTCAAGCATTATTCCCTCTTCTCTTCAAGCTTATCAAAAAATGAAGAGAGATTTGAGTTGACTTTCTTGGACTCATTAAAATTTAACAGCAAAGATAAGGAAGAAGTTTTCTTTTGGTTCTCAGTTGGTGGCAGCATGTCTTCCTTGAACATAGCACTCTTTGTCTTTTATGATACTCATGTATCAGTGTTCACTTTTAGTTCAGCTATTACTTTGAGTTTCTTCCTGCTCCTTTTGTCAGTTCTACCTGGGGAATTTGATCATGTCTCCTACATGACAGATAAATTTAGTTGTACTATCTACAAAGTTAAAAGCTTCATTGGTTCATCTCTGTGTCGTGCTCACTATTCAAGGACTTAACCCTATATCTAATTTATACCCTGATTCCATCATTGGCTTATCTACTATTACTTGCATTTTCCTTCCTTTACCCAGTTCCTAGTCACTCTTGTGATCCTTTGGAGGATCTATTTCCTTCCTCATCACAGTATGGTTCCGCATCAGCACTTCCTGATGACAAAAACCTAGAGTTTTTGACGATCGTACCTTAGGATTCACTTTCATTATTGGTGAATTCCTTTTCTTCAGTTGTCGATTATCACCTATTGGTTGACAATCTGATGAATCCTATCCATGTTAGAATTCAATAACATCTATTCACATGGATTGAATTGTACTGGTTCTTTGAGATTTTTTACGAAGACCTTAGGTTCATATTTATGGACTAACTTGTGCAAGGTTATGTTGTGGTCACTTACACAGCTTCCAGATCTTGGAAGACTCATCATTATTGTATATTGTGGATTCTATCCACCTTTGTAATACATGTGGTATTGTACCCGTGCTATATGATGTACTCAAAAATTGTAAATGAGCTAGTGTTCCAGTATATTGAACATAGCAGCCTCAGATATGACTTTGTATATGACATTATTATGTATTTGTTGCAAGTACTACCTCTCCTCCATTGGACTTCTGAGTTCTCCAAGATAATGATTATAATGTATTTCGGCCATTGTTTCTCTCTGACCTCACACATTAGGGGCATTTTTTATCAACTCAAATGGAACTTCTCCGTCCGAGTGCCGACATTCCTTATGTTGGTACTCAAAAGGACATCTTAGGATTGATGTTTGCCAAAACACTAGATATGGGCATGAATTGGGATGCATTTACCCTTGAACCAGTTTGCCATATTATTTTTCTGAGTGTTGAGTTGCGTACATGACTATATTCATTGCAACTCGTGTAGGTACGCAACTATTTCCATTGACATCTCACGTATTGTACACGACTATTTCCATTGCAACCCACGTACATCAGCATACGCGGGTTTTCTTTAAGCAACTCGTGTGTCATACGCAGGTTGCCTATATCAATAGTCAAGCACATCTTGATTTTACATTAAAAATATAAATCACAATTAATGGAGATTAGTTGGGCTCTAATCATTAACTATCCTAACTGTTTCAACCTCCTCAACCTCCGAAACCACTCTATTTCCCAAAGTATAAATAGAGGCCTTGGGGAGGGCATTAATCAATCAAGTTTGGAGAGAAAAGTTACGCGAGTGGTATATCTTCAGAAGTATTGGAGCAATAGAACTCAAAGTCCTTTGGTTGCAGAGGAGTCCTTGGCTCAGAAGCTGGGTTATACTCTTATCTCATTCACTGATTGTTAATAAAGAGAATTCTTCTTCCAACATTGTGTTGAGTCTCTTTCATGTATCATGGTTAATGAATATTTTGATTATCTACTATATATATTGTTTATATAACCTCTCATATATACATGTATAAGATTTTACTTGGAGAATTTTCTCTTTATAGATGAAGGAGGTGCATCCCTGGAAGCTTTGGAGAGAAGAGGAACGAAAGAAGATCAAGCTTGGATCAACCGTCAATAATTGGGTAAGTCAAGAATTTCTTCCTATTTCCTTTATGTTCTCTATTAAAGCTGATTGTCTGCAAGGTTAGTAGTAAGTTGGTAACCCCATACCCTATATTACAAGGGTGTTCAATCCTAAAGAACAGGTAACTGAAGATTGTATTTCACTATTTCTACACGGTGTTGTCAACCTTTTCCTGCCGGTACAGGTCTCTTCATTAAAACAAGTGAACTCATTTAACTCATCATCTATTCGGTTCTGAATATCTATCTCATACGGCTTTCACAAGCATGAGCTACTGCTTATATTTATATACAGTGATCTTGTATAAAATGGACAACTAAAACAAGGAACTATAATCAAAATTACCCAATGTACATGCAACATTGTACATAATGTAACGTACATTTAATTTTTGAGTTGTTTTTTCTCACTTAATTAGTTTCACACTGTTCATTTATCCAATGTTTTTCTCTCCCATTGAAATCTAACATACTTCATCTCATAGGAATATTGTATTGCTTTCACTTGAGGTTATCATAGTGGATGCAACAATTATTGGAGATCCTGCACCTTAACACTTTCATGTACCTTCTCCCTCGGAGAGTAGTTCCTCTGTTTCGGTCAACACTAGATTAATAAATGAGAACCCTCACTTCGTTGCATCGACTATGCCATTCACATCACTCTCCTTTTCTAGCGAAGTTTGGAACATTCAACGTCACCTTACTACCAAGAAAAACATATATGAATATGGAAACCAACGAGGGTATGGAAAAGTATTTGTATTCGACCTTGTTAATGCTTCACACGATGAAATACATATATCTGCATTCAATGAATTGGAACTCTCTTTGTATGACCAAATACAAATAGGAATAGTGTACATTGTATCAAATGGCACAGTCAAAGAATCCAATCCAATTTTCAACCATTTAAAAAGACATAATGAGATTTTTCTAGGTTCCTCCTCAACCATCCAACCATGCTAAGATGAATACCCCTTAATACCTTTATATTTCTTTAACTTTCAAACTATTAAGGATATTCAAACTATGCCAGTAAATTCCATGGTTGAGCTTATTGGACTTGTCATTTCAGTTTCACCTACATTCATGATACAGAAATGGGATAGTGTTGAGACTGTTAGGTGAACCATTCGACTCCATGACATGTTAGGCTATAGTATTGACATAACACTTTTGGGAGAGAATTTTCAAATCTAAGAAGCTGATCTTTCTAGCCTTTGTGATTTACCTACCCCTCCAGTGGTAGAAATCAAAGGCGTTCATGTTACAGATTTTAATGGAAAAATTGTTGGAACTATCTCCATTTATACTATATTTAAAAACCGAAATATTGAAAAAAAATCAGTTCTGTAGAAATGGTTTCATGAAAATGGATTTCATTGAGCATTACCATCTTTGAGCCACAAATTTAGTGCCTCTCGTTTTGGTTCTCATAAAATCATTACCATCAATGAGATACAAACTCTTCAAGCATCTGAAAAAGTTGTTAGGTATTCTCTTGTTGCAACCATCACAAATGTTAACATGGATGACTTTCATTTCCTTTCATGCCCTCTTTTTGTTGATGGTATACAATGCACGAAAAATATTTCCAACAAATTTGCAGACATTTGGCATTGTAGTAAATGTGATGGAGAGGTTCTTGAATGTGACTACCGATACATACTAAATGTTGACTTGGAAGATGTAACTGGATATCTTCATGGTGTGATATCTTTTGATGATGCTGCAAACCAACTCATGGGCATATCAGCAAAATAATTGTGTCTTCTCTCAACTAAATCAGCATCAATTGTTGAAATAGTCCAAAGGATATACAAGAAACAATTATTTCTTTCTCTTTTAGTTAGAACATAGACGTTTTGTGGAATTGCATGCCTAAAAGCTGTAATTGTCATGGTTGAAAATACATAATCAGCAAATTCATTGGATACATAAATATATATGTTTGTTCCACCTGATACATAAGCATATCCTTTATTGTCTGTATGAATGTTTTGGCCATTCTAGCAAAAGACCTGTGTCTTATCTCAACTGAATCGACATCAACTGTGGAGATTGTTAGATTTTTATCATTTAAGAAATATGATCTTACGATCTTATCTGAGAGAATAACATGCACAACAATAAAGACAAGAGACAAGAGACACAAAGAATTTTCCTTAGGGAAACCATAAAGGAGAAAACCCTGCAACTTCCTCAGATATAGAATGAGCACCAATGGGAGCAGTAAAACCCAAAAACATAAAGATGGTCTCCAACAACTTGTTCTCTCTCTCTCACTTGATAGAGCTTCTCCTCTCTCACTCATGCGCCCCAATGAGTGAGTGTGTGTGTGTGATAAATAGAGAGGCTCACTCTCTATTTATATTCTTTAGTTCATTTAATGTCCACTCCAACATGCCGGCCTCACTTAACAATTACTTACCAGGGCCGAAATCTTTAGGAGAGTCTAATAACCCTAGTTCCCCTCCACTGTGGGGACTTTGCCCCTCTGGTCAACAAGGAGGGTTAACCTTAACACAATGGTGGGGAATATTGCCCCGACTTACAATAACTCACCTAGGGCCGACTTCTCTAGGATAGTATAATAACCCTATGGCCCCACAACTACGGGGACTTTAACCCTTAATCAATAAGGCGGGTTACCCTCTATGACTTTACATGACTTGTTTACATTATTGAATCTCCTGATAGGAACATCAGGATATGACATGACTCAATTACAGATTCTTCCTGGAATAAACATCAGGGTACAATACATAAAATATACAAGTGAATACATTCCGATGTTACAAATACATCAACAGAGATAGTCCAAAGGATCTGCAACAAACAATTACTTCTTACTCTTTCAGCTAGAAGTAATATGCAACAAACAAACAATTATTTCCAAAAAATACATGATGCATACCCTTGTTCTCATTGTATTCTATAATGAAAAGGCCATCGCTTTTCATTTGAAAACAATATTTACCCAAGAATCCAACATCCTGTCCTTGTAGTACTTACGCAAGTTGAAGAAATGCTCATTTGTCATGGTAACCCAATTTTACAAGTTACACATGCTCATGGTGGTCAATCTGAATATTTTGGACATATTATTTGCTCCCCCCAAGACATTTCCAATATTTCCAAATACCTACCCCGATTAATATCAAAACTTGACATCCTTGTTGTTGAATACATGTTCTTGCTTCCCTTCAATACAAAATGACAAACAACCGATACTACAAGGATGTACAGGTCAACCCAGTTGCATTAGCTTCATCACCTCTTGTCTCAACAGACATTTTACCTTGGATTCCACATGTTAATAGCAGTTCTACATTATCTCATGTTTCTTATTTAGGGGTATTAACAACTATTTTTTCATGTGTATTAACAACCATAATCTCCAATTTTAAGACATTGTAAAACATTAGAGAAAATTTCAACTCAAAATGGGCCTTTTAACCATAATTAAAATTCCATGGCATCATGTGTTAGCTAATGAAATTGATTTAAATTTGAAATATCGTATAGGTCTTAAACAAATTTTTAATATAAATTTGAGGATAGGTATCATAAAAAAACTACTTTTTTTGTTTGTATTTTTTACATATCTCCCTATGTTTTTACTCAAATTTCAATCGCGAGAGCTCCCTGGATGTGAAATTAAATTCTGCATCCAACGAGTACACACTCGGCATACTTTTTGACGGACCCCACTACCCCCAAAAAAAGAAATACCTGAAAAAATGTGATGATGACATCATCATCACGGCTTTTCAGGTATTTCTTGTTTTTCGGGTAGCGGGGTTCTCCAAAAGTATGCTGAGTGTGTAATCGTTGGATGTAGAATTCAATTTCACATCCAAGGAGCTCTCCCGATCGAAATTTGAGTAAACTCACAGGGAGATATGTCCAAAATACAAACAAAAAATTAGTTGTTTTCTCTTTCTTCCTCCAAAAGTAATAAATATTATTTTATTATTTTTCATAGGAGGCCCATTTTGAGTTGAAATTCCCTCTAATGTATGCATGGCTTATCTGAAATACTTTTGTAAATATAAGAGTTTTTTAAAATCAATTTACTTCTTCAAAATAGATAGTAATGTCAAAATGGAATTGTTGTAAAATTTATTTTGTATATATTAACTGTAAATAAACCTAACTATGATTCTCCAATTTTCTTTGTATAAGTAATAACAACACAACTCTGGACGATTTGATTTAATATACAAAATGTTCTCCATCCCTAAACCTGGCATTAGAGGAAATTTCAACTCAAAATGAGCCTTTTAACCCAAATTCAAATTCAATGTCATCATGTGCTAGCCAATAAAATTGCTTTAAACTTGAAATACCATATAGGTCTTAAACATTTTTTTAATATAAATTTGGGGATAGGTATCATAAAAAAAAACTACTTTTTTGTTTGTATTTTCGACATATCTCCTTGTGTTTTTACTAAAATTTTGATCGAGAGAGTTCATTGGATGCGGAGTTAAATTCCGCATCCAACGAGTACCCACTCGGAATACTTTTTAGGGACCCCGCTACCCCAAAAACAAGAAATACCTGAAAAATGTGATGATGACATCATCATCACATTTTTTCAGGTATTTCTTGTTTTTGGGGAAGCAGGGTCTATCAAAAGTATGCCAAGTGGGTACTCGTTGGATGCAGAATTTAATTCCACATCTAAAGAGTTCTCCCAATCAAAATTTGAGTAAAAACACAGGGAGATATGTCGAAAATATGAACAAAAAAAGTAGTTTTTTATTTTCTTCCTCCAAAATTAATAAATTTTATTTTATTATTTTAACTATTATTTTATTATTTTCCTTAGGAGGCCCATTTTGAGTTGAAATTTCCTGTAATGTTGCGTACCTCCAGAGGTGAGAAAATTTTCCTTCCTGCAATAGCCTGCATCTATTAATTCATGCCATTTACATTTTTCATGAACATATAGCCATAAATTCAACCAAAATTTATAAAAAAATTATAAATTAATAATTAACATAAAAAACTCTAAAAAAAATCATATTAATAAAAGACATAGGATTTAACTAATTTTATAATAACAACTTTAAAACAAAACTTCTGAATTTTATTTGAAAAGACAACACTTCTATGATTTGAAATGCCAAATATCGAAAAATCAGGGAATCGGAAATAGGAACATAGGGTGTTCCTTATTGGAAAACATAGAATTTTCAGAATCGAAAATTTCGGAATTGGAAAACATAGAATTTGATCACTTGTTAATTTAAGCGATCTTGATCACTAGTATTTGTCTCCTAATACGAAAAAACACCATGGAAACAAAACTTGCATCACAAGAGTTACATCTTTTTTAGGCCTTCACATTTCTCCACCTTTCTCTTTTTCTAGATACTCTCGAATGCAAGACAATCCATTTTTACAACGTACGAAACAAGAGAAAATCTTACTTGCTTCAAAGTCTTTAAAAGCAAATTGTGGTTGAAGCTTCTCATTGTTTGCTCTGTAAATGTAATATTTTTAATTGATCACTTCTTATTTGACTCTTATTTCCTTAAATGAACTTTATATAAATATTAAAATAAAAATGTCGCATTTCCAATTTTCAAAACACGATACCCAATTTCCAAAATCGAATCTCGGAAACAACAAATTCGAGTTTTTGTTAAGGGAATTTCATGTATCCTCAATTTTTTATTTTCAATATATCAGATATCAAAAATTAGATCATCAAGTTTCTGATATTTAACAATTCATAAAGCCCAAGGTATAACCCTACAAAATGTTACAATAGATATTGGAAACACTGGTAGACAAAACCTTACATTCACTATGCAAATTGCAGTTGAAGCTTCTCATTGTTTGCTCTATAAATGTATTGTTTTTATTTGATCACTTGTTGATGTAAAAGATCTACTTTTTTTCAAGACACATCCAATAAAATTTGAAATAATTGCGTTTTAGAGTAAACTATATCAAGAACTGAGACACTCGTTGTGAAAGTTATTTAGTAGGAAATAATTATACTTTTCTTATATGTCTTTTGTTATTCTTCTCCAAATCAGTTATTTGGATAATTGATAAATACATAGGTAAAAGGGGTTTCTTTCTTAACATACAGATATGCAAGC
This sequence comes from Pseudotsuga menziesii, assembly GCA_001517045.1. Lineage (NCBI taxonomy): Eukaryota > Viridiplantae > Streptophyta > Pinopsida > Pinales > Pinaceae > Pseudotsuga > Pseudotsuga menziesii. The sequence goes on along the minus strand of LPNX010692145.1, from coordinate 386,225 downwards.
TAACATCAGTCTCCACAAATTGTAACAATTTAGAGGCCAAATATTGAACAAACATCAGTTCTCCAGAAATGGTTTAATGGTCATTTGGATCATTGAAAAATACATAGGTAAAAGGGGTTTCTTTCTTAACATACAAATATGTCGGCCAACATTAGTCTCCACAAATTGTAACAATTTAGAGGCCAAAATCTACGCCAAGTTTTGAGGCAGAGCGATTAAACATAATGCAGAGCTAGTTTAAAATAAGGATGGACTTGGTGGAGAAATAAGTTAGGATAAAATAATACGAATAGTTAAAATAAAACCTCAAATCGAAGTATTCCAGTTTCGGATACCTTGACCTCGAAAGTCAAAAATACTAGCTTTGACATTTCTTTATTTGAAAATGCAAAACTTCCGAGATCAGAAATTGTTACACCTGAATCTCGTCATCAGCATGTGATGAGATCCCAAATTGCAGTGTTGTCCTCAATCCCAAATTGTGAAGTAAGAATATTGGTCCACACATCAAATTTATATGTGAAAATATAGCACTGCCTCTACCCTTTAGTCAAAAAGCGGTACCTCCTTGAGCACCTCCTATAAATTATTGGAAGTAGGCAGTGGCACCGCCTTTATCCTTCATTCAAGACAGTTTTTCCTAACACCGCTCTGTCATGGTGAGCAAGGAGCAGTGCCCTTCGTAAAAAGTGAAAAAGAGAGGTTCTCACGAAGCTTCTCGAAAGAAGGCTTCATGGCACCCTTATCCCTGATCATTAGGGCCAATTGGGCCCAAGATCCATCCCTGTAGGATCTCCTAGCCACCCCACCCACCAATTTATCAACCATATCTATACATTCCAAGCCTATAAAAGTAGGCTCAGTCTCCATGGTTGAGGAGAGAGTAAAGTCATGTTGTTGCTTTGACATTCTGGCCTAAATCAGTCAAGAGATCTTGAGGGAGTAAGTTGGAGCTATTAGGGAGGAGATGTTGGCTTTGTGAAGGAGTACATCGACACTAAGCCATAGCTTGTAAACTTATTCTCTATTATTTAATGCAAAATTGGTTCCCTTCCCATAAAATGTATTGTGTCATTATCGTATGTTTTATTATTGACTTCCTTAGGAATCAATATAGAATAGTGCATTATATTCTAGTTCTATTTGATCTCGTTTGTTGTTTTTCTTGTGATTATGCAGGTACATCCGTGAAGGATAATATTTGTAAGAAACAACTATACTAGTGCATCAAATAGACTTGATTCCATATCTCCACCCATTCTAGGGAATGTCTTCCAATATTGTTGTGTACCATTTGTTCTAGATTTGAACCATTCATACTAGAGGCACAGCTCTTATCTGCAAGAGGTACAAAAATTCTAGCTTCAAAAATGTTGCAAATCAGATCTTGCGGAATCGAAAATCGGAACATATGGTGTTCCTTAATGGAAAACATACCGTATGTAATACCCCAGTTTTAACCCCATTTGCATTAAATATACATGATACTTATATTGTAAATAATCATGGTGCAGAGCTAAAGGCCAAGCCACCACCATCGATTTGGTTATGTTTTGTTTCATATTTGGAATTGTCACCGATGGTATATCGGGACATATGACATATATTAAATTGTGGCATCATGTAAACATGCATTTTAATTAAATAAACCAACCAGCTATGTTCACTGCAACTAAATTGAGAAGGGGCATGATTCCAAGGATAGTGAAGGGGAATGTTGAACATCAAATCATGGGGGAGAAGCCATGTGTCGCACTCTCTATCTGTCTCCTTAAACCACCACCCTTAGTTATTCCATTGTTAGTTGGGGCAGCGATTTGCTGGCAGAAAGACCACTACCATTCCCACGCCTACTCTCACTCTCCACGATGTGCGGATGGTCTACCCACTAACCAGTTCATGAGGCTGTTCAGTTTCTTCACACGACGGAGTTAAAGGAATCCACATTCCCATCGTTGAGGGTTCTCCATTCCTTCACACACCGCTTGCTAATCAGAAAAATGTTCTTCCTCTATTCATGCAGAGTTCTATATCTTTTCCCATCAATTTCAGACTGCGTATTGTTCTGTTATGTCCACCATTGATTCGAGGCTGTAATGGCATCAATAGTTCGGTGGGGTTGCATTTTGTCTTTCCCGTATAGAGTGGTAGTTTGTTCCTTTACCCTTTTCTAGTCTGTGCAAATTCTACAGTGATTGTATTGAGGATCAATTGGGTGCTGTGAGTCCCTACGCTGTGTGGGTGGTGGTCTCTTCCACATTTTGCTTTGGCTGCATCTTTTTTCCTTCATGCACGGATTGAGAATCGATTGCCTTGAGGATCGGGTGGTGTGGTTTCATAATTGTTGCAGGCTATTGTTTCCCATGTCTGATTGACTATGTTTTTCCCCTATAAAAGATTGAATAGCTGTTGGCTGCTTGCATGCAGTGGTTTTTTCCTCGGACTACATTGGAGTGGTGAATGAGAGCCTGAGGTGCTTGATAAACCTGGTGGGTTGAGAACCACACAAACAGAGCTACTGAGTTGGCTTTCTTCTCCACAACCCCTGAATAGCACTGATAAACCCAATTGTGTTGGCTTGGCTGAACTGTGTACCATTGTGGTGTTTTTATCCTTGGCTATGTGTAAGCCTGTTAGTTCCTTATTCCTTGGGGAATCATGCCCGGCTCGGGGGTGGCAGTGTTGCTAAGAGATTAAGGAGCACGTGAGCCTATGGTTGGGTGGAACGTTGCAGTGACATAGCTGGTTGTGGAACAAGTTCTCTATAAGATAAGTACTCTTGCCTCACTTGTGTCTACAGTTATATTTACCATTGATGAGCAATGATATACATGTTAAATGCTGATTTGTATATGCATGAATGTTGATTGATATGTTTTTCTTCCATTGTGTATATGAATGATTATGTTTCGAACTATTTTTTATGTTTTTAAGTATAATGCTTCAACATTATATGTATGTATGTTCATGGGGCTAGATGCCCATATGATTTGGTGTATCGTAGCGTCCTCTTCACCGGTCGGAGGGTCGGGGACATTACAATGTGGTATCAGAGCTCTGGTTGCAGCATGGGCCTAGATGGTCCATGAGGATGCAATGAGAGAGTTATGTTATAGAATTAGGCCTCAGAGGGCCATGCAAATAGTTAACAGTGGCAGGTTTCCTATTGCCCAGAAGAAACCAAGAACATGGGTGAAGACAAGAAAATTCACAAAATTTCCCAAGTGTTTTGGCTGTTGGCACATCGGAGCACTTAGATAGATGGATCATCGATGCTTAGCTGATTGAGTGCCTCGGTTGTGGATGGCTAGACCACTATGCTTCCGACAGGTAGAGCCTCCGACCGTCGATGGCGTAGAAATTACAAAATTTTTCTAAGTGTTGACTTTGTCGACTATCGGTCATAGAATCATTGGCCATTGGTGATGGTTAGTTGATGACATCACTGATTATTAGGTGATTCTATTGCTGATGAGCTACATTGGGTAAAAAATTTTGACCGAACGTCTACCATTGCGGAGACTGAAAGGACTAACCACTCGATGAGGAGAGCATCCAAGCGCTGATGTCGCAGCTTCTAGAGGCTCCGACCGCCAATAGACTCGTGGATGCAAAAGATGTAGTTCGATTGTGGTCCACCATTGTGGAAGCTGAAGGGACTAACAGTCCGATGTGTAGGACACCCGACCGCCGATGCAACATGGTTATTCTATTCTATCATCGATGAAGTTCAGAACAATAGACGATTGCGAACTTGGTACTGCAAACAAAAATAGACCGACGAATTACCAATCAGACGCGGGATAATAGACCACTATAGGCCCGATGCGGTGGAAGGAATCAGACGACTAACTCACCAAAACAATGAAATAATTCAGAAGTTTCAACCACCAAAATGCCCGATGAGCAGTAGTTGACATCACCGATCAGAAGCCTAGTCGGTTTCCCATGGAAATTGTAGTAATATTACTTCCTACCATTGCGGCTGCTCAAGGAACTGTTCACTCGATCAATAGTTGGTTTTCTCGCAGATGCAGATCGGGAGTTTAGTCATTTTTCCCGTCGAAATGCTGAAAAGAAAGAAGCAACAGTCCGCTGATGAGATAGGCATTTTGACCACCGCTGTGTCGGAAAGCTAGTTGGGAGGAGGTTCGATTGGGCCTAAGAATATTTAGGTTTTCCAAAGGAATTTCTTAGTGATTTTGCGAACAGTTTTCAACTGTCTTCTAGAAGGTTTTCAGCATATTTCAATAGACTGTCCATGATCACAGAGTTGAACATGAAATAGAGAAAATTCTGTGTTTTAGCATAATTGTTGTTTTATAAATTTCCAGAAGAAGAAGGTAGGTAATTTTGATATATATGAATACTATGCATCTAACAGGTTGCTACTAACACATTTGCATAACTATAGATAACTTCCAAGAGCAGTACTCTGGAAAGAACAGTGTGGTAAAGCCAGGGGTTGTTCAGTCATGAGAACCCATGACGGGTATGATGCCTGGGATTCTTACGAGTGAACAGAAGATTCCATGGGAGAAAATGTCCGTAATGGAAATGATGACATAGAGTCTAATGGAAGGAGATTCTAGGGGACACCGTCCAAAGTTGCAGCCACCATGAGAGGCTTGGTTAAAGACCATGAGAGCAGCATCAGTTGAATGCTACCATATTGCATATTTTGACAGACTTGCAGAAAAAGATAGACTCTGGGCGAGAAGGAAGTAAGAGCGGAACCAGGAGAAGGAGAAGGACTTCCAGTGGATCATCTAACTATGAAGAATCCAGTGGAGATACAAGCTCATCTTCTCATAAAAGGAAAAGAAGAAGGCACTAGAGGGATCTCTCTCGAGATTAATTTAGGAAAGCTAATCCTCCTACATTTGATGGTGAGATAAAGACAGGACAAGAAGCTGAAGCTTGGTTTCTTGGGATAAAGAAGTACTTCCAAGTACAGGATTATTCAGGAAACATGAAGGCAAGAGCTGCCATATTCAATATGAATGGATGAGAATCTATTTGGTGGGAACACTTGAATCAAGTAAAGAGAATGAGTGAAAGGAAACTGAAGTGGAAATAGTTCAAGAAATATTTCAGGAAGAAATACCTCTCCAACAAGTATTATGATGACAAGATTAAGGATTTCCATGAGCTGAGATTGGGACAACAGACCATGGATGAATATGCAAATAAGTTCTTGGAATTGTTGATGTATGTTTGGTACATCAGAGATGAAAAAGTGAAGGTCCAACGGTTTCTAAGTGCATTACCTCAAGCCTACAAAGATAGAATTGAGTTTTATGAACCAAGAACTCTTGAAGAAGCAATAAGAAAGCCTAAGTATTGCTATGAGCAAAGCAAAGGTAAACCTGATTACAATAAGGCATGGAAGGTCAAGAAGAACAAGAAGTTTGACCAAAGAAGGAAAGGTTTCAAACCTTCTAGATTCAGTAATCAGCAAAAGCAGCCATCCCAAGCTGTGAGTAACCTAGTTGGAGTGAAAGGTGGAAATCCTAAGGATCCACGTCAGAATAAAGGTCCACTCAAATGTTGGAAATGTGACGGACCTCACTTGTGTAGATATTGTCCACTTGAGAATGAAAGTGCAAGTCCAACCTATAACATTCAGGGAGCAGAAACAGTGGGTCAAGTAGCAAGAGCAGTCCCTAGAATTTATGCAGTACTGGAGGACCGCCAGGCGGATCAACAGTCAGTAGTGGTTGAAGTTGTAGGTAAGATTGTTGAACAATTTGTTTCTATTTTGATTGACCCTAGTTCTACTCATAGATATATTACTTCGAGAGTAGTAGAGGTTTGTGCTTTTAAGAAGGTAAAGCATGGAAAATCTTGGTTAGTTTAGCTAGCCACTGGTAGTAAGAGAAAGGTCAGTGAATTTTTAGAGAAGTGCCCATTGGTTATGAATGGATTGATCACTTGTGTAGATCTAAATATTCTACCACTTGGTTCCTATGATATTCTCATTGGAATGGATTGGTTAGAAGCTCACAAAGTGAAGCTTGACTATTATAACAAGACTTTTGAATGCACGGATGAGGAAGGAAACCCAGTAGTTGTGAAATGTATTCTGAAGGTAATTTTAGTAAGATAGGTTTTAGCAATGCTATTGAAGAAGTTCTGTAGGAAAGGTTTCCAGTTGTATGCAACTCATATTCTGGAACCCACAGGAGATGAAACTCTTGGGTTGGAGGACTATCAGGTGTTATAGGAATTCAGGGATGTGTTTCTTGATGAGATTCTAGGACTTCCTCCAAAACAGGACATTGATTTCACCATTGAACTTGTGCCAGGAGTAGCACCAGTGTCCAAGACACCCTACAGAATGAGTACACCTGAGATGCTAGAGTTGAAGATGCAACTACAAGAGTTGTTGGAAAAGAAGTATATCTGACTAAGTGTGTCTCCTTGGGGAGCACTGGTTCTGTTTGTGGAGAAGAAAGATGGTACACTCAGGTTATGTATTGATTACAGACATTTGAACAAGGTTACTGTGAAGAATAAATATCCTTTGCCCAGGATTGATGACCTCTTTGATCAAATGAGAGGAGCAAAGGTGTTTTCCAAGATTGACTTGAGGTCTGGTTACCATCAGGTGAGGATTAAGGATGAAGAAATTCATAAGACAACCTTCAGAACAAGGTATGGGCATTATGAGTTTGTAGTGGTACCATTTGGTCTCACAAATGCACCAGCTACATTTATGTGCCTTATGAACAGTGTCTTCAGTAAGTATTTGGACAATTTTTTTCTTGTTTTTCTTGATGACATTCTTGTTTATTCTAAGAATGAGGAAGAGCATGAAGAGCATTTGAGATTGACATTGCAAGTGCTCAGATAACATCTGTTGTATGTAGAACTGAACAAGTGTGACTTCTACAGGGATAGAATTCAGTACTTGGGTCACATTATCTCAAAAGAGGGTATATCTGTGGACCTTGAAAAGATTGAAGTCATTATGAATTGGCCTACTCCAAGAAATGTGAAAGATGTAATATTTTTTATGGGACTTGCAGGATACTACTGTAGATTCATTGAAGGATTTTCCAAGGTTGCACATGCCATCACTTCTTTGCAAAAGAAGGGGACAAAGTTCAAATGGACATCGAAGTGTGAAGAAAGCTTCCATCGGTTGAAGAATCTTCCCACCAATGCACCAGTATTGAAGGTTGTAGATCTAGAGAAAGATTTTGTGGTGTGTATCGATCCATGCAGATAAGGGCTTGGAGGAGTCCTTATGCAAGACAACCACATGATATGTTATGAGTCAACAAAGCTTAAGGATCATGAGAAGAACTACGCCACTCATGATTTAGAGCTTGCAGCCATAGTACATGCTCTCAAGATGTGGAGACATTACTTGATGGGTAGAATATTTGAACTTAGAACAGATCACTGTGGACTGAAGTATTTGTATGGTCAACCTACTCTAAATGCTAGGCAAGCGGTATGGCTGGAATTTTTATGTGAGTTTGATTTAGAAATCAAGCATATAAAAGGAAAAGAGAATAAGGTAGCTGATGCAATCAACATGAAGGTATAGGAAATGCATGTGGCATCTCTTAGTATTTTCCAATCAGATTTGTGGCAGCAGATTGTTAATCACGTTGCCAGAGATGAATTGTATGAGCAAGTAAAAGACAAATTGCAGCAGCAAGGTCTTGAGAAGAAGTATGAAGGATATAAATTGGAAAAAGATGGACTTCTCACTTATAAAGGTAAAATTTATATTCTGAATGTAGCATATTTGAGGAGAATTGTTATGGATGAAATCCATCAAGCTCTGTATTCTGGTCACCTAGGATATCAGAAGACAATTGCTACAACTAGAAAGCAGTACTTTTGGCCAGGAATGAAAAAAGACATGGCTGAATACATTTCAAGGTGCATGAAATGCCAATAGGTAAAGGTTGAGCATCAACATCCAGCAGGCTTGTTGCAGCCTTTGCTCATTCTGGAATGGAAATGGGAAGTTATTTCCATGGATTTTATTACAGGATTGCCGATGACTTGCAAACAACATGATTCCATCATGGTTGTGGTAGACAAGTTAACAAAAGTAGCACATTTTGTACCTGTAAAGTCTATGTATAAGACGGATGATATTGCAAAGATATTCATGAAGGAGATTTTCAAATTGCATGGATTGTCGAAGGCAATAGTTTCTGATAGAGATGTCAAGTTCACTTCCAATTTTTGGAAAGGATTGTTTGCAGATTTGGGTACAAAGTTAAACTTTAGCACGGCATACCATCCTCATACGGGTGGGTAGATAGAAAGAATTAATCGGGTGCTTGAAGATATGCTTCGCATGTATGTGATGGAAAAACCAACCAAGTGGGAAGATTACTTACACTTGGTAGAGTTTACTTACAACAATGGACAGCATGCATCCTTGGGGATGAGTCCATATGAAGCTTTGTATGGAAGAAGGTGTAGGATACCAGCGACTTGGGATAACCCAGTGACAGAGTTGTGCTTGGACCAGAATTGCTCAAGGAAATGGAGCAAGGGGTTGTAAAGATCAGGTAGAATCTGAAAGCAGCATAGGACAAACAGAAAATCTATGTAGATAAGCATAGGGTGAATAGAGAGTTTAGTGTTGGGGATCATGTTTACCTCAGGGTGAAAGCAAAGAAAATTTCCTTGAATCTTGGAAGTTGTGCCAAGCTGTCACCTAGATACTGTGGGTCATTTGAAGTGCTTGAAATAATAGGACATGTTGCATATAGAATTGCATTTCCTGCTAGTACTAGAGCTCATAATTTTTTCATGTTTCTTTGGTTAAGAAAGTTGTACATGATCCTAAGCATGTGATAAATTGGGATGTGATTCAGGTGGAACCCAAGCGAGAGTTCCAAATCGACCCAATGTGCATCCTCAACAGGAAGGTCACAATGCTCCGGAACCGAGCCATAGGGCAGGTAAAGGTGCGATGGGAGCATTATGGACCTGAAGAGGCTACATGGGAGCTATAGGATGCCATGCAATTGGCACGTCCATTTTTGTTCAAACCTACGGAACACTGAGACGGTACCAATGTAGATTTTTTTTCAAATTTTGTAAAACACTGAGGAGAGTGCTATTGAAGGGGGAGGGGAATGTAATACCCTAGTTTTAACCCCACTTGCATTAAATATACATGATACTTATATTGTAAATAATCATGGTGAAAATCTAAAGGCCAAGGCCCCACCATCGATTTGCTTATGTTGTGTTTCGGATTTGGAAATGTCACCGATGGTATATCGGAACATACGGCATATATTAAATTGTGGCATCATGTAAACACACATTTTAATTAAATAACCCAACCAGCTATGTTCACTGCAACTAAATTGAGAAGGGGCATGATTCCAAGGATAGGGAAGGGGAATGTTGAACATTGAGTCATGAGGGAGAAGCCATGTGTCCCACTCTCTTTTTTTCTCCTTAAACCACCACCCTTAGTTATTCCATTGTTAGTTGGGGCAATGATTTGTTGGCAGAAAGACCAATACCATGCCCACGCCTACTCTCACTCTCCACGATGTGCGGATGGTCTGCCCACTAACTAGCTCGTGAGTCTATTTAGTTTCTTCATGCGACGGAGTTAAAGGAATCCACATTCCCATCGTTGAGGGTTCTCCATTCCTTCACACTCCGCTTGCTAATCAGAAAAATGTTCTTCCTCTATTCATGTAGAGTTATGTATCTTTTCCCATCAATTTCAGACTGCGTATTGTTCTATTATGTCCACCATTGATTTGAGGCTGTAATGGCATCAATAGTTTGGTGGGGTTGCATTTTGTCTTTCCCGTATAGAGTGGTAGTCTATTCCTTTACCATTTTCTAGTTTGTGCAAATTCTACAGTAATTGTATTGAGGATCAACTGGGTGTTGTGAGTCCCTACGCTGTGTGGGTGGTGGTCTCTTCCACATTTTTATTTGGCTACGTCTTTTTCCCTTCATGCACAGATTGAGAATCGATTGCCTTGAGGATCAGGTGGTGTGGTTTCATAGTTGTTACGGGCTACTATTGCCCATGTCTGATTGACTGTGTTTTTCCCCTGTAAAAGATTGAATAGTTGTTGGCTGCTTACATGTAGTGGGTTTTTCCTCGGACTGCATTGGAGTGGTGAATGAGATCCTAAGGTGCTTGATAAACTTGGTGGGTTGAGAACCACATAAACAGATCTACTGAGCTGGCTTTCTTCTCCACAACCCATGAATAGTACTGGAAGGGAGATCAGGGTCTGAGGGACTGCGTTGCAGATAAGGGACTAATTTCCTTGTGTTGGGTGTGTGTGGGTTTTATAGAAGCCAGGTTGGTTCTGGTGTTTGTGTCTGTCACTCTTCAATGAGCTCACCAGCTTAGCATTTAGCCTTTCCCAGCTCTTGGATGGCCTGATAAACCAAACTGTGTTTTCCTGGATGAACTGTGTACCCTTGTGGTGTTGTTTTCCTTGGTTATGTGTAAGCCTATTAGTTCCTTATTCCTTGGGGAATCATGCCCATCTCGGGGGTGGCAGCGTTGCTAAGAAATTAATGAGCACGCGGGCCTATGGTTGGGTGGAATGTTGCAGCGATGTAGCTAGTTGCGGAACAAGTTCTCTATAAGATAACTACTCTTCCCTTACTTGTGTCTATAGTTATATTTACCATTGATGAGCAATGATATAGATGTTAAATGTTGATTTGTATATGCATGAATGCTGATTGATATGTTTTGCTTCCATTGTGTATATGAATGATTATGTTTAGAACTATGTTTTATGTTTTTAAGTATCATGCTTCAGCATTATATATATGTATGTTCATGTTCATGGGGCTATATTCCCAGATGATTTGGCGTATCGTAGCATCCTCTTTGTTGATCGGAGGGTCGGTGACGTTACACTGGGACATAGGATTTTCAGAATCCCAAATTTCGAAAATAAAAAATCGGAACATGCACAGTTTCTGATTTGAACACATACAATCTTCGAAATCCAAATTGTCAAAAATAAAAAAAACCCAAAGCTTGTTTAAGGATTGCATAGTGAGGTACCCTCTTGACCAAGCAGATATATAGAATGAAACCAAGTTTGGATAATTGAAAAATACATAGGTAAAAGGGGTTTCTTTTCTTAACATACAAATATGCATGCTAACATCAGACTCCATGAATTGTACCAATTTTGAGGCGACAATCTGTGGCACATTTAGAGGCAAAGCGATCAAACATAACCCAGGATGAGTTTAAAATAAGGATGGACTTAGAGAAGGAATAATTTATGCGAAAATAATACGAACAGTCAAAATAAAGCCTCAAAATCGAAATTTTCCAGTTTTTTATACCCAGGCCTCGCAAACTGCAAAATAGGAACTTCAACATTTCTTTATTTGAAAATACAAAAATTCTGAGATCCAAAATGCTGGAAATAGGAAATAGGGAATTGAAAATCAAAACAATTGGTGTTCCTTATTGGAAAACATATAACATAGATTTCCGAATATGGAAATGTCATATTTTGGATTCTTAATTTATTTTTTGACTACTTGCAGTTTCCTCACACAATTTCAAAATGTTTATAGTTCAAATAGATACAAACCACACTAATCAAATATGTTAATGAATAACAACAACTAACGTAATGAAATATGTAATTTGGGTAATTGAAAAATACATAGGTAAAAGGGTTTTCTTTGTTAACATACAAATATGCAAGCTAACATCAGTCTCCACAAATAGTAACAATTTAGAGGCCAAAATCTCCACCGAATTTTGAGGCACGATGATTAAACATAACGTAGACCAAGTTTAAAACAAGGGTGCACTTAGCTGAGAAATAAGTTATCTGAAAACAATACGAACAGTTAAAATAAAACCTCAAAATCGACGTTTTCTGGTTTCGAATACCCCAACATCGAAAGTCGAAAATACTATCTTTGACATTTCTTGATTTGAACACATACAATATCCGGAATCCGAAATGTCATAAATAAAAAATGCGCAAATTGGAAATTGGAATATTGGTGTTCCTTATAACAAAACATAGTATTTTCCAGAATCCAACATGTCGAAAATGTTGCTAAAAATTTGTGACATGTATTAGTTGTGTCATGCTCTATGAATCAAATGATATGTATTAGTTTTTTGGCTCAAATTATAGGTGTTAGTTTTTTTGCTAAATAAAAATATTTCTTATGAGATGGTGAAACATTGTTGTTGTGTTTTAATTGACTCTTATTTCTACTATGTTGCAAAAGGGCTTTGACTTGTATTGTCTATGTAACTTCATAATCGTGTAAGACTCATGCTATGTCACATAAAATAACATGTATTATTTTTATGATGTAGTTGTACCTTAAAAATATGCATGCTAACATCAATCTCCACAATCTATGGCACATTTAGAGGCAGAGTTTAAAATAAGGAGGGACATGACCGAGGAATAAGTTATGTGAAAATAATATGAACACTCAAAATCTAAGTTTTCTGGTTTTCAATAAATGGGCATCAGAATCTAGAAATAGGAACTTCGACATTTCTTTATTTGAAAATACAAAACTTTCAAGATCCGAAATGTCACAAATAGGAAATCAGGACATGTGCAGCTCTTTATTTGAACACTTAGCATTTCTCAATTCCAAAATGTCGAAAATTGAAAATCCACATCCTAAATGTGGCAAATCAGAGCAATTGGTGTTCCTTATTGCAAAACATACAACATAGATTTTTGGATTTAGAAATGTTGGATTCTCGATTCTTAATTTATTTCTTGATGACTTGTGGTTTCCTAACGCAATTTCAAAACATTTATATTTTAAATAGATACAAACCAGAGTAATGAAATATGTTAATGCACAACAACAACCAGAGTAATGAAATATGTAATTTGGATAATTAAAAAATACATAGGTAAAAGGGGTTTCATTCTTAACATACAAATGTGCAGGATAACATCACTCTCCACAAATTGTAACAATTTAGAGGCCAAAATCTACACCAAATTTTGAGGCAGAGAAATCAAACATAACGCAAAGCGAGTTTAAAATAAGAATGGAATTAGTGGATAAATAAGTTATGAGAAAAGAATACGAACATTTAAAATAAAACCTCAAAATAGAGGTTTTTCAGTTTCAGATACCCCGACATCAAAAGTCGGAAGTACTATCTTCAACATTTATTTATTTGAAAATAGAAAAGTTTCGAGATCGGAAATGTCGCGAATCGGTAATTTGGAGGCCAACATCAGTCTCCACAAATTGTAACAATTTAGAGGTCAAATATTGAACAAACACTAGTTCTCTAGAAATGGTTTAATGGTAATTTGGATAATTGAAAAATACATAGGTAAAAGGGGTTTCTTTCTTAACATACAAATATGCAGGCTAACATTAGTCTCCACAAATTGTAACAATTTAGAGGCCAAAATCTATGCCAAATGTTGGGGCAGAGCGATTAAACATAACGTAGAGCAAGTTTAAAAAAAGGATGGACTTAGCGGAGAAATAAGTTATGCGAAAGAATACAAATAGTTAAAATAAAACCTCAAAATCAAGGTTTTCCGGTTTCAGATACCCCAACGTCGAAAGTCAGAAATACTATCTTCGACATTTCTTTATTTGAAAATAGAAAACTTTCGAGATAAGAAATGTCACTAATCAGATCTTTTGAAATTGAAAATCAAAACATATGGTGTTCGTTAATGGAAAACATAGGACATAGGATTTTTCGAAATCCAAAATATCAGAAATAAAAACATGCACAGATTCTAATTTGAGCACATACAATATTAGGAATCCGAATTGTCAGAATTCCAAAATGCGCAAATCAGAAATTAGAATATTGGTTCTCCTTGTTCCAAAACATAGTATTTTTCGAAATCTGACATGTCGAAAATTGGGTTAATGAAATATATTTATGAGAATATATTTATAGTGAGATATGTTTATGAATAATAACAACCAGAGTAATGAAATATGTTAATGCGAATTATTTTGTTTTTTATATATCCATTTTAGTCTGCTCAGATGATTATGTTACATTGCAAATTTTTTTATGCCCTGTTTCATTCGACAGGAAAAAATAACCATCACGATATAGATAGGATGGTATCTAAATATTGTATTTCACTATTGCTACATGGTGTTATCAACCTTTTCCCAATACTACAGGTCTCTTCATTAAAACAAGTCAACTAATTCAACTCACCATCTATTTGGTTCTGAATCTCTATCTCAGACAGCTTTCACAAGCATGAGCTATTGCTTCCAGTTATATACAGTGATCTTGTAAAAAATGGATAACTAAAACAAGGAACTATAATCAAAATTACCCAATGTACATGCAACATTGTACATAATGTAACATATGTTTAATTTCTGAGTTGTTTTTTCTCACTTAATCAATTTCACACTGTTCATTTATCCAAAGTTTTTCTCTCCCATTGAACTCTAACATACTTCATCTCACAGGAATATCTTATTTCTTTCACTTGAGGAATTAATTAACGTATACAAATTTTAGATCAACTCTTATTTCCTTAAATTAAATTTAAATAAATATCAAAAAACATTTTCGCAATTTCAATTTCCTATTTCCAAAACACGATACCGATTTTCGTTGCAGTTATTTTTTTTCTCCACGATTCCCGATTTCCGATATTTCGAATATCGAAAACCTGATATTCACGTTTGTGTTAAAATAATTTGCTTCCTCCGCAATTCTAATTCTCGATATTTCGGATATTGCAAACTTGAAACATATGTCCTTCGCTATTTCTATTTAGTATATATATGTACTCGGATATGTCGATATATATTATTTTATTATTTGGTATTTGATATATATATATATATGTTCAATAAAATTATAAACATTTATTATAAGTTTGAAATTTTCATGATGTAGTATATATCTATATCTTGGGATTAATGTGATATGTATATAATTCCCTCATCTCTTGGACGACACAAAAAATGACTTAAACGTACTAAAATATCTTAACGTCATTATAACGCTACCTCTTTCTGCCATAACGTCATCATATTAATCGCAGAGAAAACTGTCACCCTCAGTTGTTATCATAACGTCAACATAACGCTGCCCCTTTCTGTCAGAATGCCATCATATTAATTACAGAAGTGACTATCACTCTGAATTTTTATCAGCCACAAGTCATCTCATACTATGTAAAGTCAACATTTTTCACCTCATCGATCCATACTGGGTATACATTTGTCACATCATCGATCCATTTGTCACATTTGTCACCTCATCGATCCATTTGTCACATTTGTCACCTCATACGATCTGTTGTAGCTGCAACTATTTCCCAAATTTCTAAAAAAAATTGGACCCTCCTTTTGATTTTTTCTGGCTCAGATTTGTTTGATTTCTTTAAAGCTATCTTGAAAGTTTGGTTTTTCCACTTAAAATTGACCTTTGGGAATTCGGATGATTAGTTGACTTTTTTTCTATTGTTTCGGAGGTTAAACGAGCTAGTATTATCGTCGCCCAGTCGAAAGTCTTTCATTTTAGTTAAACACTTAACGTTTTGATTTTTCAATGATTTTATTTATCGCTGTCAAAAGTCGATTGAAGAATGAATTAGGGCATTAGTCTTCTATGCTTTCAACATTTTGGGAGGCAAACAATGAACGTCTCAATGATTATTCATGTTTCTCACCAATCAACGCTTTTATATCCTTTTTTGTTTTATTTTCTCAGACTGATTGTTTTGACTATCGGCGATCATGTTTTTTATCGCTATTGAAACGTTTTTTGACATTGGATCAGAGGGTTTGTCATTTGTATCGCCGACAGTGCAAAATATATTGTGTCTTGAAGTTTCGATGTGTTAGTGAGTAGTCCTTCCGATCGTCGATGCATAACAATCACCAACACTACGGTGGCATTTAGTGTTCGGAATCACCGACACTTCGGTAGTGCTTAGGCTTGCATTGCCGAAATTGCGAGAACTTTGAGGTTTAAGTCGTCGACCCGTAGCATGTAGAGCTTTCGACCGCCGATGGGTTTTATGATTCGCGAAACCCATAGCTGGTTTGTTTCCCGCTGTTGCGGCTGCCTATGGAACTATCCACTCGACGTCTAGTGCTTCCGACCACCGATAGGGTTTCTGCTCGTCGATAAGTTTTTTTCCCCATCGATTATTTTACCGAGGGTTTATATAAGAGGTGGAGCAGTATTTTATTATTATCCTTGATTGAAAATCACGTTTGCTCCATTCCTCGTTGATCAAGTTGTACTACCATTGCTCAGCTATCCGGATTTCATTCGATTCGCGTGCTGTTGTGGAGGTTTCAGGTCATCCCTCCAACTGCACAGCATTTTGTGAGGTAGGAAAACCATGGTTTCCTCTTTTTTTATCCTTATTGGTTGTTTTGGGAACCATGGTTTTCCCTGGTTAGGTTTTCCCGCTTAGATTTTTGCGTGGGTTTTCCCACTTAAGGCTGATCTTCTTTGCTGTAATGCTTGCATAACATTTTAAAGGTCTAGGATTTAATTGTTACAACTAGCTATTCACATTCCTTTCTTTTGAGCCCGCATGATTGAGCCATTATGTACTCTTTACATTTCTCTAAAAGATTGAGGGGTTGGCGCAGACAAGTGTTACGCTTTCTGCACCACCAATATTGTTTGGGTTGTTCATGGCCGTCCGAGGGGGGGGTTTATTTTCGTATGTGTTTACCCTATTTTCATGGGACGACGGGGTTTTTTATTTTGGATCGAGTTGGGGTTCTCTGCGATGGGGATCAGTATAAGGTCTAGCAGTTTGAAGTTTAACAGTAGCAGCAATGCGGTCCATGTTTTATTGAGGAGTTAGATTATTTTGAATACAGTTCAGATTAAATGATGAGTTTTCTATCAGGGTTGTGTTCTTAGTTGCAGGCGGTGGACTTAGAGGATTTTAAGACACAACTTGCAGAAGTTTCTTCACCTTGTCATTTTTTCTTTTCATGCATTAATACTCTGTAGAGTTTATTTTTAAGAATGCATATGGAAGAGATAAATGGGTTGATATATTTTTTCTTCATTTCTAAAACACTTACTAAAAGATCAAATGGTCTAAGAACATACTGTGTTTATGACAGGGTGACTGTTGCAAAAAAGATATGTCTAAAAGACAAAAGAAGAAGGCTCCAGTTGTGGAATGAGAACCAGAGGTTGAAATCATCACCAAGGTTGAATACATATATGAAGATACCAAATCTACCATCGGGGTAGAGCCAGATTATAAATGGGGTGAAATATATAGGATGATTGTAAATCAGAATGTGCCTGATGCAAGATTTGAAGAGCTGACTATTTATGCAAATATCGAGAAATCGACTCTTATGAAAGTAGCCACAAGACCGGAGTTGTTCCCATGATCAAAGGTCATCGGTTGGATTTTGCCTAGGGTAGATGTAACTACGATGATTCTGGAAAATACTGCTAAACAGGGCTACACTGCATATAGCCCTACTTATGTCTCCATGGCATATCATCTACCTCCTGCTCAGATTTACCTAACAGAAAGCTGGTTGAAAGAAACAGCTATGGACCTGGTAGAAATAGTAAAAAGAATGATGATACTAGGGAATAAATTTCGAACCAGGCCATCAGGAGAATATGATACATCCACTCTCCAGACCCCTTATAGATTTATAGCACTGATGCTGAACAGAATTTTTGGGAGAGTTCATGGAAAAAGCTTCAAATTGGGATAGATACCAATACTTTTCTATGTGGCCACTCAAGGAACCATATTCAATTGGTCAAACATAGTGTTCAATAGCCTCTCAGCATGCATATCTTTAGCTTTGGGAGGGGTATCATAGAAGAAGTCAGAGTTTTACATGAGCTCGATCCTAGTTNTGTAATTGGGATAGGGACAGGACCCCGGTATACACTGCATATAAATTATTTTGGGCACACAAATACCATGGCTACTACAGAGAAATATGTGAACACTTCATTATGCCGTTGTACACTCTAATTTTCCTAACCGAGTGCAACTGCATGTACGAAGATGCGTTCAAGGTCATTGAGGAATATGGAGACTATTATTTAAGTGAGGAAGGTATGTATATCAGAATGTATGGGGGTTCCAGAGCACCTTCTCTACTCCCTAAATATGCCACTAATTATGTGTTGCATAAAGAGGAAGTCAAGAAAGTATATCTTGATGGTGTGGGGAGTTTTTTGTTCGAGCATAAAAAGGAAGCATTTCCTGCCATACCTTTCTGGCTAAGGAGTTATAAGTTTTCAAAGGAAAAACAAACTGCATAATTTATGCAGGAGCTGGAGCACTTCTGTTTTGGTGAGATGAACTTTCACAGGAATGACTCCCGAAATAAAGTAGCAAAGCACTGCAAGGAGGCAACCATTCATTTTGAGTATACCAACTTCTGGGACAAAGATGAGGAAACCTTCAGGAGTACAAAGAACATGAGTGCCTTAAAGAAGACATTTAAATAGAAAATCACTATTGTGGAAGGAAAAGGAAAACCTGCACAGAAGACTAAGATAGCTGAAGAAGAAGAGGCCAAAAAGAGGGAAGAATATACTAGAAGGATAGCACAAGAGGCAGAGATTTGACTAAAGAATGAAGAAGAAGAAAGAAAGAGAGTTGCAGAGGAAGGATCAAAGAAGGAAGAAGAGGAAAGAAAGACGAAGGAAGAAGCAGAGATAAAGAAAAGAAAAGATGAAAGTGAGGGTCTGAGATTAACAGGATCTAAAAAATATCAGCAAACTACTGACTAGGTGGATACATAGGGGGAACATGATCATACAGATCAAGGGCATGGACAAGATAATCCCGATCCCTAGGAGCCTGTTGAACCTTCTGGAAGCACTCAAGGGCAAGATATGTTTTCTGGAATGAATTTGATCCCTTTCATGCAGAAAGAAGGGGAGGAGGTACCTAATTTCAGCACCATTTTCTATGACAAGGAGAAGAAAAGGATTGTTAAAAGAACCAATAAAAAGGTTGAAACAGGAGAACAATCAGGAAAGATGATCATTGACAAGAATTTGGTGTATGGGATAGATACAGATCCAAGATTGACAGCAAGAGTTGGGGTGGTGTTAAACCAAGCTACTGAAGATAATGTAGATAGGCTGATGATGGATCTTGAGTAGTCCAAAAAGAATGCAGCTCAATTAAAAGAAACAATGAAGAAAGAGAGAGATGAAGGTCATAAGTTGAAGAGGAAATTTGAGGACATGTAGAATGAAGTAAGGACTTCAAACACTAAACTCTAGACTCTGCAGGCCAATAAGGAGGCTTTATAAATTTCTACAGGAAAAATGGAAAAGATGCTCATAACAGCTTAGCAGAATTACAAAGGCTACAGCTAGAGCATCAAGTATTGAAATCTGAGAAAGATAACCTTCAGGTGTCCTATGAAACTCTGAGTGCAGAAAAGGAGCAGCTACGAAGCAAAATTGCTAAGTTAGAAGAGGAGAAGGCCACCACAGAAGAAAGAGAAAAGCAATATCAAGTACAGGTGGCAGCCTTGGAAGAAGAAAATACTTCATTGAAAGAATCATTTAAGGATGTTATAGAACATAAGACATACTTCCAGCCTTTAAAAGAGCATGTTCTAACTCAAAGAAGAAAGATCCACCATCTGCAAATATGTATTGACGAAGAAAGATGTAAAATATTACATATAGATAGCAGACTAAAAGAGATTTTGGATACTACATCTTATTTTTTGGACAGATCTCAATAGATTCTGGAGATTCTGATGGGAAGAATAGTGTGGATAGAAACAAATGAAGAACCTCCTTCGGAGCTACCAGTTAAAGATCGGCATAGTTTAAAACAGGATTATGATTTATTGGAGTTTGCAATCAATACTGCGGAAGAATTCAAGAAAACTGTAAGGAAAATGAGAGGAGCATTTGCTAAATACTGCAGAAGGCTACTTACTACATATAATAGATGCCATATTTTAGCAGAGAGGAGATTGGACACAATTCCAGAGCATAAAGTGTTCGTAGAGCATATATAGAATAGATGTCAGGAAAATGAGTAGGAGATCCAACATGAAAAGGATATAGATGAACATATTTTAAAGAATGCAGACGCCTTAGTATACACCTCCTGGAGGATCAGCTACTACTTAGTCTTGCAAGAATAGAAGGGTTAAGGAACCAGGCATCCAAATATGAGATAAATATCTGTTTTCTTGAACCCTTGGGATTTGAAGGTATAGCAGCGGAGGCTCAGGCATGGAAAAAGTTCATCAATGATAAAGCGAGCCCATCTTCATAAAGTGTCTAAAAGATTTTTGTTTTAAAATGTAATATATTGTAGAAATTATGAGCACTTACTAAAAGACAAAATTTTGATATTGAGAGGTTGGGGAAGCCCAAAGGTCATTGAGGGGTAGCCCAAAGGTTTTTCTTTTTTGTATAAATATAGGAGAGTTTAGATGTAGAAGGGAATTATTTCCCAAGAAATTTTTGAGAGTATATTGTAAGAAGAACTACTTCCTTTTACAATAAAGAATTACAAGTTTCTGCTGGAGAAAGTTTGGTGGAATGTTTCAAATGCTTTGCTATGGATCAGTTGGATGTGAACTATTTCGTTTTTAGATTATGTCCATTAACTGTGAGATCATTCTAACTCATTGCATTTCTATTTATGTTATGAATGTCTTATAGTTTATTTTGTTAAAATTCCATTGTGAGTAATGAAGGTTGTCATGAACAATAAGCTATCTTATTGTTCATATTTTTATTAATGTTCATGTCTTCTGAAATAAGTAACAATTATCTATGATTTTTCTTAATACATGCATAGAAATACATTACTCATTGATACCTAATAATTTTTTGCTCCATGGGGATAGGTTAGTTAGTTGTATTTATTTCTGGTTGTTTGTGATTTAGATGTGAGAGAGGTAAGATGAGAGGTAAGAACCTACGCATCACATTGTGACACTCCTCATTATCTCTATCAATTTGCATTTTTTAGATAGGCACTTCACATCATAACTTAAACACAAAAAACTAAAATATACGGTGGACCGGGCCGTAAGTGGTAAAACCTTTTAATTTGTTACTTGACCTATAGTAGACGGACTGTAAATCGGACGGATTCCCCATACCAAATAGTAACGGGCTAGTTGGGAACGTTTATTGGCGAGAATCCCTAACTGTTGTTACCTGTGATTTTCCAGGCCTCAATAGTTTTTGGCACTAGAAGGAGGGCCACCAGTGCATGGCTGGCTAAGGAAACTCATTTCCTAGAAATTACTCCACCAGTGACAGTTCTGAAACATAGTTTGTTTCACAAATCCACTCCTAAAGATAAAGAGAAAGGGTATATGTATCCTGTAGATAATGAAGTGGTTAATTATTTAAGAAGAATTACTAGGGAATATGCAAAAAAAATTAGAGGATTACCTATCATTTCTGTATTACCTAGAAGGGAGTATCAAAAGAAAGATCGCCCTCAATTAGAAGACTCGGTGTTGGTAGAATATCTTGAAGAACTGGTAGAAGCAGCCTTACAAGAAGTTGACCAACCTTTGAATCAATTGGATCCAAAATTCACCTTATTGTTCATTTTTCCAGACCCCTGTTCAGTCACAACCTCATTCTCCACTCAGAATCATGGCTAATGTAAATGCAAACCAGCCACCTCCATCGCCTGCTTGGAGAGCTACGTCACCTTTAAATTTGAGACCTCCCTTACATGATTTTCCCCAAGCTTTTGACAATATGTTATCTAAGTTTGAACCAAATGAAGGAGTTTTCGCAGATGATCATTAGCAAAGTTTTGCTTGGCTATAGAAGGATTACGAGCTGGGGAGCATGAAGATGTAGTGTGTATATTGTTTCCCCAAACTCTGAAAGGAAAAGCAGCCTCATGGTATTTTGTACTTCCTACAAATTCAATCATGGATTGGAACACATTTGAGAGAATGTTTAGAAGTAAATATGCAGTTCAGAAAACTCATCCAACCTTAATGAAGGGGTTATGTGCTCTAAAGAAAGAAAGAAAAGAAAAAGTACATGATTTCAATCAGATATTTGTTGCTTACCTAAACAATTTTAATGCAGTAAATAATCCATCTGAAAATGCTCTGATAGAATACTACACCTCAGCCCTTGGGCCTGACCTAGCCATGTTTTCCAAGAGATCAGTGAGACCTACATTAATAGAAACTTATGAAGAAGCTGAGAAGGTGGAAGCTGAGATGGAAAGCATAGAAAATTATCCTATTTAGTTAGAAGAAAAGACTTTTGGAAGAAAGAAACCTTTATTGCTGACTAAGCCTAAGGATGAGCGGTCACATCATTTTGAAGGGATGCTGAAGATGATGCAAAAGTTATCCAACAGAGTGATAGATTTAGAGAAGGAGAAAGAGTCTCACAAATCATATAAACCTTATTATAAGAAAAGGGAAGACAACAGTCAAACTAAGCCTCCTCCACACAGTCCTTCAGCAATGAATTTAACTGATGTAGGCATTGATAATTTTTGTACTTTTCATCAACAGCCTCATTCTGAGAAGAATTGCCCCCAATTGATAAATTCTATGACATTGGTAATGAATCAATTATTGGATTCCAAACCGACAGAAACTAGTAAAGAGGAAGAAAAGGATAATCAATCTACAGAAAAACAAGAGGAATATACTTTAGTTTTATGGGACTGTGTTTCAATGTTTGATATAGAAGAAGAGAATTCTCTTAAACAAGAGGAAACATCAGAAACCAATGTGACAATAAGAAGTTAGAGTTTGTTAAAAGAAGATAAGTCAATACTTCCTAAAATTAAGAAACTTCGAGAAAATATGAAGAAAATACAAAAGATCACTACAACTATTAAAATACCTGAATTTACCATTTCAAGTCAAGATCCAAAGAAAATTAACATACATGTTAAGCCTATTGAAGATAAAATTGATAATGGCAAGAGGAATCTCAAAGAGCATGAGATGGGGTATGATATTGTGGAAGACATTAAAAAGGCTAAGGAAAATATCTCATTGTTTGAAATGTGTAATGTACCTCAGTAGAAAGAGAAATTGTTAAAAGCACTTGAAGTACCAGAAGAAGAGCTTCCCACTAACAACCAACCTGAAGAAGAAATTGGTGAAGCAAGTGTGGGAGGTAAGTCTAAATATAAAACCCCAGCATTTCTCCTAACTTTTGATATTTTCAACTATAATGTGCACAACTGTTTAGTGGACTCATGAGCATCAATCAACGCTATTCCATGGTCAGTTTGCAAGAAAATTAATGGACATGCTAAACCATCTACTTGGCAAGTTATTCAATTAGATAGGACAACTGTGAAAGTAATAGGAGAAATGGAAGATGTTCTAATTCGCTTATCTGCAGATGAGAGGGTATGTCAATACATCGACATTGTAGTAGCTGACATACCAAATGCTTATGGATTGGTTTTGAGTTGAGATTGGGAAGCAAGGTTAGATGGATACTTTGCATCTGATTGGTCACATTTATGGTTGCCTTATAAGGGAATTCCAAATCAAATAAAAGTATTAAGAGAAACTCAAATGAAATACAATGTTACTCAGTTAGAAGGAAAGAATGATCTAGTAAACTCTATGTTGGGAAATTACTTCATTGAATTGGAACCTAGAAATTACCAAGATGAAGAAGCCAGTAGTACACCTGACACCCAGCCTGATCTCCTTCGATTTTCACGGGATGATGAGATTGACTGTAAAATAGTAGATTTAGTTTTAGATGTAGGTTTTAATTCAAGTTCAGTAGAAGTAGATAGTTTTTGGGCTCTTTATTTTAATGGATCTAAAACATTGGAAGGATCAGGAGCTGGCTGTGTCCTAATTGATCCAAAGAAAAATAAAAAATTTCTTTCTTGTAGATTAGAATTCGAATGTACAAATAATACAGCTGAGTATGAAGCACTAGTTCAGGGACTTAAAAAGGTGATAGAACTAAAGTGAAAAATCTGAAAGTATATGGAGACTCTGAAATTGTTGTTAAGCAAATTTGAAATAAGATACATTGTATTTCACCACATTTAAAATCCTATTAAAATGAAGTTTGGGATTTGCTTATAAAATTTCATGCATTCAATATTGTATCCATTCCTAGATTAAAGAATGCGGCAACTGATTTACTAGCTACCTCGGCTGCAAGGCTAGTACCTTCTAATAATAGATGCTCTATTGAATTAATTTTTAGGCCTTTTGTTCCGAATACTATCACCAATCTGTGGTTTTTTGACAATGATCAACAAATTTTGGAATGCTTGATGAATGATGAGACTTTTAAAGGAGCAATAATAGATGATGAAGAACATCAAGCAGAATTGAAATTTGGGAATTTTATTTCTATGGGAGTCAAGACCCTAGAACGAATGTTTGAATTGAACAACAAGTTCAGAAATCCAGTGAATGTCAAGACTCATAGCTCATCCTTGCAATTTGAGCTAATAAATTTGGGGACTGAAGCTGAACCCAGATATGTAATTTGGGAAAATGTTGTTCTTTGGGCGAAAGAAGTAAGTTCATTAGTTTGTTCAAAAAGTACAAAGACGTGTTTTCCTAGACATATGAAGAGCTTAAAATGTATGACACAAAGATTATAAAACATGTCATCCCGATTAAAGCTGGAGTCAAGCCTTACCAACAACTTTTAAGGAAAATGCATCCAAAACTGGAACCTTTAATTCAAAGTGAGGTGAAGAAATTGTTGGATGCTAAAATCATATTCAAAGTTAGACATTTGAAATGGGTTTCTAATTTGGTTCTAGTAAGGAAGAAGTCAGGAGAGATCAGGCTCTGTATAGATTTCAGAAACCTAAATCGTGCGTCAGATAAAGACAACTATCTTGTCCCACCCATGGAGCAAATATTACAGATGGTTTCAGGTTCTAAATTGTTTTCATTATTAGATGGATTCTATGGCTATAATCAAGTATTAGTAGTTGAAGAGGATAGGCTTAAAACTACATTCAGAACCATGTGGGGAACTTTTGCTTATAGGATAATGCCCTTTGGACTCATAAATGCTGGAGCTACTTTCTAGAGGTCCATGGATATAGCTTTCCATAGTCTGATTGGCCATAGTGTTGTGGTATATCTCGACGATGTCACAATATTTTAAAAAAAGAGAGAGGAATAAGCATTCCTTCTGAAACAAATTTTCAAGTGTTGTTGAAAATATGGTATTTCACTGAATCCTAAGAAACGTGTGTTTGTGGTCATAGAAGGAAAGCTACTCAGTCATGTTGTTTCTAAGAAATGGATCTCCATAGACCTAGAAAGGATTAAAGCCATAGAACAGATCCATTTACCCCATAACAAAAAAGGTATGCAATCATTCATGGGAACAATCAATTTTGTGTGAAGGTTTGTACCATATTTTGCTCAAATTGTCAAACCTTTGCAGCAGATGGTCAAACAAAGTGTAGAATTTAAATGGATTGATGTGGAAAAGAATGCATTCAATAAGATAATGACATCTATTGCTCATGCACCATCACTCAAAATTCCAAATTTCAAATTTTTTTTTATCCTGTACACTTTTGCATCCGATGATTCATTGGCAGCGGTGCTTAGACAGAAGGAAGATAGGGGATATGAGTACCCCATATCATTTATGAGCACTAGTCTATAGGGAGCTGAATTGAATTATCCAGCTGTTGATAAACAAGCTTATGCAGTTTTCAAAGCAGTAAAGCAATTCAAGCCATACATACTTAAGAACCGTACTAAGGTAATAGTTCCACACCCAGCTATAAGATCTCTTTTTATACAAAAGGAATTAGGAGAAAGAAGAGGCAACTGGGTGACAGCCTTACAAGAATATGATCTTGAGTTCAAACCAGCATCCATAGTAAAAGGGAAAGGATTGTATAAACTAATGGCTGAAGGTAAAGACAATGAAGAAAACAGTTCGGACAATGAAGTTGAGTTATAGATGGTGGATGTATGTCCTCTATTCACAACTCCAGACTCCTAGTACTGAGACCTAGTTCATTACCTTCACGAAGGATATATGCCAAAACATTGGAATTACAAACAACGAAGAGCATTACGTCTAAAATCAGCTTCATATCAAATAATTAATGGGGTATTCTTCAGAAAGAATTATGATGGAGTTTTTCTTAGATTCTTAGAACAATAAGATGCAAAGAATGTCATAACAGAATTACATGATGGGCCTATTGGAGGTCATTTTTCTGGAGATACAACTACCCATAAGATTCTCAGAGCCAGATATTACTGGCCTATACTATTTAAGGATGCTCATGCTCATGCAAGAAAGAGGAAATTTGAGGACATGCAGAATGAAGTAAGGACTTCAAAGACTGAACTTCAGACTCTGTAGGCCAATAAGGAGGCTTTAGAATTTCTACAGGAAAAAATGAAAAAGATGCTCAGAACAGCTTAGCAGAATTACAAAGGCTGCAGCTAGAGCATCAAGTATTGAAATTTGAGAAAGATAACCTTCAGGTGTCCTATGAAACTCTAAGTGCAGAAAAGGACCAGCTACAAAGTATAATTGTTGAGTTAGAAGAGGAGAAGGCCACCATAGAAGAAAGAAAAAATCAATATCAGGTACATGTGGTAGACTTGTAAGAATAGAATAATTCATTGACAACATCATTGAAGGATGCTATAGAATAGAAGACAAACTTCCAGCCTTTAAAAGAGCATGTTCTAACTCAGAGAAGAAAGATCCACCATCTGCAAATATGTATTGAGGTAAAAAGATGTAAAATATTACAGATAGATAGTAGACTAGAAGGTATTTTGGATACTACATCTTATTTTTTGGATAGATCTCAAGAGATTCTGGAGATTCTGACAGGAAGAATAGTGTGGATAGAAACAAATGAAGAACCTCATGTGGAGCTACCAGTTAAAGATCGACATAGTTTAAAGAAGGATTATGATTTATTGGATTTTTCAATCAATACTGCGGAAGAATTCAAGAAAACTATAAGGAAAACGAGAGGAGCATGTGCTAAATACTGCAGAAGGGTACTTGCTACATATAATAGATGCCAGATTTCAACAGAGAGGAGATTGGACGCAATGCCAGAGCGTAAAGTGTTCGTAGAGCATCTACAGAATAGGTCTCAGGAAGATGAGCAAGAGATCCAACAGGAAAAGGATCTAGATGAACATATTTTAAAGAATGCAGTCACACATGCAGCTGGAGGTATACACCTCTTGGAGGATCAGCTGCGCCTCGGTCCTGCAAGAATAGAAAGGGTAAGGAACCAGGCATCCAAATATGAGATAAATATCTTTTTTCTTGAACCCTCGAGATTTGAAGGTACAACAGCGGAGGCTGGGGCATGGAAAAATTTCATCAATGATCAAGCGGGCCCATCTTCATAAAGTGTCTAAAAGATTTTTGTTTTAAAATGTAATATATTGTATAAATTATGAGCACTTACTAAAAGACAAAATTTTGAGATTGAGAGGTTTGGGAAGCCCAAATGTCATTGAGGGGTAGCCCAAAGGTTTTTCTTTTTTGTATAAATATAGGAGAGATTAGATGTAGAAGGGACTTCTTTCCCAAGAAATTTTTGAGAGTATATTGTAAGAAGAACTACTTCCTTTTACAATAAAGAATTACAAGTTTCTGCTGGATAAATTTTGGTGGAATGTTTCAAATGCTCTGCTATGGATCAGTTGAATGTGAACTATTTCGTTTTCAGCTTATGTCCATTAACTGTGAGACCGTTCTAACTCATTGCATTTCTATTTATGTTATGAATGTCTTATAGTTTATTCTGTGAAATTTCCACTGTGAGTAATGAAGGTCGTCATAAACAATAAGTTATCTTGGTGTTCATATTTTTATTAATGTTCATGTGTTCTGAAATAAATAACAACTATCTGTAATTTTTCTTAATACATGCACAAAAATACATTACTCATTGATAACTGATAATTTTTTGCTCCTTGGGGATAGGTTAGTTAGTTGTAGTTATTTTCTGGTTGTTTGTGATTTAGATGTAAGATAGGTAAGATGAGAGGTAAGAACCTGCGCATCACATTGTGACACTCCTCGTTATGTCTATCAATTTGCATTTTTTAGATAGGCACTTGCACATCATAACTTAAACACAAAAAACAAAAATATACGGTGGACCGGGCCGTAACCGGTAAAACCTTTTAATTTGTTACTTGACCTATGGTAGCCAGACCGTAAACCAAATGGATTCCCCATACCAAAAAGTAATGGGCTAGTTGGGAACATTTATTGGGGAGAATCCCTAACTATTGTTACTTGTGATTTTCCAAGCCTCAACATGAGCTTATGATCATATGCATATTTTCTTGTTTCGAGTACCCTTGCTTCTATACCATACTGTATATAAACCCTATACTTATCTTCTCTTGCTTAATCATTAAGTGAAAATCATTATCATGAGCTACAAACAACAAATCTTTCAAATCCAAGATATTTTAGTATGTTTAACTAACCTTTCACGTACTCCAAGAGATGAATGAATTATATACAGATCACATTAATCCCAAGTTATAGATATATATACTACATCATCAAAATCGATGAGTCAAAATATCATTTTAGAAGATTTAGTCAATAAATAGAGCCACCTACTGAGGCAAACATTATTTGAACCTCATTTATGGTTTTTTAGGTGCACAAAAATTGCACTCATAAGCGTCATTATTTCTCCTCTCATGGCTACCAAAGAAAAAAATAATAACATGGTGATATCAAAACCCAGAATGGGAAGAGATGGGAAGATAAGTTGGCAATGCTACTTTCAACGAAGGGCCTATAGTCTCTGAAGAGACATGGGATTGGTGAATATTAGGCATTGCCTTCTATTTCTCTACTCATTGCGACTTACATAAGGTATCATTATTTGTTTACCCTTCCTCTCAATTGTCTTCCATCATCATGAGTAACGAAATTGCAATGGGTTTATTCTTGAGGCTTCCAGATATGGTACTATGCTATATCTTTTTAAACGGGCTATCAAATGCTATGTTCTTTCTCACAGATGGATATTTCTCTACACCCAAATTCCTCAACCCACCATCTTTCCCCCATGGCTCCTTTCAGATGATCATAATGAGGAGGAGGTTAGGATCAAGCCTTTTAGACTGAATTTGGTTGTAAATGAAATACTGGAGAATATAATCTCCAACATTTTGCTAAAGCATTCTTTAGACTTGGAAGCTTTTAACCTTTACGATGATTTCCAATTTAGCAACCAAAACATATGGAAATGGTTCCACCTTTTAGCTTGTCCAACAATGTCATTGTGTATAAAGAAATTTTGTCTAACATCAATGAGCAAAATTGCATTTTCATTTATCTTAAACCTTCATTTCCAGTAGCGTTGTCAGATATATAAATCTCGTTGTTCATAGATTCATATATAATAAATGAATCTAACATATATAAAAAAATTTGCATTAACATATTTCATTACTCTGGTTGTTGTTATTTACGATTTCTGATTTTCGATTTCTGATATTTGAGATTCTGAAACATGTTCAGATTTAAGATTTCATTCTTTTCAACTTCCGCTAATGTTCTTCTTTGCAAAAAAAAATTGTCCACTTTCCAAACAATGCCACTGCACATATTTTAAATTGTTAAAATGTCTTTAATTATTTCCATACGCATTGAAATACTTTTTTTAAGTGCAATTCTTAAGACTTTTTAAAATAACTGTGTTTAAATATGTGCCATTTGATACCATGTACACTATTCCTATTTGTATTTGGTCATACAAAGAAAGTGCCAATTCATTCAATGCAGATATATGTATTTCATCGTGAAAAGCATTAACAAGGTCAAATCCAAACACTTTTTCAGAGCGTTGTTGGCTGTTAAATTAATGTATGTTTTTCTTGGCAATAACTCACCCTTAAATGTTCCAAAATCTGTTATAACAGACAGGAGAGTGATGTCAATGGGATAGTCAATCCAGCGAAGCTAGGGTTTTCATTTATTGAGCTAGTGTTGACTAGAAAAAAGGAACTACTCTTCGTAGGAGAAGGTATAGATAAGTGGTAAGTTGCAGGATCTCCAATAATTGTTGCATCCACTATGACAACCTCGAGTGCAATCAATGCCATAGTCCTGTGATATGACGTATGTTAGAAATGAATGGAAGAGAAAAACATTGGATGCATCAACAGTGTGCAACTAATTGAGAGAAAAAGAACGAAGAAATTAAACATACGTTACATTATGTACAATGTTACATGAACATTAGGTAATTTTGATTATAGTTCCTTCTTTTAGTTGTCAATTTTCTATGAGATCACTATATATAACTCCAAGTAGTAGCTCATACTTGTGAAAGCCGTTCGAGATAGAGATTTGAAACGAAATAAATGATGAGTTGACTGATTTCATTGGTTTAATGCGTGAGGTAATACTAATTTGTGTGAGGTAATACTAATTGACAAACTAGTATTAGAAATCAATAACCATTTATCAGTTGTAATAAAATAGAATGTAAATTGAATATCTACATTTTTTCAATGTACATTTCATATGTCAAGCTTGTAATGGAAAATCAGTATATAAATCAACACATTTTATCCATTGATTTCCCATTTTCGACATTTTGTATTCCACAAATCCTATGTCTTGCATTAAAGAACACCTGATTTTCCAATTTGCAAATGCCCAATTTTCAATTTCCAACATTTCAAATTCCGGAAATCCTATGTTCTATGTTTTCTAACAAGAAACACCCTATGTTCCAATTTCCAATTCCCCAATTTCTAAGTTGCGACATTTCCAATATCAAAAGTTTAATTTTTTCAAATAAAAAAATGTTGAAGTTCCTATTTGCGATTTTTTACCTTCGGGTACCATAAATCGAAAAAATTCAATTAGATGATCTACATAAAACCATGCTTTAGTTTGGATAATTTAGTCTTTTCTAATTTCAAGTTATATTTTTTATGTTTGTATTATTTTCTCTTTGCCACAAATGTTTATGGTAAATCTAGCTCTCCAATTGGAGCCTATATCTTATTTCCCAATTTCGACTTTCAATTTTTTTTTATTAAACAATGTTTTAAAATAAATGAACAATAAATGCATTTAGTCATCTCGATGTACGATCATTTTCTAACTTTATTTTTATTAACATAAATAATTGTCATTGGTTCTTTAAATAAATTTGATATACCCAAATCAAGCTATTCACGCATAATACATCTTCAAATTTTATGTTTATTAAGAGAAATAATATATTTAGATATATTATATATTTAAAATTCATATTCTTTTTTGTAATCCTACATTGCTATTAACAAACTATACAAATAATTATGTTCAACTGAAAACAGTGGTCTAACAACCACCCTTATTTATCAAAAGCAGAAAAATCTATAGTTGTAGTGTAAAGAGCATAAAAACCATACAAAAAATGGAATTTGTTGCCTAAGTAAATTTTAAACAAAATTACAGAGATATTCATAAGAGCCACAATAACCCATGTGATACATGGGGGACTATGTACAAAATTACTATGAAGGGATATCTATCAAGACACCTGGAAAACTAAAAATGAGCATAAACTTAAATGTAAACAAAAGAAATCCAAATAAACAAAAGCAAAACAAAAACAAGCTCATGGATTAGCACCGCTAATAGTGACAGCAGGGTCCTGTGTGTCCTAGATTTCCTTAACTATACAATAAGGCCCAAATAATTCCTCGTCTAAAGATAATAGACTGGGATTTAAGGCCAGGATACCCACTTTCCCCATAGAAGCATCTGCTTTCTCCACAGAAGCATCCACTTTCCCCACAGAAGCATCAGATTCACGAGCTCATTTGGAAACCTAACTAAACGCTCTCGGAATCTGAACATGTGTTGTAGACGTAGCAGGAACTATAGGGTCGACATTCATTGAAGCAAATGGAGCCATAGAGACACTGCCACTACATCCATCACCCAAGGAGTCAAACCCATGAGCTAATTTTTTCCAAATGGCCATAACATTTCTTTGCGTTATGACCATATCTAATTCCACCATTTTGGTGGTATCCTGTGAAATAGCCAACTTAGTATGGTTCCATCTAGCTAGCATTTCCTCCATGAGCATGCCCATCATATTTTTGACGATCCAATAGTGATTCGGGCTACCACCATCAGTATCATGAGCAAGGTTCTCCTTTCCAAGCCTGGTTTCCCAGTCTTCTATTATTGACTGAACTTGTAGAGAAATGTCATTGTTATAACCATCTACCTTTTTCACCCGTACTGCTCATTGCGAATGACCGCCACCACTCACAGAACGATGAAACGTTCCACGCTGCTTCGACATAGTATGATGTTTCAAGTGCAGAAGAAAACCCAACAAAGGAAGACACAAAAGTTTTTGCAACAAAATATGGAAAAAACAAAAGTTCCACAAGACCCGAGCAACCATCCAAGAAATAACTGAACGAAATGCGGGAGAAAGGCTCATAACCATGCTAAAACCAACATGAGGCATAGCAACCATTAATGGCGACAAAGTATTATTATACCACTTCAAGTCCCTCACCAAGCCAAATTGCAATGTAATGAGATAATGAAATGACAGTCGGGTCAAATCGTGGCTTAGCTGAGTACTAACAAAACTTTGTTGACAGGGACTAATTAATACTGTATCAGATGAAATGGAAAGGGACAAAGAGGATTATCCATACTAGCCATTGTGCATATATAAAAATTGTTATAAACTTGGCTGAGAAAAAAGTTACGCAGAAAGAATACCAACAAACACAATCAACTCCTTTTTCACAATGTCTATTTCACTGATCAACTGCATGCCACCTTCTTGGGTCCCACCCAATCATGAGATATAATAACCGGAAAATATAATCATCACTTTGTTGTACCTAAACTCACAAATCGAACCTGTTGTAGCAATGGAAGTGCCACTCTTCATGATGGACGTGACTACCGAATCAGCTATAATCCCAGCATTAAAACTCAATTGATGACCAAGTTGGCCAGCCTGGACAGCAAGACCTACTTCATTAATGCGTAATAACTGCAGAATAGGTGGCAATGTGATCAAATGACAAGCACAACGTGGTTTTGCCACAATAGCTCAGTCCATTCCAGGTAAGAACTATCCATTGAGCTGCAGAGCATTTAATGCAACTGCAACAGGATTGATCACCATTGGATCTCAAGCAGCTCAAGATCCAACAATCATCAAGTTCACTGTAGCCGCATTAAATTCTTTGCAGCTCAATAGATATCTCTTACCGTCCACTCCATCCTTTCCAATTTGACTCTCAGCATCTGCATCTAAGGTTAAATTTCATATTTATTAATAGAAATAATTGTTATTATTCAATCTATAAACTTCATATACCATAAGAAAAATATCAATACAATTACAAAAAATGGTTTCTTAGAAATTTACGGTCTAAATTAAAAATTATTATTCTTTAAAATTATTAAAATTTCATGACTTTTTAACTCATATCTCTAAATTAAATAAAATCATATAATTTCCAATATATATAAACAAATTCCCATTTTTGAACACAATGCCCGATTTCTGAAATTGGATATTAAGAACGGGAAATTCCAGTTCTTATTAGGGTTATTTGCGGTATGTGTGATTTACTATATTATCCAATAAGGAACATCGTATGTTCTGATATGCCATTCCACAATTTTCGACATTTCAAAATCCAAAAATCCTATTGTTTCAAATAAGGAAAATATCCATGTTCCGATTTGAGATATTTGACATTTCATAATCTAGAAATACTATGTTTTCCAAGCAGGAACACCATATGTTTTAATTTCCGACGTTTTGGATTCCGAAAATGATACATGTGAAAATCCAGAAATCCTATGTGTTCAAATATGAACATGTCCATGTTCCTATTTCCGATTTCTGACATTTTGGAATTTGGAAATCTATGTCCTATGTTTTCCAATAAGAAACATGCTATGTTCCGATTTCTGATTTTGCAACATATCAAAAAATCCTGTTCGAATACAAACATGTCCATGTTCCTATTTCCGATTTTCGACATTTCAGAATCCGAAAATCTATCTCCTATGTTTTCCCATAAGGAACACCATATGTTCCAATTTTCAATTCCCCAATTTAGGATTTGAGAATAAGGAACATCCAATGTTCTGATTTTTTATTTCGCAACATTTCGGATTGCAGAAATCCTATGTCCTATGTTTTCCAATAAACAACACCATATGTTTTCCCCAAGATCTGATTTTCGGTTTCAAATAAAGAAATGTCAAGGTTCCTATTTTCGATTATAGACGTTCGGTTATTGGAAACCGGAAAACGTCGATTTTCAGGTTTTATTTTCACTTTTCGTATTTTTTTCGCAGAATTTATTCCTCCGCTAAGTCCATCCCTGTTTTAAACTCGCTCTATGTTATTTTTCATCGGTCTACCTCTAAAAAGTGAACATACAATTTTCAAAATCCAAAATGTCGAAAATCGAAAATTGGACACTTAATTTGTTTCTTCCCTAATCCCACTTTTCGCTTAAAATAAATTGGAAGCGATAACTACTACTATAACACAAATTACTACTAACTAACTATAGAAGGACACTTAAATAGACTGAGTAATCATTACAAGGTAAAAGTACTGTAGGATATAACAGATAAAAGAAAACATTCAATTAATGTGCACACATGCAAATCAAGATTTCTCTTTCAACTTACTTTAGATAAACTTAACAAAATAAAATTGCAAAGAACAATATCCAAAGTGTTAAAAACACACAAATTGCAAGTACCCAATAACACAATGTCTATTTGTCTTTAAATAAGATTACAAAGTTACGAGAATAAATTCTATGTCTCCGCAAGGGAGGAACACCACTTTCCAAATAGCTCCAAAATGTCATCGACTTCCTGAAAATGAGCATTCCTCAACTGAATTTCGGTTTTGCAAATTTTGGAGGAAATCTCCTCCTCTCTCATTTTCTTCCATTGTTTAATGAACACCTTTATCCGAACAATTGAAGCATGGGGATCTTTCATCAGTTTCTCAATTTCTTGCACCGTCAAATGACTGATTTGTTAGATCAACTATTTCGAATCATCAAATTCCTTTTGAACTTCTTCAAAATGAAGTTGGTGCGAAGATGCCTCATTGATAAGATCCAAAACAAGAAATCTCAAATAGGTTAGAAACTGCTTTGAATCTAACGACCTTTGTTCACAAACCATTTGTCCTGCAATGATTAAACCTTCAACTCAATTTCAGATACCCTCCCATGTCTCAATGGAAACTTCGGTTGTTTTCAACTGTGACTTGTCTAAGATTGGCAAGCCATCAGGTCTTTCCTTAATATGCTTTTTCCAACCTGTTACTTGTCACTAAAGCAGTAGATGCTTTTCTTATCTGATCATGGTGATCTTCAACAATTTCAAAATGCTTTCTAAACTTGTCATACAACCCTTGCATCTCATCAAAGGAAGTATACAAATCTATCACATCCTGCCAGAACTCTTCCTGCACTTTACAGAGTACTTGTTTGAAATCCTCAAGTGTAAGATCTAGAAAAGATGAGGATTTCGAGGCTAGTTGAGCATATTTCACCTGCTGATTGACAAGAGCAATTTTCTCTACTCGTTGTTGATTCACAACATCTGCATTCTCAAGATGGTGCTTCAGTTCTTTAGCTTTCATCTTCCATTGCTCCACTATGTCTTATTGTTCTCGTTTCAAGTCGCTAATTTCGTGTTCATGCCTCTTTTCTGCTTCTGCTAAGTCCTGTTTCAACTTCTGTAATTCCTTCTCTTTTTCACCAAAATCCAAACTTAATTGTGAAATTGAGTTAAAATTAGCTCCAAGGAAAACTCCCATGGCAGCTGTTGTGTCCACTGCTCCTTGTTGAATATCACTTGTGTTTACCTTCCAAATGAATTGACTAAGGGCAGGAACATGTTTTCCTGAGCCTTGTATGGCTTTCTTCGCTCCCATTTTAACCACAGCTTTATCCTTTTTACTCCAATAATATTTTCCCAAAGATACCACTGCATCTTCTCCAAAATCTGCTATCACTTCTGATGATGAATTGATCTCATGCTGGATGGTAACCAAGGAATCAATTTGCATTTAGTTTATAGGAATGTCTATGCTAAGGGGGGAAATATCCATAATACTTGAAGTAGAGGTAAAGGTCAGTGATGTAAAAGAATTAGACATAGCCAAATATTTCTTTTGAGAAAGACTCGTAGAGACTGAAGGAATGTCATCCTCAAACAGATGGGGAATTGGCGATGTAGGACAAGTATCAATGAGTGAATTAACTGAAAAAGTGGGAATGATAATAGTAGCTCCCATTATTGATGACAAATTTACCTAGAAAAAATTATGCTCAGAAGATGATGAACCTAACATACTGGGAAAGGTTTGCATATTCAACATGGATGAGAGAACAGTAGTTATAAAAACCTCAAGTTCTTGTTCCACATTTGTATCATCAATCTCAATATGAGTTGAAGATAAAGAGATTACTTTCTGTGCAGAAGGGTCTTGGACATGATTCTTCTCTTTCTTGGAAATTGAGATCAAAGGCATGAGCTTTTCTTTTGTCATTCTTCTACCAGTTGAGCTTGTTCATAACTTGCTTCAGTGTGAACCTATTTTTCCCCTTTCTACAGTGTATCTTCCATTGTACCAATATAGAAGCTGGATGAGCCTTCAAGGACACATTTTCCTTTGTCCTTGGGTTGAGAAACAAAAGCAACAACATAGCTCGCTCCATCCTCTCTCGCTTCTTGTTCTGTCTTCTCCTTTTCAAGATCTTCTTTTATTTTTAGTTTATCTCCTCTTTCTCGAACAATTCTTGTCTTAAGATAATTTTTATACTGGTACAGATGCGACTTGGTCTCTGGATCAGTCATTTTATCCACTGCCTCCTGAAAATTGGTAGCACCTCAAAACATGGAATCATCGAGATCATTTTCATGAACATATTCAAATTTCACGTGCTCATGAGGAAAGAGATCAGCCAAATATGCCACTGGGTCATGTATTATTTTGAATGCCTCCTCCAATTTCATAACATAAATTTCCTTTCCCACCAAAGACACATGAACAGGACATTGTAGCGTATGCTTTCCAAGATTCACAGGAAATTTTGGCCAGCCCTTCTTCTTATGTTTGGTCATCTTGGGTAAAACCCCATCAATAACAGTATGATACGCGAATTATTGAAGCACCATTAGTCTGTAACTATTCTAGGAAGCAAGTGGACTATATTAATACCCGAAATCCTTATGTAAGAGAAGTATTCTCCTCGATACCTGTCGCCAAACATTGAAATCAAATCCCTAGCACTTTTAGAGAATGAAGGAGCATCAACTTTAAAAATATTGTAGTACATTGACTCGAGAAATAGGTCACAGAGTTCATGAATGTGAGGGATGAAATTGTTGTCCCACATATCAATGCAATATATATGAACTAATGGAGATTGGTCGGTCAAATTCCAATTTAGAGCCGGGAAAGCAGTCAACACATGGAATTCATCCATTACAAACCCTGACATATAGAAAAATGGTTTACAATTCTTGGGGGTTTTCTCATTTTTTTCAATTTCCTCACACAAATTAAACGACAAAATTTGTGCCTAGTTGAACGAATGACCTATAAGCAAGATAAGGTTCACCATAGGAACCCATTGCGCTTTGAATGAGGAACAATTCAGTAAACCATATAACCTGCAAAGCATAGTGCACAACAAGGAAAAGGGTTCCCTAAACCAAGAAACTGGATATGCTGGAAGTGAAATGGGAATTTCAAGTGTTGGGTCTTCTAGCCAAGATTTCACCAGTTGTTCGTAATTGAATTTGGCATGATTTTCATAGAAAAAATTTGACGAGAGAAGCTACTTGGGGGTTGGCAAAGCATAAGCCCTAGAAAAAAAATATGGATGAAATGAAGCAATAACGACATTATGGATATCATGAAATATTCCTTGCTTAGGGTCTATGTGGTCCAATACCCACTTAACAGGGTCCGTGTAAGGCATAAATGGGGGTATGGCAGCAACGTGATGGAGTTGAGAATTGTGTATCTGCAGGTATGCAGGTTGGTCATGATCAACATAGGAAAAGTTATCATTATCAAAAATAGAATAAATTATGGACCACTCTATATATGAGCTTTCAGACACATAATGACTAGTTTCAATGAAAACACCAGCATTAGGATCTTTGTTTTTCTGCTCTTGAGGAGCCATTTTAGATATGGTATTCCTGCTGGCAGAAAATTCCTTCTCTGATTTAATTTTAACAACCATGTCTAAAAATGACCTAAGTTCAAATTTACTGAGAAAAAACAATCACACGGTGAAAACTTACAAGTGGAAACGCTAAGAAAGCTACAACTCTGGCCACTGTGACACAAAGGATATGCACTATAAAAAGAACCTGAGTAGAGTGAAAAAGCATCAATAATAATGGTAAAACCCTAAATTCGAATCTTAAAAAATCCAACTCAAACGATCAAAAACGAAAATCAGAAACAGAAATTAATCCTAATTTCGTATGCATAAACGAAATTGACAAAATTTAGTTTTCATTTTTTATTTACGGAATCACGAATCGACAATCGAGAAACAAAATTCTAGTCGAGAAAAGAGTCGTGTTTCCCATTTTCGATATTTCGAATATCAGAAATCAGAAATCGGGAAAACAGAGAAACCCATTTTCCAATATCCGACCTATCCAAAATAGAGAACGAGACCTTCAATTTTACCTGAAGTTGAAGTTCCAATTTCCAATACTCCGAAAACGACAAAGTAGATACAAAATAAATCCAAAGAAATCTCAGCAATATCCAATAAGAGAACAATCGGAAATTGAAAATCGGGTAAACCACATACCATTTTAACAAAACCGAAATCGAAAATCACAATTCGAGAAAGGACATTTCCTTGTTGAAAATTATAAGATTTCATGATCTAAACATAAAACAAACTTCAACAAACGTACAAAAAATGCATTTCCGCTTCACAATTTCGGAAATAGGAAATTGCAATAAAGAAACACAAATTGGAAAAAAAAGTTAACATTTATTCCGAAAATCAAATTTTGTCATAAATGTCTTGAGGTAAAATCTCAAAAATAAATATTATTAAATAGTAATTTCCAGTCTCCCAAGCTAGGTCAAGATGGTTCAGTTGGAGAAAAACACAATATTTTTACCCTCTTGGCGTTTCTTTGCACTTCTTGGTGCAAATTCTAGTTAACTGAAACTTATATTTTATTCATTATGACATACATCTATCGATAACATCCATTGCAATTTTTCTATGAATAATTTGTATATTCTCATCCATTGTATTTTTTTTTTGAATAATTTGTATTGTCTCAAGCATTCTTTATTGAATATTTTTTATGTACTTTTTACTCACTTGTCTCTACAAAAAGACTAAGTCAACGCTAGTCAATAAGATACTACATGTCTCTTCACGGTGAATAATTTGTATTTTCTCAATCATTCTTTATTGAATATTTTTTATGTACTTTTTACTCACTTGTCTCTACAAAAAGACTAAGTCAACGCTAGTCAATAAGATACTACATGTCTCTTCATGGTGACTAACGTAAGAGTAGACAATGCCATTCAATATGGTTCAAGTTTTTCACGTACTTTCTAAAGTACTTGTCTCAAGTACAAGCAAGGGTTTCACCCTCACATCATGTGAAGGGTTTCACCTAATAATTTTTAAAAACCAGCAGTCTTAATGCCGAAATGAAGCAGTAAAGGTTTCAGACTTTTTAAGTCAACCCTTGAAAATTTTTCCAACTGAAAACCATAAGGGGACCGGCCATGGCGTAACCAGGCTTACCAGGAGTGAAGCCTGCTTGCCCCAGTCTTCTACCTTCGGCCGCGCCTTGAAGTTGTAAGAGCCTGCAAATGCAAATATCGAACCCTACAGAAGAATGTCGTATCCAAATAAATTTTAAAACTTGTAAAAGTTTAATCGTAAACAAAATGTAAATCTTTACCTATTTCGTGGAGGAGGCATGACCATCAACTTCTTGTCAAATCTAAAAGCGCAGGGAGGTGGCACCTGTAAGAAGGTAAAGGAAGATTTCCTCACAAACTTTGCACAGAGATTAAGACTGTGGATTCAACACGCGAAACCCTGGAGGAAAGCAAAACATTTGCAAGGGTTCAGCTCAGACTGTTAAAGAAGCAGTAATGGAGAAGCAAAGGACTGCACTCCAGCATACAATGAAGGGAGCAAGCCATGACCAGGAACAACAAGGAGGAGTCGACACGAAGTAAAGACCACGCAGGAATGCTGAACACCATTGCAAAGCAACCAACACCGAGAGGGACGAAGAAAATAAGAGTTTAGGGTTAAATTCCAACGCTTATATCCACACGATGCATGGATGGAGTGTTGCCACGACAGTGGTTTAATATTTCACCAAGAGTGGGTTTCATCATATAGTCAACCAACGTCTCAAAGGAGGAATGATTTCCAAATCATTCGTTGAGTAATTTTTTCCAAATTCGTGGAGCGAGGACCATAACCTACGCTGCATGCAAATGATGGTGTTCATTACTCTCCACTATTATATCAACCTTGAAAATCATAAGTAAATTGTGTATTAATATCATAGAATTATTGAGCTCGATGTTAGGGAAGATTTCGATAAAAATATTAACCTTGATTTTATAGTTTACACTCATTGGAGAATAGTATATAGTATAATATATTACATTTTATGAAGAGAACTTTGGCACTAAAGTTAATATAAACTATCCCCTATGATACAAGGTGTTTTAAGTTCCTTATCAAATAAAAAGAGTATTAGCATAAACATCATGGTTTTTGATTGAGGTAAACTAGGAAATCTTAGAGTCATAATTTTTTATTTTCCTCTAATCTTGAAACCATCCTTTATAGTGAAGTAATAACTCTTCAATAGTATAAAAATTGTACTGAAGCGGATAATCTTATGGTTGAATCCAAGCTCAAGGATGGATAAATTGTAAAAAGACTAATCAATGATTCTAATTGTTATAAGCTAATTATTTTCCTTTAAATTGCCTAGCATAGTTTAAAAACTTATAAAGGAAGTATGATAGTAGGAAGCTGGGTTATTTTCTTTCTACTTATCTCTTGAAAGAGTTATTTACCATTGTTAAAATAATAATTGTAGTACAAGGCACATAAGATAAGGAAGTAATAAATTACCATGGAAGACGATGGTTTTACTTCAGGTGATAACCTCAATAACAAGTGAAGACATGGCAGAAAATAATTTAATAGGCCAAAAACCCTGCAGTAATACAAGAAGTCTTTTATCAGTCTTCACTTAACTCGAATTGCTTGTATATGTTTAAATCCTTATGATAGATAATATAATTCTGTTTCTCTACTGTGATTCTTAAGGAATTGACAAGATAATTGTACATAAATTACAACTGTAATAGACTAGAGAAATTGACATATCAGTAAGAACAATATGTATTTCTGCTAGCAAGAAATTAGATGATTATACCTTAACTTAAAGTTGAATGTTTTGTCTCTTTCTTCAAACCTTTTCGCTTACGATGAACTTATAATAAATACTCTAGAATTATGAATTGCAGCGCCAGAACTTCTTACCTGTACATCTGTAAGAAAAGCGGAAACCGTTGCGTTAGCTCGAAAGATAAGTAAGCCAGGATATACATGACAATTCACTTTATGATCACAAAAGGAACAAAAGTCAGTAAGCTGAAAAATATATGTTCATTAACTAAACATGCTAACTGATAAATTCAATAGCAAGCTGTTAACATATAATTAATTAATGTTAGTTAATCTGTTTAACTTTAATGTTTTGTATATTAAAAAATTTTAAATTTTTGAAACACTTTGGGGTTATGACATGTGGTATCAGAGCATGGTTCAAACACTAGGCCTTGATGTGGCCCAATTACTTTCCGTGGAACAATAAAAATAATATACTAACTTGTATTTTGTTTTATGTGAAAGGCAGAAAATTACTTTTCTGAATCTAACAAGAAGGTATAGAGAACTTAGGAGAATATGCTGAGGAGGAATCTCCAAACACTGAGACCAGACAGATGACCAGAGAACC
Source organism: Pseudotsuga menziesii (assembly GCA_001517045.1). Classification (NCBI taxonomy): domain Eukaryota; kingdom Viridiplantae; phylum Streptophyta; class Pinopsida; order Pinales; family Pinaceae; genus Pseudotsuga; species Pseudotsuga menziesii. The sequence continues at coordinate 344,143 of LPNX010692145.1, read as the reverse complement.
TATGATTGAGGAGGTAACTGCTCACTCCACAGAGTTGATGCATACCACAAAGAGTTTAAATACTGAAATAGAATAAGTCAAGAAGGATAATGAAAGAATTTTGAAGACTCATGAGGAGTTAAATCAAATTCTGATAGAGAAATTTCAGACTGAAGGGAAAAATAGAAGGTCTGAATCTGAAGAAGCTAGCCATCAAAACGGGTCCAAAAAGATGAAACTAGCTAAACCTGATAACAGTTCATCATCAGAAGAAAGTAAGGAACAATAGAGCTATTACACTACTAGTGACAGTAATGAGGCCGAGTTGTATAAAAGGAAGAAAAAGTATAGACCTTATGAAGAGATTTTTGGGGAGTTCAAGAAAATAAATCCCCCAACTTTCAATGGAGAAACTGAAAAAGGAGAAGAGGTGGAATCCTGGTTATCCAGGATGAGAAAATACTTTCAGATTTATAATTATTCAAATCAGCTGAAGGCGAGAATGGCCATCTATAACCTTTCTGGAAAGGTAGATATATGGTGGCAAGATTTAAAGAGGGTTAAGGGGATTAAAGAAAAAGAGGTCAATTGGAGTACTTTTAAAAGGTACTTCAAGAAGAAGTTTCTGTCTGAACAATACTATGAAGAAAAGGCCAAGGAGTTTTATGAGTTAAAGCTTGGGTCCATGACTATGAAAGACTTAAATAGAAAGTTCTTAAGTCTGTTAAGGTATGTGCCCTATTTAGTTGATGAGAAACCTAAAGTACAGCGGTTTCTCAGCTTCCTGCCATACCATATAAAAGACAGAATCGAATATGATAACCCCAAAACTCTGGAAGAAGCTATGCGAAAAGCTAATTTCTGTTTTGAACAGAACAAAAAGAAGGAAGGAATAGCCAATTGGAAGGCTAAAAAGAATGGTAGTCAGTCTGAATTCAAGAAAAAGGAGTTTGTACCCCAGAAAAATTTCAAGAACAATAAGAACAGAAACCATTCTAATGGTAGGAACTTTCAGGGAAGAAAAAATGGTGCTTCAAATAACTCCAATAACTTCAAGGGCAGCAAGGAGGTTTCTAACAATCATGGAAATTTTACTAAGAATTTCGAACGGAAGGAACCTGTTAAGTGTTGGGAGTGCAATGGTCCACACTATGCTTTAGTTTGCCCAAATCGAAAGAATCCAAACAACAATATTCATACAATACAAGATGAAATGACTGTTGGAGACTTTGTAAGGACCATGCCCCGAATCAATGCAGCATTGGAGAATCGCCAAGCTGATTACCAAACTTCCATGGTGGAAGTAGAAGGTATGGTTAACAAAACTCCTGTAACTATTTTGATAGATCCAGGTGCTAGCCTAAGTTATATTTCACCACAGATAGTAGAAAAGTGTAATCTGACTGTTGAAAAGTTTGATAACTCTTGGCTAGTTAAACTAGCCACAGGGGCAAAAAGGAAGGTAAATTGTTATGTTAAGGAATGTGTTTTAGATATGAATGATTTTAAAACTACTGTTAAATTAAATGTTTTTCCACTTGGCTCGTATGACATACTTATTGGTATGGACTCGTTAGAACAACACAGGGTAGTTTTAAACTATTTTGATAAAACATTTACGTGTGTAAATAGTAATGAACAACCTGTAATAGTTAAAGGAATTCCTAGGAAAACTGTAATCAAGCAGATTTCTTCCTTACAGCTCAAAAGAGCAGTCAGGAAAGGGTGTAAGGCCTATGCTGTAACTATTACAGATGAGGCGAGTAAATCTGAAAAAAGATAAAATAAAAATAGAGGATATTCCTGTGTTAAATGAATTTATTGATGTTTTTCTGGAGGAAATTCCAGGATTGCCTCCCAGGAGGGAACTGGTTTTCACAATAGAGCTGGTACCAGGTACTGTACCTAGCTCGAAGGCTCCATACCGTATGAATATTCTGGAACTTAACGAATTAAAATCACAGTTAAAGTAATTAATCGATAAGAAATATATTCGTCCTAGTGTGTCTCCTTGGGGAGCACCAGTAATCTTTGTTAAAAAGAAAGACGGAACTATGCGACTTTGCATAGATTACCGTCAACTAAATAAAATGACAATTAAAAGTAGATATCTGTTTCCCCGCATAGATTATCTGTTTGATCAGCTACGTCGAGCTACGGTGTTCTGTAAGATAGACCTGAGATCAGGCTATCATCAAGTAAGAATAAAAGAAGAGGACATATTCAAGACAGCTTTCAGAACTAGGTATGGACATTACGAATTTGTCGTAATGCCATTCGGGCTTACTAATGCCCCATCCGTCTTTATGTGTCTAATGAACAACATAATGCATAAATATTTGGACAAATTTGTTGTTGTATTCATCGATGACATCTTAATCTATTCTAAAAATGAATAGGAACATAAGGAACACTTACGGATAGTCTTACAAGAACTGCGAGAGTAACAACTCTTTGCGAAGTTCAGTAAGTGTGATTTCTTCAAGGATGAAATCCAGTACTTAGGTCACGTGGTGACTAAAGAAGGGATTTCAGTTGATCCTGAAAAGATCAGAGCAATTGAAGAATGGCCAGTACCAAAAGATGTAACAAATGTTAGGTCTTTCATGGGAATCACTGATTATTATCGGAGATTCATAGAAGGCTTTTCAAAAATAGCCAACACAATCACTTCCTTGCAAAAGAAAGGCAAGAAATTCGATTGGAACATAAAATGCGAAGAAATCTTTAAGAAACTAAAAAATTTATTAACAATTGTGCCTATTCTAAGAATAGTGGATCCCAATAAGGATTTCGTGGTTTTCACCGATGCTTGTAATGACGGTCTAGGCAGAGTACTGACTCAGGATGGGCATGTCATTGCCTATGAGTCCAGGAAGCTAAAGATCCATGAAAAGAATTATGCCACGTATGATTTACAGTTGGGTGCTATTATTCATGCCTTAAAAATGTGGTGACACCACTTAATAGGTAGAAAGTTTACTCTAATGACTGATAATAAGGGTCTAAAATACCTTTTAGGTCAGCCCAACTTAAATCCAAGGCAAGCAAGATGGTTAGCCTTCCTAAGTGAATACGATTTCGAAATTCAACACATAAAAGGAAAAGAAAATAAAGTAGCTGATGCTTTGAGAAGAAATGCAAAGCTAAATTTTACAATAGCAATCAGTACTTACAACTCTGATTTAAATGAACAGCTGACTGAAGCGATAAAATTGGATGAAATTTATCAAAAATTACAAGCTACAGCTAAAGAAGAACCCACAGAAAGTTTAATTAAGGGTTATAGTCTAAATAAAGATGGATTTTTATCCTTTAAGGACAGACTGTATGTGCCAAATGTGTCTAAATTTAAATTGCTGATTCTGGATGAAGTGCATAAAACCCCTTATTCAGGGCATCCAGGATACCAGAAGACTGTCACCATGTTGAGAAAAGATTATTTCTGGCCTAATATGAAATCTGAAGTAGCTGAGTATATAGCTAGATGTTTGGACTGTCAACAAGTGAAGACAGAACATCAACATCCAGCTGGGTTGTTGCAACCCTTGCCTATTCCTAGCTGGAAGTGGGAAATAATCATCTTAGATTTCATTACTGGATTACCCAGAAATCAAAATCAGAATGATTCAATTATGGTGGTAGTAGATAAATTAAGTAAAGCAGCACATTTTATTCCTGTTAAGACCACCTACAAAGCTGCAAATATAGCAGACATTTTCTTAAAGCATATTTTTCGGTTACATGGTGTACTGAAGGTTATTATTTCAGACAGGGATCCTAAATTCACAGGGAATTTCTGGAAATCCTTGTTTAAAGGATTAAACACCACACTGAATTTCAACACCTATTTCCATCCTCAGATGGATGGACAGACTGAAAGAGTTAACCAGGTATTGGAAGATCTGTTAAGAATGTACGTTAAGGATCAACCAGGTAAGTGGGAGGATTACTTACATTTAGCATAATTTGCATACAATAACAACTATCAATCATCAGCTAAGTTCAGCCCTTTTGAAATTCTGTATGGGCGTAAATGTAACACTCCTATCTCCTGGAATAATCTAGTAGATAGATTAGTGTTGGGACCCGAATTATTAAAAGAAATGGAACAGATTGTAAAACTAGTGCAGGAGAACTTGAAGGTTTCCCAAGATCGGCAAAAGGGCCAAGCGGATTTAAAAAGAACTCCCAAAGAGTTCCAGGTGGGTGAGCACGTGTTCATAAAGGTAAGACCAAAGAAAATCTCCCTAAGACTAGGGAGTTGTGAAAAATTAGCGCCACGTTACTGTGGTCCGTTTGAAATTTTATCTAGAGTTGGTCAATTTGCATATCAGCTAGCGTTACCACTTAATTTAAAAGTGCACAATGTTTTTCATATTTCTGTTCTGAAAAAGTATGTTCATGATGCTACTCATGTGATTGGTTGGAATGTTGTACAGGTAGAACCAGAAGGGGAAGTTCTGGTGGAACCAGACTATATCCTCGGGAGGAGGGAAATTACTCTGCGGAACTGCACAATTGGACAGCTAAAGGTGCAATGGAAGCACCTTAGTCCTAAAGAAGCTACTTGGGAACTGGAAAGTAAGATGTGGGAAGCATACCCGAATATGTTCCAGGAAGTTCCTGAAGAAGAAGAATAAGTAACATCAAGGACGATGTTACATTTTAAGGGGGTGTGTATGTCACATACCCCAATTTTGTAAAATTATGTAATTTGTTTTATTATATTTCTCAGACATTATGTTAAACTTAATCCTAAGTAGGGATTGATGACTCAGCAGAGTCAACAGTAATGGAGTGTAATTCAGAATATTTTATTATTAATAAATAAATTATGGAGACAACAGCATGGGAGAGCTGTTAGAAGAGGTTACTCATCAAACTGGTGGATGGAACTAGGTGGAAAGGCAAAAGGACAAGTGGCAACATCCTCAAACACTTCCTAAGTTGCAGTGGAAACTTCCCTATATTTGGGGTCATGATTCCCCAAGAAAGTGGAATCAGAGCAGGTGGCTCATTAAATCACAGTTAACCCAACAAAGGCCTAGGCAATCTTTTAAAAGTACTCAATGAAGAGAGCTGAGGCTACTCAGATTTTATTCTAGAGAGAATTCATTCAGGTGAATGTTATTCAGGAATTTCATTGAGGAAAGAGGGAAAAACAGTAAGGAAGTGTTCTGAGTGTATTGTTGCAGTAACTTGATTTTATTTACAGCTTTTAGCTGGGAGGACTTGCTGATAAGTTCTGTATTCATACTGAGTTTGAGGACTGGTATCTAACATTGCTGCACTTAGTTCCAGCCAGGGAGACCAGAGCAAGCTCGGGGGTCCTGAGAAGTCGCTGTCTGGGCGCTCTCCAGGAGTTGGTAGGGAGGAACGGCCTCCCATTGCTCTTGTTGTCCACAGCCTAAAATAGGTTCTGTCAATTGTTTCTTTCAGTTTACTGAATATGAATGGATGCATGTTGTGTTTCTTTTTTATGTTAGAAGAGTTAGTAGTTTCAGTAAAATTTAGTATCTTAGAATATCAGTAGTTAAATATGTGATTAGTTACTGTGTTTTTCCACATCTGGGATCACCAGATCGTACTCCAGCATAGTATCTCAGTGTTGAGAAGTAGTACTCTTCTGAACCGAGTTTCCTAGTTTACTTGCAGTTACTATAAATGTTTTCATAAATTCATAAGTTATTTTCCTACAGTCTTAAAAACTATTCCTAGTACTGTATTGTTGTTTCCATTAGATTCTTCAGTAAGAATAGATATTAAAAGTTAGACTAGAATTTCTTACTGTTTACTTTATAGTTCCATTTCATGTTTTCGGATAACTTCATTTCTAAAAATAAACTCAAACAAGAACCAGTTATGTAATGTAAATATTCTGTCAACTATTCCAGACTGGTGGTTATAAATGGTTATATTGTTTTCCTTTCTTTATTAATTAATTTCTTTTATTTTTAAACTAGGTTCGAACAGGTCATAGAGTTTTCATTCTTTTATTTCGAATAGAAATAAGTTAATGTTTGTACTTACAGTAGATACATAAGTAACTTTATAACTAAGGAAAATAAATTAATTTCAGCAGAACATAGATAGAATAGTCTAAACCATAAAGGAATCAAATAATAAATATTATTCGAACATGTTATAAAAATAAACAAGGTTACATAGATGGATATCTATTACTCCACTTAAAATAAGATTATTGTTTGGTAGTAGTAATTACTAATAATAATAATATGTATCTAATATCAACTTAAGAAGTAACACATATTATTTATATTACAAATTGGAGTTAACAATACCCTGATTTACAGGTCACTAGTCTTCTCCAAGATTCTTTAGTTAAAGTAATTAAACACCAAATATAAGATCTTATATGATTAAGGGTATAAACCCTATACACATTTATTACTTAACAAAGATTTTCATAATAAGCAAACCATATTATAACCCAGGGTTTTAATCTGACAATAACTTTATAAAAGAATTTTTACTTAAAATAAATAACTCTGTTGCATAATTAAAATGAAGGTAAATAACAGAACTGCTTGTACAGTGAGCTTAAGAAATGGGTAATAATATTTTATTTACCCGCAGATACAATAGAAATAGTATTATTATATTTTAGTATCAAAATAAGAAATAGTATTGTGCTCAAACTGTAAAAGTTAGAGTTTAACCCTACATTATCCAGTTATGCAAATAGCAAATAATTATAAAAATAACACAACAATTTACTTGCAACCGTATTATAAAATAATACTATAAGGCTGTTCTAAGCCGGTATATTATTTATTTCTTACACATTTTATAGACTAAGAGTAAACGAATAATACAAACAGAGATACAGATAGAATTTGTAGGTAATACCCAGTAACAAATTAAGAAACAAAAATAGTAATAATCTCTTAAACGGTAATTAGGGTTTGACCCGATAAATACCTGTATATGCAGTGAAATATTAATTATAAATTAAAGACGATAATTTACATACGGTCGCTTTATAAATTTACAGTGGAAGGCTATCACAATGCCTGCATCTATCTTATTACACCTCATATCTTTTAAATTTAAAACTGTATATGGAAAAATAGATCAGATTATGCAGGAAGATAGTAATTATTTATATTATAAACCCTTGGGTGAAAAACCCTGAACTAATAAAGTATAGTCAAAGCAAAGAGCCAAGGTCTTAACCTCTTCGCAAACAGGCTTACAGCCTAAGTTTTTTCTTTACAGCATTAAAAAGTATAAAAGCAAACTGATATTTACAACTGCGGCCTAAGCTGTAAACACCCTCACATCATGTGAAGGGTTTCACCTAATAATTTTTAAAAACCAGCAGTCTTAATGCCGAAACGAAGCAGCAAGGGTTTTAGACTTTTTAAGTCAACCCTTGAAAATTTTTCCAACTGAAAACCATAAGGGGACTGGCCATGGCATAACCAGGCTTACCAGGAGTGAAGCCTGCTTGCCCCAGTCTTCTACCTTCGGCCGCGGCTTGAAGTTGTAAGAGCCTGCAAATGCAAAGATCGAACCCTACATAAGAATGTCGTATCCAAAGAAATTTTAAAAGTTGTAAAAGTCTAACAGTAAACAAAATGTAAATATTTACCTATTTCGTGGAGGAGGCACGACCATCAACTTCTTGTCAAATCTAACAGCGCAGGGAGGTGGCTCCTGTAAGAAGGTAAAGGAATATTTCCTCACAAACTTTGCACAGAGATTAAGACTGTGGATTCAACACGCGAAACCCCAGAGGAAGGAAAAAAATTTGCAAGGGTTCGGCTCAGACTGTTGAAGAAGCAGTAATGGAGAAGCAAAGGATTGCACTCCAGCATACAATGAAGGGAGAAAACCACGAGAAGGAACGACAAGGAGGAGTCGACACGGAGTAAAGACCACGCAGGAATGCTCAACACCATTGCAGAGCAACCAGCGCCGAGAGGGACGTAGAAAATAAGAGTTTAGGGTTAACTTACAACGCTTATATCCACACAATGCATGGCTGGAGTGTTGCCACGACAGTGGTTTAATATTTCACCAAGAGTGGGTTTCATCATATAGTCAACCAACGTCTCGAACGAGGAATGATTTCCAAATCATTCGTTGAGTAAGGTTTTCCAAAGTCATGGAGCGAGGACCATAACCTACACTGCATGCAAATGATGGTGTTCATTACTCTCCACTATTATATCAACCTTGAAAATCATAAGCAAATGGTGTATTAATATCATAGAATTATTGAGCTCGATGTTAGGGAAGATTTCGATAAAAATCTTAACCTTGATTTTATAGTTTACACTCATTGGAGAATAGTATATAGTATAATATATTATATTTTATGAAGAGAACTTTGTCACTAAAGTTAATATAAACTATCCCCTATGATACAAGGTGTTTTAAGTTCCTTATCAAATAAAAAGTGTATTAGCATAAAGATCATGGTTTTTGATTGAGGTAAACTAGGAAATCTTAGAGTCATAATTTTTTATTTGCTTCTAATCTTGAAACCATCCTTTATAGTCAAGTAATAACTCTTCAATAGTATAAAAATTGTACTGAAGTGGATAATCTTATGGTTGAATCCAAGCTCAAGGCTGGATAAATTGTAAAAAGACTAATCAATGATTCTAATTGTTATAAGCTAATTATTTTCCTTTAAATTGCCTAGCATAGTTTAAAAACATTTAAAGGAAGTATGATAGTAGGAAGCTGGGTTATTTTCTTTCTACTTATCTCTTAAAAGAGTTATTTACCATTGTTAAAATAATAATTGTAGTACAAGGCACATAATATAAGGAAGTAATAAATTACCATGGAAGATGATGGTTTTACTTCAGGTGATAACCTCAATAAAAAGTGAAGACATGGCAGAAAATAATTTAATAGGCCGAAAACCCTGCAGTAATACAAGAAGTCTTTTATCAGTCTTCACTTAACTCGAATTGCTTGTATATGTTTAAATCCTTATTATAGATATTATAATTTTTTTTCTCTACTGTGATTCTTAAGGAATTGACAAGATAATTGTACATAAATTACAACTGTAATAGACTAGAGAAATTGACATATCAGTAAGAACAATATGTATTTCTGCTAGCAAGAAATTACATGATTATACCTTAACTTAAAGTTGAATGTTTTGTCTCTTTCTTCAAACCTTTTTGCTTACAACGAACTTATAATAAATACTCTAGAATTACGAATTGCAGCACCACAACTTATTACCTGTACATCTGTAAGAAAAGCGGAAACTGTTGCGTTAGCTCGAAAGCTAAGTAAGCCAGGATATACATGACAGTTCACCTTATGATCACAAAAGGAACAAAAGTCAGTAAGCTGAAAAATATATGTTCATTAACTAAACATGCTAACTGATAAATTCAATAGCAAGCTGTTAACATATAATTAATTAATGTTAGTTAATCTATTTAACTTTAATGTTTTGTAGATTTAAAAATTTTAAATTTTTCGAAATTTTTGGGGTTATGACATGTGGTATCAGAGCATGGTTCAAACACTAGGCCTTGATGTGGCCGAATTACTTTCCCCAGAACAATAAAAATAATATACTAACCTGTATTTTGTTTTATGTGAAAGGCAGAAAATTACTTTTCTGAATCTAATAGGTAGGTATGGAGTACTTAGGAGAATATGCTGAGGAGGAATGTCCAAACACTGAGACCAGACAGATGACTAGAGAACCTATGATTGAGGAGGTAACTTCTCACTCCACAAAGTTGATGTAGAGCACAAAGAGTTTAAAGAATGAAATAGAATCAGTCAAGAAGGATAATGAAAGAATTCTGAAGACTCAAGAGGAGTTAAATCATATTCTGATAGAGAAATTTCAGACTGAAGGGAAAAATAGAAGGTCTGAATCTGAAGAAGCTAGCCATCAAAAAGGGTCCAAAAAGATGAAACTAGCTAAACCTGATAATAGTTCATCATCAGAAGAAAGTAAGGAACAACAGAGCTATTACACTACTAGTGACAGTAGTGAGGCCGAGTTGTATAAAAGGAAGAAAAAGTACAGGCCTTATGAAGAGATTTCTGGGGAGTTCAAGAAAATAAAACCCCCAACTTTCAATGGAGAAACTGAAAAAGGAGAAGAGGCGGAATCCTGGTTATCCGGGATGAGAAAATACTTTCAAGTTTATAATTATTCAAATCAGCTGAAGGCGAGAATGGCCATCTATAACCTTTCTAGAAAGGTAGATATATGGTGGCACAATTTGAAGAGGGTTAAGGGGATTAAAGAAAAATAGGTCAATTGGAGTACTTTTAAAAGGTACTTCAAGAAGAAGTTTCTGTCTGAACAATACTATGAAGAAAGGGCCAAGGAGTTTTATGAGTTAAATCTTGGGTCCATGACTATGAAAGACTTAAACAACAAGTTCTTAAGTCTGTTAAGGTATGTACCGTATTTAGTTGATGAGAAACCTAAAGTACAATGGTTTCTCAGCTACCTGCCATACCATATAAAAGACAGAATTGAATATGATAACCCCAAAACTCTGGAAGAAGCTATGGGAAAAGCTAATTTCTATTTTGAACAGAACAAAAAGAAGGAAGGAATAGCCAATTGGAAGGCTAAAAAGAATGGTAGTCAGTCTGAATTCAAGAAAAAGGAGTTCGCACCCCAGAAAAATTTCAAGAACAACAAGAAAAAAAACCATTCTAATGGTAGGAACTTTCAGGGAAGCAAAAATGGTGCTTCAAATAACTCCAATAACTTCAAGGGCAGCAAGAAGGTTTCTAACAATCATGGAAATTTTACTAAGAATTTTGAACGGAAGGAACCTGTTAAGTGTTGGGAGTGCAATGGTCCACACTATGCTTCAGTTTGCCCAAATAGGAAGAAGCCAAACAACAATATTCATACAATACAAGATGAAATGACTATTGGAGACTTTGCAAGGACCATGCCCCGAATCAATGTAGCATTGGAGAATTGCCAAGCTGATTACCAAAATTCCATGGTGGAAGTAGAAGGTATGGTTAACAAAAATCCTGTAACTATTTTGATAGATCTAGGTGCTAGCCTAAGTTATATTTCACCACAGATAGTAGAAAAGTGTAATATGATTGTTGAAAAGTTTGATAACTCTTGGCTAGTTCAACTAGCCACAGGGGAAAAAAGGAAGTAAATTTTTATGTTAAGGAATGTGTTTTAGATATGAATGATTTTAAAACTGCTATTAAATTAAATGTTTTGCCACTTGGCTCGTATGACATACTTATTGGTATGGACTGGTTAGAACAACACAGGGTAGTTTTAAACTGTTTTGATAAAACGTTTACATGTGTAAATAATAATAAACAGCCTGTAATAGTTAAAGGTTCTCCTAGGAAAACTATAATCAGGAAGATTTCTGCCTTACAGCTCAAAAGAGCAATCAGGAAATGGTGTAAGGCCTATGCTGTAACTATTACAGATGAGGCAAGTAAATCTGAAAAAGATAAAATAAAAATAGAGGATATTCCTGTGTTAAATAAATTTATTGATATTTTTCCGGAGGAAATTCCAGGATTACCTGCCAAGAGGGTACTGGATTTCATAATAGAGCTGGTACCAGGTGCTATACCTAGCTCGAAGGCTCCGTACCGTATGAATATTCTGTAACTTAACGAATTAAAATCACAGTTAAAGGAATTAATTGATAAGAAATATATTCGTCCTAGTGTGTCCCCTTGGGGAGCACCAGTAATCTTTGTTAAAAAGAAAGATGAAACTACGCGACTTTGCATAGATTACCGTCAACTAAATAAAATGACAATTAAAAATAGATATCCGTTGCCCCGCATAGATGATCTGTTTGATCAGCTACGTGGAGCTACGGTGTTCTCTAAGATAGACCTGAGATCAGGCTAACATCAAGTAAGAATTAAAGAAGAGGACATATTCAAGACAGCTTTCAGAACTAGGTATGGACATTACGAATTTGTCGTAATGCCATTCGGGCTTACTAATGCCCCAGCCGTCTTTATGTGTCTAATGAACAACATAATGCATAAATATTTGGACAAATTTGTTGTCGTATTCATCGATGACATCTTAATATATTCTAAAAATGAAGAGGAACATAAGGAACACTTACGGATAGTCTTACAAGAACTGCGAGAGCAACAGCTCTTTGCGAAGTTCAGTAAGTGTGATTTCTTCAAGGATGCAATCCAGTACTTAGGTCACGTGGTGACTAAAGAAGGGATTTCAGTTGATCCTGAAAAGATCAGAGCAATTGAAGAATGGCCAGTACCAAAAGACGTAACAGATGTTAGGTCTTTCATGGGAATCACTGGTTATTACCGGAGATTCATAGAAGGCTTTTCAAAAATAGCCAACCCAATCACTTCCTTGCAAAAGAAAGGCAAGAAAATCGATTGGAACATAAAATGAGAAGAAAGATTTAAGAAACTAAAAACTTTATTAACAACTGCACCTATTATAAGAATAGCGGATCCCAATAAGGATTTCGTGGTTTGCACCGATGCTTGTAATGACGGTCTAGGCGGAGTACTGACTTAGGATGGGCATGTCATTGCCTATGAGTCTAGGAAGCTAAAGATCCATGAAAAGAATTATGCCACGTATGATTTAGAGCTGGATGCTGTTATTCATGCCTTAAAAATGTGGCGACGCCACTTAATAGGTAGAAATTTTACTCTAATGACTGATAATAAGGGTCTAAAATACCTTTTAGATCAGCCCAACTTAAATGCAAGGCAAGCAAGATGGTTAGCCTTCCTAAGTGAATACAATTTCGAAATTCAACACATAAAAGGAAAATAAAATAAAGTAGTTGATGCTTTGAGCAGAAGTGCAAAGCTAAATTTTACAACAGCAATCAGTACTTACAACTCTGATTTAAATGAACAGCTGACTGAAGCGATAAAATTGGATGAAATTTATCAAAAATTACAAGCTACAGTTAAAGAAGAACCCACAGAAAGTTTAATTAAGGGTTATAGTCTAAATAAAGATGGATTTTTATTGTTTAAGGACAGACTGTATGTGCCAAATGTGTCTAAAGTTAAATTGCTGATTCTGGATGAAGTGCATAAAACCCCTTATTCAGGGCATCCAGGCTACTAGAAGACTGTCACCATGTTGAGAAAAGATTATTTCTGGCCTAATATGAAATCTAAAGTAGCTGAGTATATCGCTAGATGTTTGGACTGTCAACAAGTGAAGACAGAACATCAACATCCAGCTGGGTTGTTGCAACCCTTGCCTATTCCTAGCTGGAAGTGGAAAATAATCAGCTTAGATTTCATTACTAGATTACCCAGAAATCAAAATTAGAATGATTCAATTATGGTGGTAGTAGATAAATTAAGTAAAGCAGCACATTTTATTCCTGTTAGGAACACCTACAAAGCTGCAAATATAGCAGACATTTTCTTAAAGCAGATTTTTTGGTTACATGGTGTACCGAAGGTTATTATTTCAGATAGGGATCCTAAATTCACAGGGAATTTATGGAAATCCTTGTTTAAAGGATTAAACACCACACTGAATTTCAGCACCTCTTTCCATCCTCAGACGGACGGACAGACTGAAAGAGTTAACCAGGTATTGGAAGATCTGTTAAGAATGTACGTTAAGGATCAACCAGGTAAGTGGGAGGATTACTTGAATTTAGTAGAATTTGCATACAATAACAACTATCAATCATCAGCTAAGTTCAACCCTTTTGAAATTCTGTATGGGCGTAAATTTAACACTCGTATCTCCTAGAATAATCCAGTAGATATATTAGTGTTGGGACCTGAATTATTAAAAGAAATGGAACATATTGTAAAACAAGTGCAGGAGAACTTGAAGGTTTCCCAAGATCGGCAAAAGAGCCAAGCAGATTTAAAAAGAACTCCTAAAGAGTTTCAGGTGGGTGAGCATGTGTTCATAAAGGTAAGACCAAAGAAAAGCTCCCTAAGACTAGGGATTTGTGCAAAATTAGCGCCACGTTACTGTGGTCCATTTGAAATTTTATCTAGAGTTGGTCAAGTTGCATATCAGCTAGTGTTACCACCTAATTTAAAAGTGCACAATGTTTTTCATATTTCTATTCTGAAAAAGTATGTTCATGATGCTACTCATGTGATTGATTGGAATGTTGTACAGGTAGAACCAGAAGGGGAAGTTCTGTTGGAACCGGATTGTATCCTCGGGAGGAGGGAAATTACTTTGTGGAACCGCACAATTGGACAGCTAAAGGTGCAATGGAAGCACCTTAGTCCTGAAGAAGCTACTTGGAAACTGGAAAGTAAGATGCGGGAAGCATACCCGAATCTGCTCCAGGAAGTTCCTGAAGAAGAAGAATAAGTAACATCGAGGACGATGTTACATTTTAAGGGGGTGTGTATGTCACATACCCCAATTTTGTAAAATTATGTAATTTGTTTTATTATATTTCTGACACATTATGTTAAACTTAATCCTAAGTAGGGATTGATGACTTAGTAGAGTCAATAGTAATGGAGTGTAATTCAGAATATTTTATTATTAGTAAATAAATTATGGGGACAACAACATGGGAGAGCTGTTAAAAGAGGCTACTGGTCAAACTAGTGGATGGAACCAGGTGGAAAGGCAAAAGGACAAGTGGCAGCATCCTCAAACACTTCCTAAGTTGTAGGTGGCAACTTCCCTATATTTGGGGTCATGATTCCCCAAGAAAATGGAATCAAAGCAGGTGGCTCATTAAATGACAGTTAACCCAACAAAGACCTAGGCAATCTTTTAAAAGTACTCAATGAAGAGAGCTGAGGCTGCTCAGATTTTATTCTAGAGAGAATTCATTCAGGTGAATGTTATTCAGGAATTTCATTGAGGAAAGAGGGAAAAACAGTAAGGAAGTGTTCTGAGTGTATTGCTAAAGTAACTTGATTTTATTTACAGCTTTTAGCTGGGAGGACTTGCTGAAAAGTTCTGTATTCATACTGAGTTTGAGGACTGGTATCTGACATTACCACACCTAGTTCCATCCAAGGATACCAGAGCAAGCTCGGGGGTCCTGAGAAGTCGCTGTCTGGGCGCTCTCCAGGAGTTGGTAGGGAGGAATGGCCTCCCATTGCTGTCGTTGTCCACAGCCTAAAACAGGTTCTGTCAATTGTTTCTTTCAGTTTACTGAATATTAATGGATGCATGTTATGTTTCTTTTATATGTCAGAAGAGTTAGTAGTTTCAGTAAAAGTTAGTATCTTAGAATATTAGTAGTTAAATCTATGATTAGTTACTGTGTTTTTCTACATCTGGGATCACCAGATCGTACTCCAGCACAGTATCTCGGTGTTGAGAAGTAGTACTCTTCCGAACCGAGTTTCCTAGTTTACTTGCAGTTACTATAAATGTTTTCATAAATTCATAAGTTATTTTCCTATAGTCTTAAAAACTATTCCTAGTACTGTATTGTTGTTTCCATTAGATTCTTCAGTAAGAATAGATATTAAAAGTTAGACTAGAATTTCTTACTGTTTACTTTATAGTTCCATTTCATGTTTTCGGATAACTTCATTACTAAAAATAAACTCAAACAAGAACCAGTTATGTAATGTAAATATTCCGTCAACTATTCCAGACTGGTGGTTATAAATGGTTATATTGTTTTCCTTTTTCTATTAATTAATTTCTTTTATTTTTAAACTAGGTTCGAACAGGTCACAGAGTTTTCATTCTTTTATTTCGAAAAGAAATAAGTTAATGTTTGTACTTACAGTAGATACATAAGTAACTTTATAACTAAGGAAAATAAATTAATTTCAGCAAAACATAGATAGAAGAGTATAAACTATAAAGGAATCAAATAATAAATATTATTCGAACATGTTATAAAAATAAACAAGGTTACATAGATGGAGATCTATTACTCCACTTAAAATAAGATTATTGTTTGGTAGTAGTAATTACTAATAATAATAATATGTATCTAATATCAACATAAGAAGTAACAAATATTATTTATATTACAAATTGGAGTTAACAATACCCTAATTTACAGGTCACTAGTCTTCTCCAAGATTCTTTAGTTAAAGTAATTAAACACCAAATATAAGATCTTATATGATTAAGGGTATAAACCCTATACATATTTATTACTTAACAAAGATTTTCATAATAAGAAAACCATATTATAACCAAGGGTTTTAATCTGAAAATAACTTTATAAAAGAATTTTTACTTAAAATAAATAACTCAGTTGCATAATTAAAATGAAGGTAAATAACAGAACTGCTCGTACAACGAGCTTAAGCAATAGGTAATAATCTTTTATTTACCCGCAGATACAATAGAAATAGTATTATTATATTTTAGTATCAAAATAAGAAATAGTATTGTGCTCAAACTGTAAAAGTTAGAGTTTAACCCTACATTATCCAGTTATGCAAATTGCAAATAATTATAAAAATAAGACAACAATTTACTTGCAGCCGTATTATAAAATAATACTATAAGGCTGTTGTAAGCCGGTATATTATTTATTTCTTACACATTTTATAGACTAAGAGTAAACGAATAATACAAACAGAGATACAGATAGAATTTGTAGGTAATACCCAGTAACAAATTAAGAAACAAAAATAGTAATAATCTCTTAAACGGTAATTAGGGTTTGACCCTATAAATACCTGTATATGCAGTGAAATATTAATTATAAATTATAGATGATAATTTACATACGGCTGCTTTATAAATTTACAGTGGAAGGCTATCACAATGCCTGCATCTATCTTATTACACCTCATATCTTTTAAATTTAAAACTGTATATGGAAAAATAGATCAGATTATGCAGGAAGATAGTAATTATTTATATCATAAACCCTTGGGTTAAAAACCATGAACCAATAAAGTATAGTCAAAGGAAAGTGCCGAGGTCTTAACCTCTTCGCAAACAGGCTTATAGCCTAAGTTTTTTCTTTACAGCATTAAAAAGTATAAAAGCAAACTGATATTTACAACTGCGGCCTAAGCCGTAAACACCCTCACATCATGTGAAGGGTTTCACCTAATAATTTTGAAAAACCAGCAGTCTTAATGCCAAAACGAAATAGCAAGGGTTTCATACTTTTTAAGTCAACCATTGAAAATTTTTCCAACTGAAAACCATAAGGGGAGCGGCCATGCCGTAACCAGGCTTACCAGGAGTGAAGCCTGCTTGCCCCGGTTTTCTACCTTCAGCCGCGCCTTGAAGTTGTAAGAGCCTGCAAATGCAAAGATCGAACCCTACATAAGAATGATGTATCCAAAGAAATTTTAAAAGTTGTAAAAGTTTAACAGTAAAAAAAATGTAAATCTTTACCTATTTCGTGGAGGAGGCACAACCATCAACTTCTTGTCAAATCTAACAGCGCAGGGAGGTGGCACCTGTAAGAAGGTAAAGGAATATTTCCTCACAAACTTTGCACAGAGATTAAGACTGCGGATTCAACACGCGAAACCCCGGAGGAAGGCAAAACATTTGCAAGGGTTCGGCTCAGACTGTTAAAGAAGCGGTAATGGAGAAGCAAAGGACTGCACTCCAGCATACAATGAAGGGAGCAAGCCATGACCAGGAACGAAAAGGAGGAGTTGACACAGAGTAAATACCATGCAGGAATGCTCAACACCATTGCAGAGCAACCAGCGCCGAGAGGGACAGAGAAAATAAAATTTTAGGGTTAACTTACAATGCTTATATCCACACGATGCATGGCTGGAGTGTTGCCACGACAGTGGTTTAATATTTCACCAAGAGTGGGTTTCATCGTATAGTCAACCAACGTCTCGAAGGAGGAATCATTTCCAAATCATTCTTTGAGTAAGGTTTTCCAAAGTCGTGGAGCGAGGACCATAACCTACGCTGCATGCAAATGATGGTGTTCATTACTCTCCACTATTATATCAACCTTGAAAATCATAAGTAAATGGTGTATTAATACCATAGAATTATTGAGCTCGATGTTAGGGAAGATTTCGATAAAAATCTTAACCTTGATTTTATAGTTTACACTCATTGGAGAATAGTATATAGTATAATATATTACATTTTATGAAGAGAACTTTCGCACTTAAGTTAATAAAAACTATCCCCTATGATACAAGGTGTTTTAAGTTCCTTATCAAATAAAAAGAGTATTAGCATAAAGATCATGGTTTTTGATTGAGGTAAACTAGGAAATCTTAGAGTCATTTATTTTGATTTGCCTCTAATCTTGAAACCATCCTTTATAGTGAAGTAATAACTCTTCAATAGTATAAAAATTGTACTAAAGCGGATAATCTTATGGTTGAATCCAAGCTCAAGGCTGGATAAATTGTAATAAGACTAATCAATGATTCTAATTGTTATAAGCTAATTATTTTCCTTTAAATTTCCTAGCATAGTTTAAAAACTTATAAAGGAAGTATGATAGTAGGAAGCTGGGTTATTTTCTTTCTACTTATCTCTTGAAAGAGTTATTTACCATTGTTAAAATAATAATTGTAGTACAAGTCACATAAGATATGGAAGTAATAAATTACCATAGAAGACAATGGTTTTACTTCAGGTGATAACCTCAATAACAAGTGAAGACATGGCAGAAAATAATTTAATAGGCCAAAAACCCTGCAGTAATACAAGAAGTCTTTTATCAGTCTTCACTTAACTCGAATTGCTTGTATATGTTTAAATCCTTATTATAGATATTATAATTCTGTTTCTCTACTGTGATTCTTAAGGAATTGACAAGATAATTGTACATAAATTACAATTGTAATAGACTAGAGAAATTGACATATCAGTAAGAACAATATGTATTTCTGCTAGCAAGAAATTAGATGATTATACCTTAACTTAAAGTTGAATGTTTTGTCTCTTTCTTCAAAACTTTTCGCTTACGACGAACTTATAATAAATACTCTAGAATTACGAATTGCAGCGCCACAACTTCTTACCTGTACATCTGTAAGAAAAGCGGAAACCGTTGCGTTAGCTTGAAAGCTAAGTAAGCCAAGATATACATGATAGTTCACCTTATGATCACAAAAGGAACAAAAGTCAGTAAGCTGAAAAATATATGTTCATTAACTAAACATGCTAACTGATAAATTCAATAGCAAGCTGTTAACATATAATTAATTAATGTTACTTAATCTGTTTAACTTTAATGTTTTGTAGATTTAAAAATTTTAAATTTTTCAAAATTTTTGTGGTTATGACAAGCTATCCATTGAGCTGCATAGCATTTAATGGGGATGCAGCAGGCCTGCAGACCGTTGGATCTCGAGCTAATCAAGATCCAACGGTCTGCAGTCCTACTACAGCCCCATTAAATGCTCTACAGCTCAATGGATAGCTCTTGCCAAAGAATTAAGTGATGAAGAGTGGTCACTGGTCAATACCAGCCAATATAAGATAGGTATTTTTTTCTTTCATGAGACACATCTCAAGCATAAGTGTATATATCAAGAAAAACTAAGTGATACCTAATTAAAAAAACCAAGAAACCATGGCTTGTTTTATGCTTTGTTCCCATCCTTCGAATCTAAATTCCCTAGAGCTCTCCTTCACTAGTTCAGGTTCTTGCTAATTCTTTTTTAGTGCAATTCCATCCTGGATGAAGGAAAAATCCTCTTGCATATAAAATAGATCGATTGAAGGAAAACCATACATCTTAGGATTCCATAAATCCTAGGAGTTATCTCATAGCTCTGCATCAGTTGTTTCTTGGTTCTATCAACAATTTTGGATCCTTTAATTCCTTTTATGACTTTCTTGATTACCTTTGATATTGGGTTGCTCCTAGCTCCCTATAACTCCCACTCAAGGTGAGGTGTTCAATCATCTTGGCGGTGTAATGTTCTTGGTTCATTATCACAATCACCTTGGGAACCCTTATCTATTTATTAGGATTTTAAAGGTCTCGAGCTCATTCTTGATTATGTTTCAACTTGGAGCTTTGTCCCTTTTTAGGATTAACATGCGTTTGTCTAACACTATCCTTTTCCTCCTCAAGAGAAGATTGGATGGTGTCTTCTATACTACAGATGGTTCTATCCACATGGATGAATTTTGGGGTTACTATGAAATTTAAACCTTTGCATGGAAAATTTTAGGGGTGGAATTTATTCCATGGGCTAATTTTCGACCATTTTTCCAAAGAAAAGTTTTGTCAATTTGCATTTTTTTCTAAAATTATTTTCCCAACTTCCACAAGATTTAATTATTTTACTCTAAACACCCAAAACTACCTAGAACTATATAAAATCCCTATAAATTTGAAAATTTTACGAAAATATTGCCAAATATTTATTGCCAGAATTTAAGAATTAGTAAGATTTACCGAAGTATATACACTATAAGAACATTATGGATCCTTAAATTTGTCTCTAATCCTTTCCTCAAAATGCTAAGCTTGACTTCATTCAAATTGTGTAATGAGAAGTTGATGACTTTCAATGAATTTTGGAATCATTGTTATTCAAATGATTGATTGGTTGTTCAATAGCCTATCAAATATATATTTCTATCTACCCCTTCCAAACATCTCTTTTCCGCAACTTTGAGGTTCGTGTTAGTGACAACAACCACCCATAGATCGTTAAGCATTAATTGAGCCAACTTGAGATGAAGCGAATGCACACAATGAAATAAGAAGTCGAGCACTACTCTTCTTCACTTCATTTCCCCATGGATTAGGGATCAACCATCAAAGGTGAAATATTCTCCACATCTCCATTACCAAGAATAACAATAAGATTTGTGACATCGATAGTACCAAGGAACAAGAGAGAAAAATCAACAATATTCATGGAATATGGCATCATAAAACCATTATTTTATAATATATTATCATAGAAAAAAGGATATAACAAACCAAAGAATTGTTAAATTTCCATATGCTTAGCTAAGACATCAATATTTCATTTCATTTTCATAACAAAAGCATATAAACAGGATCACTGAAAGATAGACAAGCACAACCATACAAAATGAACACAAAGATTTATCTTGGGAAAACCCTAAATGGAAAAACCTAGCAAAAGCTTCCTCAATATAGATGCCCCAAAAAGATAAAAGATAAAACCAGCAAGGAGATCAAAGCCTGATCCTCCTCCTTCTCCAGCTACTTCTCTTCTCCACTAATGCGCTACACAAGTGAGAGTGTGTGTGTCTCAAATGAGGAGCACTACACCTCTATTTATATTCATCCGTTTACTTAAGTTAACTCATTTGACATGTAGGCTCGAGTTAAATCATGTAGGCTTGAGTTACACATGTAGGCTCAAGTAACCACACTGGGGTGCTGATGACCCACCTTTACAATTAGAGGGGACTACCTCATGACTCTTATTAGTTCTTCTGATTAGGAGCATCGGGCTACAATGTAATACAAGTGGTTCTCCCGGTAGGACCATCGGGGGCCACAAAAAGATACATATAGAATATTCTTCGAAGTTACAATATTTCAACACTCCCCCTTAATGAGAAGGGTATTCTAAAGCAACATCAACAACAACAAGAGTAGAGATAGGGGACATCATCAACAACAATAGGGTAACACATCTATAAATCATTGGAAGCTTTTCAACATAATGTAGTCTTCATGTTCAATCTTCAGTATTCGTCATAAGCAACATCTTCAGTCTTTGATTCGCAACATCTTCAGCATTTTGATCTTTCAATTAGCAATGACATCTTCAACACTTGGACCTTTCGATCAGCAACAACATCTTTAGCATTTTGACCTTTCGGTCAGCAACATCTTCAGCACTTTGACTTTTCGATCAGCAACAACATCTTCAACACCTTGACCTTTCGATCAGCAACAACATCTTCAGTACTTTTACCTCTCGATCAGAAATATCATCATCAACACTTTGCCCTTTTGATTAGCAGCAACATCATCATCATCATATTCTGATCTATCGATCATAATCATCATCACATTCTGATCTTTCGATCAGAAACATCATCATCATACTCTGATCTTTTGATTAGAAACATCATCAACATAGAAACATCATCATCATACTCTGATCTTTCAATCAGAAACATCATCAACATACTCTGATCTTTCAATCAGAAACATCATCATCATACTCTGATCTTTTGATTAGAAACATCATCAACATAGAAACATCATCATCATACTCTGATCTTTCAATCAGAAACATCATCATCATACTCTGATCTTTCGATCAGAAACATCATAATCATAGTGCGTCATCATCATACTCTGATATTTTAGATCAGTACGTCATCATCATCATACTTTGATCTTTCAATCAGTATGTCATCATCATCATACTCTGATATTTCGATCAATACGTCATCATCATCATACTCTAATCTTTCGATCAGTACGACATCATCATCAGCAGCAACAACCTGCAATCCACAACTCAAAGACAAAAAGTCTTTGGATCACTTTTGGACTTAAAGTCCAGGGATGATACAATCCCACCACATTCTCGACAACCAAAGTTACCGGATTGATTACTTGAGAATCAGTCCCTATCACTTTAGGACTAGGTCCAAGGACGATGCAATCCTACCACATTCTTGAGGACCGAAGCCACCGGATTGATTACGGGAGAATCAGTCCCTATCACTTTAGGACTATGTCCAAGGATGATGCAATCCTACCACATTCTCGAGGACCGAAGCCACCAGATTGATTATGGGAGAATCAGCCCCTATCACTTTAGGACTATGTCCAAGGATGATGCAATCCTACCACATTCTCGAGGACCGAAGCCACCGGATTGATTACGGGAGAATCAGTCCCTATCACTTTAGGACGATGTCCAAGGATGATGCAATCCTACCACATTCTCGAGGATCGAGGTCACTGGATCTATTATGGACAAATGTCCCGAGATGATACAATCCCTCTTCATTCTCAAAGACCGAGGTCTCCGGATCACTTTAGGGAAAGTGCCCAGGGATGATACAATCCCACCATGTTCTCGAGGACCAAGGTCACCGGATCTATTGTGGACAGATGTCCCGGGATGATACAATCCCTCTTCATTCTCAAAGACCGAGGTCTCCAGATCACTTTAGGGAAAGTGCCCAGGGATGATACAATCCCACTGCAACATCACTACTCCCCCTTTTGGGGAAGATCTTTTCGAGCCACACCAAGCTTGTATCGAAAGTGTTCGAAATCTACTTGAGGCAGAGGCTTCGTCAGTACATCGTCATCCAAACCATCATCATCTACATATTCATTATGTGAATACTAAACTATCACCATCTGTATCTCCAGTATGTGAATACTGAAAGCATCATCATCTATATCTTCAGTATAGAAATACTGAATCACCATCATCTGTATCTACAGTATGTAAATACTGAAATATCATCTATATCTTCAGTATGGGAATACTGAAACATCATCATCTCTATATTAAGTATAGAAATATTGAATCACCATCATCTACATCTACAGTATCATCATTTGCATCTTATCTTGTATGTAGAAATACCAGATTTCTACGTGTTATGTCGGAACACGGGGTTCTTTGTCATCACAACTATGTTTATCACATAGAATCATTGTAGTGTCCATCTTCAGGTCAAAGAGACCTGATATCAGCTTCTGAAGCCATATGGCTTCACAACTTAGTAGAGCAATTTTCTATGTATTCTGCTTCAACCGTGCTAAGAGAAACACTGGACTGTTTCCTACTAAACCATGAACTCATAGCAGACCTCAAACAGAAGCATCTACCTGATGTACTTTTCCTGTCTGAGATACTTCCATCCCAATCTGCATCTATGTAGCCATGCAATCTATACTCATGGCTACCATCATAGTATAGACCAAAGTCTATATTCCCTTTCAGATATCTCATCACATGTTTTGCAGCTACTAGGTGAACCTGTCTTGGTTGAACAAGATATTGACTTAAGGTGTTCATAGCAAAACAAATGTCTGGTCTAGTATTTGCTAAGTACATCAATGACTCAATGATCTGTCTGTAGTGAGTCACATCCACTAACTCTAATGAGTCATCAGCTAACAGCTTCAGGTTGAAGTCCATGGGTGTGGCCATGACTTTAAATTCCAACATATTGAATCTCTTCAATATCTCTACCACATACTTTCCCTAGTTGAGAAATATTCCTTCTGAACTTTGCCATACTTCCAGACCTAGGAAATAATGCATTAACCCAAGGTCTTTCATCTCAAATTCTTCTACTAGTTTCTTCTTACTTTCCATGATCTGTTTCCCATTCCTTGTCAAGAATATATCATCCACATATAGTAATAGAATGACAGGTACATATTCTACAACCTTGTAGGAAAGGTTAGGATTGACTTTACTCTTGGCAAAGCCCATGCTCATTAGGAAACTATCTATTCTTCCATACCAAGCTCTGGGAGCTTGCTTCAGGCCATAGAGGGCCTTCTTCAACTTGTAAACTTGATTCCATCTTTCTTCAACTTCAAATCCTCGTGACTATTCGATGTAAAACACTTCCTCAATCATACCATTAAGGAAGGCTTGTATTTACTTCATCATGGAAGAAACTACCATGATAGTTTTGAAGGAAGTGTACCTTGCTTCCTGGAGTAAGTGTCTCTTCAAAATTAATTCCCTCTTTCTGATAGAAACCTCTAGGCACAACTCTTACCTTACTTCTATCAGCAACATATCTTATCTTGCAAATCCATTTGGAATATACCACATTCTTGCTTTCTAGTTTGATTACTATATCCCAAACATCATTCTAGTATCATAACATCTTCTATGAGTTTGTCTTCTCAGGTCATCAACATACTAGTCTTCTGCATTCAACCTTGAAGGTTGGAACCCACTTTATTCTTGGTAAATTCTCGATCCATCACAAAGCTATCCATCATGTCGTACCATGTCAAACTCAGATATAATTTTCTGTAGTCACTCCCCTTGAAGTGGAGTATCATCTTCCCTCTTCATTCTGTACAGGTGGTTCTACGCTTGATATATATTGGTCAATAGAGTATGTCATGTCATAGTCTATTATTTCTGGGGAGAATCACAAACCTTGCTTTGTACACTTGTTCCATCATATCATATACATCATTCCCCATGATCAACTGTTATTCTTTGATCATAGCTTCTTTCATAGCATTCTTTTCTTCATCTTGAGTTATCTCTTGTACCCATGGTGTTCTTCATCCTTCAAGGTGGATCTACCACTCTCTGAAGCTCTTTCTTCCATCATGGTGTCTCTGACCCTGGGAGCTTCAGATTCATGTTTATTGGAGTGAATCTTGAATTGTCATCACTTGTTCTTTGGAACAAGTCTCATCCTTATTTTCTTGTAGGAGGTTGTACATGACCTTTCATAAACTTTCTAGATGCCTTCCATATCCACCATGACATTATTGAGATTCTTTTGTTTGTTTCGTGGGTAGACTCCTTCTTGATCATTCTGCTTCATCATCTTCTTCATTCATGAAATCATCATTTCTTATCCAGATGATAAGATGGATAAGAGGTTCTTTAAGAATTGAGTTCTTCATATTCCTCATTGCTTGAGGGATCTTCTTTGAATGGTGAGAGCTTGATCTTCAATTGCTTCTATCTTTCTTCTTCTCTTCTTATGAGACAAGCTTCTTCTTCTTCCCAAAGTCTGTTGAAAGTAAATACTTCCTTCTGGCACACATTCTTTGCATGAATGAATCCCATGATCCTGGGAGGCCATTCAAGGTGCCTATCACCACTTCTGCATTCTCCACTTCTTCTTCTACCGCTTCAAGTTGTTTTAGATTCTGGATCTTCACATTCTTCAACTGTTTTCTCAAAGCCATCTTCTGATTTAAGTTCTTATATTAAAATAGCTTGGTCAAGGAATCAAACATCTTCGGTGTCTTTGGGGAGACACTTGTGGTACAAGTTGATTCATGACTGAATCAGCAATGATCTTCTTCGCCTTGACCAAGTTCTTCTTGTGTAAAGGCTTCTAGCCTCATCTCCCTTTGGAACTAGAACCTCTATACTCATGTAGGTGTCCAAACCATTTTCTTCAGAGAGATCATATATTTCTAGGCTTGGAATTTGTCAACTTCACCAAGCTTATCATCAAGCTGATGTGATAGATCACTTTGAAATGAGAACCTCAAATGAAAATAGCAAAGGATTAGATCTTACCGATTTGAGGTGTCCGTCTTGGTTCCGAAGCTCGCTGATCTAGGGTTTGTCACAGAAACCCTAATTTTCAAAAATTGGAATCTTTCAGATCTGATTGGATATACAGATAGATCTGTTCAAATGGAGCTGTCTAATGTACTCCTTTTCTGAAAACAGTGGAGGGAAGCTCCTGGAACAGGAAGCCCTAGATTTCCAATTTCTTCTGCAGAAATGCCTGTTACTGTTTTTGTGATATCTCCCAAATTACTGATCCTATGTGTCTAAAATTTCACATGGAGGGAACCTCGCATGTACTTGATCTAAAACCATATGTTTCATCATAATTGGTTTTACCATTTGGGATTTATGATCTTTTTCCCAAGGTGACCTATTATAGAACTATTCAGAACAGGGAAGTTGTACGACATCCCACATGTCACTGGTTCATCTTCTAAGTATGATATTTGTACCACTAACATTATAGTCCATGCCCTTTCCAGTACATCTTCAGGAATTCCATTTCGACCTCTGTAGCCCAAGATATTGTATATCTCCCCAGGTGTCCTTTTTAGGGATGAATTCTAGAAGAGGCTAGAACCCTAACGTGGAGGGATAATATCTCCCAGAATATAGTGAATATAAGGCTTAAATTTGGTCACAGTGTACATCAGGATTTTATATTCGGTCCCTGCAATTTTTAGCCCCTGATCCATCTCCAATATCAGGATATAGCTAATGTACCAAAACTTATCCGTTTTAGTACTTAGGATTTTTCTAGCTAGGGGTCAAACTAGGGTTTGACTTTCCCAAAGTTTCACCCAACCAAATTTCTTGATCTAGGTATCTAAACTTTGTTTTTGATGAGGAGAACAATCCTATGCTAGTCTCACTAAAAAATTCCTCTTATGTAGAAAGCCCTAATTTCTGCATTGAAAACTGAAAATGCTCGGAATCGAATTTCGCTTCGACAAAAAGATGCGCCCTTCAATGGAGAGTCAACCTAGCATACTTTTGCTGATGGATTGTGGAGAGATGCCCAAAAAGTAAGAATCCCTAGCTTCTATAGCTGCACAATGTCTTCTTCTCAGGTTAGCTCTGATACCATGTTAAATTTCCATATGCTTAGCTAAGACATCAGTATTTCATTTCATTTTCATAACAAAAGCATATAAACAGGATCACTGAAAGATAGACAAGCACAACCATACAAAAGGAACACAAAGATTTATCCTGGGAAAACCCTAAAGGGAAAAACCCAACAAAAGCTTCCTCAATATAGATGCCCCAAAAAGATAAAAGATAAAACCAGCAAGGAGATCAAAGCCTGATCCTCCTCCTTCTCCAGCTACTTCTCTTCTCCACTAATGTGCTACACAAGTGAGAGTGTGTGTGTCTCAAATGAGGAGCACTACACCTCTATTTATATTCATCCATTTACTTAAGTTAACTCATTTGACATATAGGCTTGAGTTACACATGTAGGCTCAAGTAACCACACTGGGGTGCTGATGACCCACCTTTACAATTAGAGGGGACTACCTCATGACTCTTATTAGTTCTTCCGATTAGGAGCATCGAGGTACAATGTAATACAAGTGGTTCTCCCGGTAGGACCATCGGGGTCCACAAAAATATACATATAGAATATTCTTCGAAGTTACAATATTTCAACAAGAATCCATAACAACAACGCATGTAATATATTGAAAGAAAATCAAATGACGGCTAGTAACCAAGGATTAAGACAAAAAAAAATGGAGTGATGGATCATCATCAATGGAAACAAGAGAGAAAGAATATAAGAAAATCCTATTACTTGATTTGATCACATGTAAATTCCTTAACTACAAAGCATTGAGAAAAAAACCTTTTGAATGAGGTTTAAACTATGTTATGTTATGACCCAAAGGGGGTATATATGGTGTTAAATGTAGATGGTATGAGACTGAAGGGGCTTATATAGAATTAAATGCATATGTAATAAATTAATTTTGTATGTAATAATGGTTGGCCTAATTAAGGGATTGTTAGAAAAAACATGATCATAGAGAAATAACAATTAAATAATTAAACAAGACGCAAATATTAAACACATTACAATAGAGACACAGATATAACGTGGTTCACCCAAGGTGGGATACGTGCACACAGAAATTGTTAGTCCTTTATTATTATGCCATCCAACAAAATGAAGGGATACAACCTGCAACAACCCCATTGCACTTCCTCTTCACTCTCCCATAGTCTCTCTCACACAATCATAGAGATTGTCTTCCAATGCTACAATACAATACACATCTGTATTATGATGCTTTCCTTTTATATGGGAATTACCATGGGAAAATACTACGGGTCACCCAATACCATGGGTCCGTAAACTCTTGGCCAACAAACATCCCAAAAAAATTCTTTCGGGGGCTTCGCCCCCACACCCCAGCTACGACGAGTGTACAATAAAATTGGGGTACAAACACAGTTGAACAATAACGTCTTTGAATATGGAAGATCAGGCTCCACAATCAACAGAGATCACATGTGCAATGAATGAATAGGTATATAGAGGTCATGTAGTCATTTTCAGGGAACATGTGAATTGGATAACAAATGTATTATGGTATTTGGAGGAGGTTCTCCTATTGTTTAAGGAGGTAATGTGTAACTCATCTCTCTCTCTTACACACATATATATGTATATATAGGATTCCTTCACATTTACATGTGTTAAACATGTTGTGTACTATAGTATCTCCTCTTTATTCATCAAAAGATTGCATATCCCTCTTTCTCTTGTTGTGTGCACATGTAGAAAACCCTATTTTTTCACCTCTTTTGTCCTAACTCCTCACTCTCTTTGGTTGCATCATTCATCATTAGCCTAGATCAATCTAAACTTTGGATCACCCATGGGCCAAGAGGGATCAAATTCCTAGAGGTGCAAATAGTTTTTATTGTCTTATATTAAAACACACATGAATTACATATTTTGCTTACATTATTAAATATTTTTAACTATTTTTATTTCTTCTAGGAAGTGTAGTGGTGACAAATTATGTTATTCTTTAAATGTTCATGACTTAGTTTGACCTATTTAATTTTAATGATTTATATACATTTAATTATTTCATATTATTTTACTTTATAGCTTTATTGATCTATATACCATTAAGTAACTATTTAACATCATTTTACTTTTTAACTTTATTAATGTATATACTTTTAACTATTTAACATTATTTTACTTTTTAATTTTTCTACATTGTTTAACTTTTATTTTCCTATCAAAAAATATTTCTAATAATTAAAAGCACATGTTTAAAACTCATCAAAATATACCCATATACCATGTTAAATAGATACTTTAACTATTTAACCCATACTTTACTTTTAATTTTTTTACATAGTTTTTATATTTTTTACATTATTTTACAAATTACTTTTTTATATTCTTTAAAATTTATTATTAAATTTTAATTAAAATCTATATTTACTATGTTAAAAAAGTTACTTTACATAATATCTAACCTTAAAAAGTTACTATGGTTTCTTTTGCACGGTTGATGGAGTTGATTCAAATTTAACAATATCAAACTTAGTCAACAGCATGCCATTCACAATTGTACGTAACATCAGAAACGAGCCATTGTTGCTTGGTAGTTCTGATAGTTTTCGGTTGTCTTTGCTTGATATATACACTTCTGATTGAGATATATTGTTTGGTGAAGGCCGTGTCTGAGACGGTTGAAGGGAAATAAGGGAGCACCCTATTGACTGGTGTTGACTTAGTCACTACTCACCCTGAAGTGACTTAGTCTTGCTAACAAAAATCTTCAAAAACATTGATTGAAAACATACAAATCATTCATAGAAAAATGGTAGATGCACATTTAGTCATAGTGAACAGAATACAATGTATCTTGACCTAGATTGTACACTTCTGCTTGACTCATCTTGACTTAGAAATATCCAATCCATCTTGCTTGAGATGTGTTTGGCCGTACGTTAGACACTTTAATGAAGCAAAGGCCCACCCTGTTGACTGGTATTACTGTTGACTTAACTTAGCAACCATGAAGAGACAGAGAACTATTGGACTGAGTGTGTTTGCAGACACCAGAGACGGAGAATTATTGGGTTTAGCATACACAAGAGACAGAGAACTATTGGATTTAGTGTGCAAACACAAGCAAGTAGAAAGTACACCAAATTAATCTTCAAATGGGAATGATGGACCAGACAAATTATTCAACAAAACAAATTAATCTTCAACTCGGAATGATGGACAAGACAAATTATTCAACAAAACAAAAGTATAAAAATTGCAGTGGTATTACTGTTGACTTAACTTAGCAACCATGAAGAAACAGAGAACAAAACAAATGGATAAAAATTGCAGTGGATATGTTTTATTGATAAACGCACATTTTAGTCTCCATGAAGAAAATCCAATCAATCTTGACTGAGTTTCTATTGGGTTGTAAAGTATTGAGTAATCAATGTAACAAGTAAATATAATTGCTCAAATCTCTCCACAAAGAATATCGATGGAACCACACTCAAACTGTGGTGAACACACACCATGTTTTCTACGTTAAAAGCAACTTACATTTTAAACAAACCATCAGATTAAATTGGACAGTTAATCAAGTTTATCATGTTGAACAAGATGGACAACTTTATTTTTTACATAATTTTCAATCAATTATTTTTGAAATACTGTTTTTATTTTTGTTGGAATTATATTTAAGTTATAAATATTATAATTTATTTCATCATTTTATTTTGGAAAATAATATTTTTTTAATATTCATAAAGAATCAAAGAAAGATTGTTACATAAAACTAAAGTATTTTCAACAAAATCTTCAAACAATTTCAGATTGCTGGATCCTGAGAACAAGATGACCAATTTCAAAAAAACTGAGATTTCAAGGTCTCTGCCTCATACATCTTTCAAAACTATGACATGCTTCAAAACCCTAAAACGACTAAACAAAACCCCAAAAAGACTTGTTGGAAAATATATGCAGTGTCCAAGGGTTAAAGTACCTCTTACATGAGTAATAAGCACAAAAAAGAACTGATTGACAAGATTAATATAAGAATCTATCATAAAAAAAAATCCATCAATCACTTCTTGGAAATGTAAAGTTCCAAAATCATATGAAATAGGCAACTTTGACAGCTTATTAGCTTCTGAATTTAACATCCTTGAAATATGCAAGAAGGAGACTTGGCTAAAGAGCTGATCAATACCTTTGTTCTTTTACACCAACATTTTAAGGGAAACACCTACAGGTTGAATAACCATTTTCCCCACTCTATAATTATCTTGGATTCTCCAAAGTTTGATACGGAGTCAATGCCACATTTGCTTCGGAAAAAAGGATCCCCATAGACCAAGAAGTTCTGTTCTTTTGTTACTCCCCATTCCACCACCCATCCAAAGATTAAAAAAATGCAGATCATTTAATTTTAGCATCATTCCACAGCCACACTTACCATCCTTCCATGAGCCATCAAAAAAACCAGCAGCTGAAAAGAAGTGTAAACAAGCTTATAGATCACCTTCTGATAAACTTTCCCTTTTACTTTGTCAAATTTTTTAAAAGGATAAACACTTTTTGAATTACTTAAAATGACATTTGGATATATATTATCTCCCCAATCAAACACCATTTTAAAATCCTCTACAACCAATGCCTAAACAGTTTATTGAAGACACAAGATAAAAACAAATGATCAATTAAATCTTCCTCTCTTTTGCACAAAGGGCAACATCCAGGACCTATCTACCCTCTTTTTCTTAAATTTTGTCATGTAAGGATTTTGTTTTCCTTCATCAACCAAAAGAAACTTTTCACTTTTAAGGGAAGAGACCACTTCTAGATTTTGCCATGCCCCCATTGAAACTACACCTAAAATGGTGAAGGTGAAGGACAATAGCATGGTAAGCTTCTTTTGTTGTTATCTTTCCATTAACTTTATTCCAAATCCAAACTAACTTGTTCTCCACTAAACTTAATCTTATACCCGCCATATTTAAATTAAAAATATAATTATCCAAAAATTTTGCTCAAATTCCTTTAAGAAATGCCCAATAAGGTCTTTTTATTTTGTTCAAAGTCATCATTTCTAAACTTTCAAGATGACTAATGATATTTCTTCATTTTTATCTTGGCTGTAATTATATTAAAGTTCTAAATTTTATAATTTAAATTAATGTTAATAATTATTATTAAATTAAAAAAAAAATCAAAATTTATTTATTTATTAAGTTGTTTTTTTATTAATATATATCTTATATTTATTGATATTTTCCTTTAATTTTTATTAATATTTATTTTATTTGTATAAAAATAGATAATTATAAATTATATATATATGTACATTTATATTAATACTTATTTTATTTATATAAAAATTTAAAGTAATTTTATATTTTATATATACATTTCATTTGAATTAAAACTTTCGTTATCAACACCTGAACAAGCAATCATTAAATATGTTTTTATTTGTAAATTTTCATTTTCAATATTAATCATAAAATAAAATAAAAATAAATAAATTTGATATTTTTATTTTGTATTATCATGTCAATCTTTTTTTCGTTTAATAAATTAATAAACTAATTTATTGTAACTAATCTTCGTGGAGTTGAATTACTACTTCTATGACAAATAAAAATGGTTTCTCATAATAAACTACTAAATAAAAATATAATTTAAAATAAATATAATTTTTTTAATCTATCACTCTTTAATATTTATTTTTAATATAATATTTTAATTTATTATTAAAATAATTATATTTAATATATAAATTTATATATTAAATATAATAAACATAAAAAATAAATTATTTAATATATATTAATTATACTAAAATTAATAATAAAAAAATTTAGTAGCATCTAAAAGCACATGGTCTCATTGGAAGTATCTTTGCTAACCACAAGAAATACTATGTCTTTTTGTTAGAAGTGTAAGGCTCAATAAGGAATGAAAGTATGCTCCCTTATAACCCATGAATATAGGTGACCTCATTGTCTTTAAATAATCATATTGAATTATGTCACGTTTATAGTTAACAATGAATGGTAACTATCTTGG
Organism: Pseudotsuga menziesii; assembly: GCA_001517045.1. Classification (NCBI taxonomy): domain Eukaryota; kingdom Viridiplantae; phylum Streptophyta; class Pinopsida; order Pinales; family Pinaceae; genus Pseudotsuga; species Pseudotsuga menziesii. Next base: position 310,956 of record LPNX010692145.1, on the reverse strand, counting down.
TTACTATTTTTCCACCAAAACCAACAACATAAAATCAAATCAAAATTCAAATATCTAAGTAATTAATATTCTATAATTGTTTAAAAGTGAGGAATACTTAATTTAATACTTAATCATTCTATACCTTATTTTCTATATCAATTTTTATTATTGAACTCAAATCCAAAAACTAAAACTATATACTTAAATGAGCTTAATAGTACAACTTGAATGGGCGTAAGTGTTAAGAGCATGTGTTTCATCCTAAAAGATCACAATAATTTAAATATGCTTTAGTTGTTTTCTCTTCACATAAGTTTTTCTATTGTATTTATATATTTAAACCTTCTAACAAAAACAAACAAAAGATTGATTAAAAAAAATCGAAATGGTATGCCAAATACTAAGAGTTTATTATGCACTATGGAGAGCTTATGTAATGCAATCAACAACAATAGGAGGGTGAAGGTCGACTTTTCATGGGTCAGAATTGTTTCCAAAACCACCATATAAATTGCAATGGATGGCGTGAATAATAACCCCTATCTAAATCGTTACTATCAATTGGTCCCTCTCTTTTTTAACTCTCAAGGTGATGTGTTTTTCAATGCCTTGATCGACAATTTATATATACATTCTTATAATTTATTCTTGATAGAAAGGTATTGGGAACAATAAGGATGTGGCTGGCTTCATCGGTGGCTTTCAATATATTAGAAGTGAAAGCATTGAATAAACTATATGAAAAACCCTCGGTTTCCAACAAGTTATTTCTAATGAAGTGTTTATTTAATATGAAGATGTCAAAAGGTGGGTCTATTGCTGACCATTTAAATGAATTTAATAAGGTTACTAATATTCTAAGTTCTATAGAAGTAAACTTTGATGATGAGGTTAGGGCTCTTCTAATATTGTGCTCCTTGCTAGAAAGTTGGAATGGCTTGGTAATGGTTGTAAGTAACTTTTCCTTTTGTTCAAACACTTTGAAGTTTGATGAGGTTTTTGGTGTTATTCTTATTGAGGAAATGGGAAGGAAAAGCATAGGTGATACATCAAGTAATGTGTTGACCATGGAGACCACGGGAGACACAAGGAGAGAGGAAAGATCCCAATTAATTGAAGGAAGTCTAGGAAGGGCATATCCAAGTCTAGATTGGGAAGAGTAGAGTGATGGAACTATGGAAAGAAATGACATCTTAAGAAAGAGTGTAGAGCTCCAAAGAATAAAGCAGTTGGACAGCAGGAGACTACTCAGGAAGCAAATGTAGTAGGTGATGGGTTACAAGATGCTTTAATTGTTGCATTAGATAGTACTAGTGATTATTAAGTAGTATATTTAGGAGCTTCATGTCATGCTACACCCCATAAGAAATTCTTTCATGATTATGTTCCAGGTGATTTTGGACATGTTTTATTGGGTGATGATGAACCATGTAAAATTGTTGGAATGGGTAAGGCACAAATAAAGTTAAATAATGGAAAGGAATGTTTGTTGAAGGATGTAAGGTATATTCTTGTTATAAAAATAAATCTATTCTCAACTGAGAAGTGGGGAGATGGCAATCGTTTATGTACATTTAGCGAAACATGGTGGAATATCACTAAAGGATAATTAGTAATAGCAAAAGGAGACATGATAGGTACATTCTATTTATATCCTCATAATATTGATTCTTCAATCTCTATAGCTTCCACAGAAACATATACAAGATATATAACATTGTGGCATCATAGGCTTGGCCACATGAGTGAGAAGGGGATGCAAATTCTCCACTCAAGGAAGTTGTTTCCATATTTGAAGCAGATAAGTTTGGAATTCTGTGAGAAAAGTATTTTTGGAAAACATAAGAGAGTCATATTTCTCAGGGTTGGGAAATAGAAGAAGACTGAAAAGTTAGAGCTTGTGCATACAGATGTATGGGGACCAACTCAGGTACAATATCTTGGTGTCTCTCATTATTATGTTACTTTTATTGATGATGCAACTAGGAAAAAATGGGTTTATTGCATTCGACAAAAATATGATGTTTTTTCTATTTTTAAGAAATGGAAAGCTTTGGTTGAGAATGAGATAGGAAAAAGGTTGAAGTGTCTCAGATCAAATAATAGAGGTGAATATTGCAGCAAGGAGTTTGATAGTTACTATTCATACCATGGGTTTCATAGACAGAAGACAATTCCAGGAACACCATAATAAAATGACATGTTAAAAAGGATGAACAGAACAATCATGGAGCATGTAAGGTGTATGAGACTTCATGCAAGGTTTCCCAGATAGTTTTGGGTAGATGTTATAGGTATTGTTGTTTTCTTAATAAACAAAGGGCCTTCAAGTTCTTTGTATGGTGGATGTCGAGAGGAGGCATGGACAATTAAATAGGTAAACTCCTCATTTCTAAGAACTTTTGGTTGTGAAGCTGTTTCCCATGTTGATAAATAAAATAGAAGAAATCTTGGGGTTAAATCCAAGAAATGTACATTTATTGGATATGGGGTTGATGATTTTGGTTATCACTTATGGGATTATGAAAATCACAAATCATTAGGAGTAGAGGTGTAGTATTCAAAGAAAATGTCATACACAAACATCAGTTGTAGGGAAAGAAAGAGGAAAAGGAAAACACAATACACAGTACTTGATGAAATAAAATAAAATGAAACTCCAAAGGTGCCATAAAATCATTATTGTATTATTTATTGATGATTGATTCTATTGAATCATAATGTTTGAAAGAAGCAATGCAAGTGGAAACTAGAAAGAAGTGGGGGCAAAGCATGAATGAGGAGATGGACTCATTGGTAAGAAAACAGAATTGGGATTTGCTTCATTTGCTTATAGGTAAAAGATACTTGCAGAATAAATGGGTTTACAGGTTGAAGAAAGAAGATGGAGGCAATATGTAGTACAAGTCCAAACTTTTTGTCAAGGGGTTTGCACAATGAAAAGGTATATATTTTGATGAGATATTTTGTCTTGTTGTTAAAATGAATTCAATTGGGAATATTTTAATTCTAGTGGCAGAAGAAGATTTGCATATTGAATAGTTAGATGTAAAGCCAATCTTTCTTCATGGCGATTTGGAGGAAGAGATCTATATGCAACAATGTTACAACGGATTTTGCCACACATGGTGGATCACATCTTTATGGCCTTCTCTGTCCCTCTTCAAACCCTTTAGACCCCATGGACCATTTTTGTACCTTTGATGTTTCCAAGATCATCCCTATAAACATGCATTATCTTCTATATGAGACTTTTAAACCTATTCTCGCGTATATACGTGGATATGACCCTCAAACCCGCATACATCGGGATGTGTGCAAAAGGCCAAATAGTTTTGGAGTTTTCCTTGAGGTGGATCCGAGTCACTTGTCTCTTGGCCTTCCATATGCCTTGAGATCGCTCGGATTTGGCCTTCCATTACACCATTGAAGAACTATATAAGGAACCCTTTGGATACATTGGAAGGAGAGGAATTGAAGAGCAAGAAAACCATAGTCCATTATTTTCGGAGCTTATACTTGAGTTTGCATCCCTTTGTCCCTTGGAGCACTTTGTGTTCTTCCCAAGCTTGCCTTTGCTTGTGAGCTTGCTATCGAGAGATGGAGGATTGAAGTGGTGGAAACCCAGGTGGAGGACTCAGTTTCTCCGATTCGCAGACGTGCTGACAAAGGTTGTCACTATTGTAATCTCTGATTTATATTGATAGAAATATATTTTCCTGTCCAATAATGTGTATTTAAATGAGTATTGAATCCATGGATGCTTTTAAATGCTTATATGTTATGGATTATATATGATAGAGTAGGTCTAAAATGATTATATAGCATGCTTTTCTTGTTTGTTGAATGTTGAGAGAGCAAATTGTTAATACAAGCGAGAGTGGAAAATCTCAACGGGGATATACATCAACCGTCTAGAATAAGGTATGTTTCGAGATCCTTTAGTGTTATATGTTTGGTTTCTTTTTCATATAAGAAAGGATTGATTTCTGCAGTTACTCTGTCTGTTGTGGTACCCCAAACCATATGAAGTTTTCTTCATAACAGAATTGGTGACCATACTGAGGAATTCCTAGTCATTTCCATTGGGGGTTTTTATCGGCATTCAATGTTCTTGAATTGCTCTACTTTCTCTGTTTCTAAGTCGGGTCTGGGGGCATGTTTGCTTGGTAGTGTCTGATAGGAATAAATTTGGTCTCAGCTTGTCTGTTTACCTTCTTTTTAATCTCTTTTTCTTCCTGTATGTGATTTTTGTCTTCACAGTCACATGTACACGCGTTTTTTACTGGGATATCTGCGTATATACGCAGGTTTTCTACACATAGTCACATATGCCCTGAGTTTTTCCTTTATGGGGAAGATTAAGTGTTGCTGGGTAAGTTTTGATGATTGCTGAGTCTCCTTGGATGCTTCTAGAGTCTATATACACCTCTGTTTCTGACCAGAGACACTTTTTAGTTTGAATTTTTTAAGAATGTTCTTGTCATTGCATTTTCTATTTTTTGTTTTGGGATTAGTGCATTAGGTCTCTTTTACCTTAGTGCTTTGCGTGGGTGGTGTTTTATAGTGCTTCCAGAGTCTGGGGGTGGTAGAGTCATTCTTTTGCTTTATTAACTAATTTTAATTCAAAAAATACAAAAATATTTGCTTTTTTGCATCATTACGCATTATTGCATTTTGAATTTTTCATGGTACTTGCACTAGGTTTGCTTGGAGAAGTATTAGTTAGATTTTCATATAGGAATGATTGCATTTTCATTTGAAGAAAATTTTTGCATTTCACGTAGTAACATACCCTGTTTTTCATTCGACACAGTGCATTTGCATTGATTGTTAGGTGTGCATTTTACTTCTTGTTGCGTCATAACACCATTGGTTACACGATCATTTTCCATTTTGAGTAATAAGCCAATTAAAATCAACGCATAATAAAATGAATTACACTCTTTTCTTTTATAGGGTGCACCAACAAGATTAGGTTTTAGGGTCTTGGAATAGTTCATTGTGAGTAAATTCTCCAAGACCACTAAATGAAACATGTATGTGTCTGTCCAGGTGAGAGTGTGAAATTCCTTGGTATAATTAGTGTTTCTCAGGATCCTCCCCTTACAAAGGAGTTAAGCATGAGGCAATGTGAGCGGTTAATGATTGGGATGACCCCTGGTCATAACTAAGTAGCACCAAAGATATTTCCAGGATTGTATTCATATTTGGGGGCTCTTTCGGGAGTTTCGGGCTTTGCTACCCTGCCCATACGGTCAATCCCGTCTGCGACTGTCCACCTGAGCATTGATTGTATTAAGGTGACCTTAGTTTCCTTACCTAGGTTATCGAGGGGGTACTTCGCAGAGGTTATTCTATAGGTGTCCTCACCAGGTAGGGGTTAGACAGCACAGTCTCTACATGCATTGAAGCTGAGGGCCACTATAATTGGTTACAAACCTCCACTTGTTGTGTATGGGAGTCTCAAGCCTATCCTAGGTGAGACATACCTGATTCATTTGGGAGCTCACATATCCTACCCTTGTTTGCTTGTGATTTGGCTTTACATTGTATAGGTGTATTCTCTGTGCATGCTAGTTTGCCTAGGGTTTGCGTAATTAGAAAGAGTAATTTTAATTTTTGAGTCATTGTGGATTCGGGTGTGGCAATTCGTCGTTCTCATCATTTAGTAGGACTTTCACCTTCCACATATCCTCTTCCTTTGGGAGAGAGAAACAGATAGTCTGGGTGAACTACTTCTCACATTGATTCACACACGATGGGAGATTGCGAGGATGAGATTCCTGAGATGTCTTCTCCACCTCAAGAGGTTGGGGAGGAAGATCCTATTCTTGTATATGATCCTTCACCAGAAATACCTTCACATTATGGTTATGATCCCTCATTCATAGGTCACCGGTATTGGTTTTCGGGAGACGAAACTCATCATGAACCCACAAGCACTAGTCATGTTCGTTATGGCATGCCTGATATCCCTGCACATGATCTGACACATCATGCCGAGTCAGAAATTGAACCTAGCACTATGCCTGGGGGCACTCCTATTCCTTTCAGTGAGGATATATTTGGGAGCACTAGTCACATTGCACCTTCCATCCCAGCGGTTGAGTCTACCTCACATGTCCATCCTAAACCTAGTGTTAGTAGTCATATGCGGATACCAAAACCGAGATGAGTGACCAGAGGGAATACCACTTACATCCCTTCACATGTCCCTTCATCCTCAATTCCTACTCCTTCGAATGCATTTTTGACAACCCTTCCTCCCCCTCATTCACGTGGTCCTTCGGGTCGCAATGTTGCTACTAGTCATGTTTGTATTGCGACTGCTCACACGGTAGTACCTTAGAGTCAAGTACTTCCTGTTGTCTCGAGAGGTCATATTCATGTTTTTGGATCGTCTTACAGTCCATCGTAAGGAGTTCCCCATATCCCTACTTATGGAGCTTCTCATGGGACATCCCATGGGACATCTTATGGAGCTTCTCATGGACAATCTTATGGACCGCAGTATGGATAGATCTATCAACCTTATGGGTACGAGTATCAACAACCTTCTTACTCCTCTAATTATGGCTTTGTAGCACCGCATAGTCAAGGTACACCACATCATAATGCTTCCATGCAGCCCTACACGTTTCAAACGGGAGGAGGATATTATGGCCAAGGCCATGGTATTTACAGCAGTTAGCCTTATATGAACCAAAACTATTAGGGAGTGTGGTATAGACCAGCTCAACCTAGGCTCCCTTTCCTCGCAACGTTAAATTTAACTAACTTGTTGAGACTAATGAACAATATGGTATCTCATGACCTAGCTTGGCCGACTGTTCCTATCAAGCTTCCCTCGGACATTCCCAAATTCGAGGGCAAAGTAGGAGAAGATCATAGTGAATATGTCACTACCTTTCACCTTTGGTGCTCTTACAATTCCTTACACGATGACTCAATCTGTTTAAGGCTATTTCAATGCACCCTCACCAGGCCTGCAACGAAATGGTACATAGAGTTACCGAGGGGGGCATTCATTTTGTTCGATGACCTTACTATGACTTTTCTCAATCACTTCCATCTACCTGTGCATTACGACGTTGGTACAGAACTCTTGTCAACATTTTGACAGCCCAAAGGCACACATATCTCGGACCATATCCAAGAGTGGCGTAGACGGAAGAGGTTGATTAAATCTTTCATACCGCTGGATTTTCTCCTTGAGTGGTTCCTTAAATAATTGCTACCTTACATCGCAAAGGATGTTTCTACATCCAGAATCTAGAACGAGGAACAAGCAATTTTTAGGGCACAGGAATTGGATTTGATTTATACTCAATTTGGACTGTTATATGATATCATACCTAAGGCTCCACGTTCTAGTTTCGATCCCAGGATTAAGTTTGGACCACATGGCGATGGCATTGTGGGTTGTACAAGTACCACACCTACGGATTCAGTTGTGAAACAAGTGAGTCATTTGTCTATTAATCAATTCTCTTTGGGACAAACCACAGCTTCGTCTCAACCCACCCAAACGGCGAGTGTACTTTTTGTGCAATCATCGGACCATAGGGGAAACCAGTAGCCCAGAAGGAATAATAAAAAGGGTAAAAACAATTGTAAGGGTGGGAACAAGAATGAAAATGCCAATTTTAATGACAAGAACGCCCACAATGCTGGGGGGGACAAGCATTTTAAATGTAAGGTTAAGTTTCCTTGCAAATTGTGTAAGGATGACCATCTCACTCATGTGTGCCCTCGTATGGAAGATGCCTCAAGGTTCATAGCATAGGGCCTAGCTGTGCTGACCAATCCTTTACCCCATAATCAAAATATGAACTCGTGGACCCATGATCCTCATTGTGCGTCAGGTGGAGATCAAAATCCACTGGAAGTGAGTACTGGTCATGGTTGCATCAACATGGTGTGTGCTACTAAGGTTGTGACTCATGCGAAAGAAAATGGTTCGTCACAACTAGACCTTGGGAAGGAACCCACTCCAACTGAGAGTCCTTTTCGTATTGAAAACCCTATGGATAAACCTGAGATTGCACCTTGCATTCCTAAGGGAGTCCTAAAGCATTCAGGGCACAATCCTAATGCCTGAGCAACCCAGAACTATTCTATTGTCGAGGATTTGGGTCAAACTCCTTGTGTGATGTCTATGCTTGAAGTACTTCAGAGTTGTCCTTCGCAAAGGAAATCTTTGCTTTCTACTCTAGGGGTGAATGATGATATCTGTTCTTCCATCATCAAATTTGAAACCATGTGACTACATCCTTGCTTTCCTTACTATGTGTCTCTCTTGATTCATGTAGAGTGTTTTAACATGACCATCAAACGCACTATGATTGACGAAGGCACTGCTGCTTCCATGATGTCTTTGTCGTGCTGGAAGGGTTTGGGTTCTCCCGAGTTGTCTCAATCTGCTAACATGTTGAATGCCTTTGATGGTAGATCATTTTAGCCACATGGAATTATTCCTTCTCTTAGGGTCCATTTGGGAGGGAATACTGTCATGATCGAGGTCGAGGTGGTTGATGCGCCCCTTGATTACAATCTTTTACTAGGTCGAAATTGGATGTATAGTATGCAAGTCATAGCCTCTTCTCTATTTTGAGTAGTATGCTTTCCATTTAATGGGAGGATTGTTATGATTGATCAGACATCATTCAAAAATTTGAGTGTTAATGCATCATCAGGAGCTTCTATCCCAATTATCGATCATTCTCAGCCGGCAACTGGGAGTGTGGGTGTAGGTATGTATCCATCCCTTATGGGGACCTTTAGTTGTCCTGCACCCGTTCTTATGATCGGATCTAGTTTCGGTGGGGCTTCATCTTCATTGAATTTGGTTTCTTTTCGCATTACCCATATGGAAGATCCTTGGATTCATCCTTGACTGAGTCCTTCGAATGGACCTATCGAAATGGACGTTCCATTTCCTGCAGCAATGATAGCATATCAAGCGAATATTGAATGTGTTGCAGAGCCTAGTCCTTCCTCTTTGTGGATGGAGGAGGAGGACCCATATGTGCTTCCTGCATGGGCAGTTGACTCCTCTCATGCACATGATTTCCTTGATGGTGTCTTTCCATCAAATGAAGCCATTATTGAGGCCATGTTCGGGGTTGAGCCACCTTGGGAAGAGTTACATCATAGATCATATTTTCTTCTCGAGCTTGACCATTTGGAGCGTGAGGACTTTAGGGAGATTCTTAGCGATAATATTGGTATTTCTGTGGTTCCACTAAGCTCTCCTAGTCAGATGGATAATGGGAACATGGCGAATATATCACCTACTATTACTATCAATATCTCTCATGATCTTGGCAAAATTGAGAATGTATACATTGAGGCGGACTTTTCCCATGATGAGATTAAGGAGTATACCAAGATGTTCAAAGATTTTTGTGACATCTTTGCTTGGTCACATGAGTAAATGCCAGGTATTGACCCTCGTATTGTCGAACATGAAATTAAGACTTATCCAAATGTGAAGCCCATTTGACAATGTTTGCGTGTGGTGAATCCTAGAAAAGCACCTGCGATTAAGGCTGAGATAGAGAAGTTGTTAAAAACTGGTTTTATCTATCCCATTCCCTTGATGGAGTGGGTTTCAAATCCCATTTTTGCTAATAAGAAGTAGTGAATGATCCGTATATGCACTGATTTCTATGATTTAAATCGTGCTTGTCCTAATGATAATTTTCCCACACCATTTATTGATCAAATTTTGGATGAGTGTGCGGGAAGCAAGGTATTTTCCTTTATGGATGGATATTCCAGATATAATCAGATTCACATCAAACCTGAGGATCATCACAAAACTACATTTATTTGTCCTTGGGGTATGTTTGCATATCGAAAGGTGCATTTTGGTCTTAAAAAAGCTAGAGCCACATTTCAGCAAGCTATGACCTTGATTTTTCACGATCTCAAATCGATTATTGAAGTCTTTTTGGATGACCTTGCTACTCATTCTTGGCTGAGAGTGCGTCATCCCTACCATTTGATATTGGTATTTGAAAGATGTTGTCACTACCTGGTTAGGTTAAATCCTCATAAGTGCATCTTTTGCGTGAAGTCTGGTCACTTGCTAGGGTTCATTGTTTCCAAGGAGGGTATAAGAGTCAATCCCTTAAAGGTTGAGACAATACTTCAATTGTCTCCCCCACGCAATATTAGACATCTTCAATGTTTGCAAGGCATGAAAAATTTCTTACGGAGATTCGTGGTTAACTTTTCCAATTTGACTAAAGGATTTATGCATCTTTTAACGAAGGACACTACCTTTTGCTGGGATGAGTGAACCCAGGAGTCCTTTGATGCTCTTAAGTGAGCCTTAGCATCGGCCCTCGTGCTTATTCCACCCGACTATAGCCGTGACTTTTTTATTCATGTGGCCGCATCCTTAGATACGATTGGTATGGTTTTGGTTCAAGAGGATGAGGAGCTCCATGAGAATGTCATATATTATTTGAGCCATAACCTTATAGATGCGGAAATCCATTATTCCCATGTGGATAAACTTGCCTCTGCCATCGTTCATGCAGTTCAGAGATTGAGACATTACATTCTCCTTTGCCAGACCTTGGTGGTAGCTCATGTCAATCCATTTTATTTCATCCTCACTAGAAGGATGATTGGGGGAAAGTATAATAAGTGGTTGTTATTTTGCAAGAATTCGATCTCAAGTTTGTTTTGGCGAAATCGAAGAAATCGTTGATTTTTGCGGAGCTCATTTCTGATTTCCGAAGTGAGGAGGAGGAGGAGGTTTATGAGGATACGTTTGTCGATGAGCATATTTTCCTTATCTCAACTTTGGATCCATGGTATGGGGATATCATCATATATTTACAAATGTTGAAGGCCCCCCTACTCACCTTTCACGGGATGAGCGACAACGATTACGTCACGTATCTAAGAACTACCTTATAGTGGATACCACTTTGTACCACCTTGGGGTAGATTCCATTTTACGTTGTTGTTTAACCTGTGAAGAGGCTAAGGTTGTGTTGAATGATTCCCATGGAGGGGTGTGTGGTGTTCATTTATCTGGGCTTTCTACAGCCCAAAAAATTTTGAGAGAGCGATATTTTTGGCCGTCGATCTTCAAAGATTGTGTCAATGTAGTCAAGAAGTGTCACCCTTGCCAAGTGTTTGCATGCAATATGCACTCACATCCTGCTCCGTTACATCCGATTATCATCGTCGGTCCCTTCACCAAGTGGGGGCTTGACTTCATGGATTGCAACCTAGCTTCGGCTAGGGGGCATCATCATATTATAGTGGTTGTTGATTATTTCATGAAATGGGCTGAGGCTATGCCCACGGTTAAATCCAACGGTGAGACAGTCGTGCATTTCGTATTCAACCAAATTATTACTCAGTTCAGCATTCCAAAAGAGCTTGTCACTGACCATGGTAGGCACTTTTAGAATAGAATGATGGAAGAGTTGGCATCGAAGTTAGGGTATAAGCAGGATCACTCCTCTTCTTATTACCCTTAGGTGAATGGACAGGTTGAAGTAGTGAACAAATCACTTAAGTCCATTCTCCAACAAACCATTGCACAAAGCAAAATGAATTGGAATATCATGTTATATCCTTTTTTGTGGGCCTATAGGACCATGGTTAAGACTGCCACCGGTTTTTCTCCATATCATCTCATACATGGAGTGGAGTTTGTCTTGTCGGTTGAATGCAAAATCCCTTCATTAAAGCTAGCTATAGAGATTTTACCAGACACTTCCACATTTGAGGAACGTTTGGTCCACTTAGAGAAGCTTAATGAGCAGCATCGATATGCCTTAGTGGCTCTAGAAGTAAATAAGCATCACGTTAAGGTCCAATATGATAAGTCTGTCCGTCCGAGGAGGTTTAGTGAAGGTGATTTGGTCCTTTTGTGGGATCAAGCTAAAGAACCCTTAGGGGCAGGGAAATTTAATCCCATGTGGCATGGTCCTTATCTAGTCAAATGTGTGTTAGAGAAGGGCACCTATGAGCTAGTGGATTATGAAGGGACAACCTTGACGAAGCCTAGAAATGGGCTCTATCTGAAAAAATACTATGCATGACCTTCAGCTAGGGCTGATTATTATATATTATTGTACAATTTTTTGCATAGTTAGGTTTTCTTATGGTGATCAGGTTTGTTGATTAGCTTTTGTTTCTTATGGCAGATGTCAATGGAGTCTTCCACTTACATAGGATTTGTTGATGGTGCTAGCCGCCACACTCAACACTCAGCCTTTACTGCTTGGGTGATTTATACTCCTACGGGTCAAGTATTGTCTTTAGGAGGTGTATGTTTATGGCCTTACTCAAACAATGTTGCTAAGTATATTGCCGTTATTGAGCTATTGTGGGATGCCATTTCACATGGTGTTCTCTCTCTTGAGGTACATATTGATTCACAGTTATTAGTGTCACAGCTTAATGGCTTGTATTGTATTAGGGATCCGACATTATTACGAAGATTCTTACATGTGAGATTGTTAGAACGACAATTTGAGAACATAACATAAATACATGTTTCAAGAATTTTTAATCAAGTTGCTGACTCATATGCTAACTATGTGGTAGATTGGCATTTGTTTCATAGTCCATAATCATATCACAAACATACATTTTTACGCACATGTAAATAAATAAAATCGATCATCATAAAAGTTTTTCATTAAACATCCAAAGTGTGATGTCATAATACATAAGTGTCATAATACAAAAATTGGGCTTCCGAGCCACCAAAATATAATACACGGTAGTAGAAAAATGAATCACTCTCAGGTCTCTAAGCCTGTGGAGGAGGAGGGGGTTTATGATCGTGGTAGCACACCATGGATCTAGCTAGTCATCGGAATAACCGAACCCATGCTCGTGGTACACCAACCACCTGACGCTGCATGGCCTCAAGCAAGTCCTCTATTTGCACCATGGGTACCCTCTGTGTCAAGCATACAAAGTTTGTGTGGATGCTTTGGAGTGTCTGCTCTGCATCCACACCCATGATGTCATCTCCGCTTCCCCTCCATCTATGACGAGGGACACCCTCACGTCGCCATGGTCCAACATCTTCATACACATGATAGATTTTCATTATGTGTCATCACACCAAAACATGTCTTTTGAGTCAATATATCAAAAAACACAAAAAAATTAATAATTCAAAAAAATTTAAAAAAAAACGAGGGTTTGGGATTTGTTACCTATATCACCGTATGCTTCTCTTGGTGGTAGGGGCATGTCCAGATCTCCCTAGAAATCTATTCCCACATAGGGATAATCATCGATGGCAATAATCTACCACCACCACCATGGAAAGAAGTCAGCTGGGTAGGGGTTAGACACCCTACCTCCTACCAGTCTGCGCATAGCGTCTACTCAACGTCATTGGGCCATATCTTGAACCCTGTGAGGAGGAATTTCAAATCTAGGGCTTATCCCCAGTACACGCTCAAAGAATAACGTGCTCAGTATGCTACCAAAACTAAAGTTTCACACCCTTCCCATCTTGCAGTCACTAAGCTGTCGCTTCATGTTACTCAACAATGTAGTGCTTCAGTCATACACTATGGGTCTCATGCACTCCACTGCATAGAACATCAATGGCTATGAGGCCTGGTGGAGTGATGCTAGACCAGCTATCCTGTCGAGTGCCAATAGTATGGCCTTCAGTCTTAGTACCTGGATGGTTTTTGTCAGGATTTGACTCCCAACATTTGCCATGTCCAAAAAATAGTATACTACAATGTACTCATCAATGGTGAGGCCACCTTTGGACCCGCAAGAGTGTAGGTTCACCACCTCTCCCCGTCGGAACAATCTAGTAATGAAATATATGTCCTCCACCTCTATAGTGATGGGCATCCCGTCGATATGAAAGGACTCTGAGTTTGGATCCTAGTAGTCTACTATCATCTATAGGAGTCTTGGTTTGGCCCTCAGGCTGCAAGGACACTAAAACTTGTATAGCCCACATGCACGTAGAGCTTGTTGAGCCATTAAATCACCCCGAACAGCCTCTTCTACATCTCTATGTTCCTCTCCCTCCATTCTAGAACCATCCTACACATTAAAAGTAGTTTTTGGTCAATATTTACCTTAAAAAACCTTGTGCGCAACCACATATGTGACTATTTGCAAAACAGTTGCGCATGTACAAAACTGTTTTCAAAACAGCCACGTATGTATGCGGTTTTGGGTGGCTTTTCCGCGTATAGCTAGCCATATATGCAGAAAAAGCCCCGATATCTACGTGGGCCGAAATGACCAACTTAGACTGGCCTAAAAATCAATTTTGACCATGGAAATTGAAAACATTTGCATGAAAATGAAAGAGGAGGACATGAGAAGTTACCTGGAACAAACGGTGTCGAATTTCGCCGGACGAAGCTCCCAGAATCCGCATTGGAATTTTTGAGCTGAAATGGGTAAAAGTTTCAAATGATATGTAATTTTTGAATTTTTTACTATTTATAGAAAAATTTTGAAATTTTTTACCCCCTTTCTATAGTTTTGAAACATTTATGACCATTTTGGACCATTTTGGACTAATTTGATGATGTAGGAGTCCATTTTGAGTGCCGTTTCGACCATGGTTTTGACCCGTTCGTGCCTCTTTCAGGTATTATGTCTAAACTGGCATATAGGTTAGATTTCACATCCATTTTCACTTTGCATGACCCTATGACCATTTCATTATAACCTTAGGTACGAACCCATTCTATCTTGTCATGGAACTTTCTTGTTGTTTTAAAAGTGACATGATGTGAATGGTAGAGCTTGACCATACATGGGTGCCCTAGTTAGCTCCTTTGTTGCATTTGGTGCCATGCCGACATTTTTTCCTTTAGGGTGTGGGAGTCCTTTGTATAGTATCTCCATGTCTTTGCACAAGTGCCTCATACTCCTCTTGATATTTTTGTTGCCCTTTGTCCCTAGGACTCCCTTATGTCAAGTTGTAATTGCATTATCATGAGTTTTTCCTGCCTCATTCAGCCTTATGCTGGCTTCCCTGACTTTGATTATCAGCTATATAGCCCGAGCTTGTCTCATGTCTAGCCATGCAGATCCATTTTATATATCCTTTGTAGCTTGATTCCCCATTTTTACCGAGAGGGGACTTTCCCTCGAGTGTCGTTATCCTACACATGTATCCTTGCATTGAGCATAGGTATGTTCTGCTACTTGGAACTAGGTTTTTTTCCCATTGAAACTCATCTCCTCCTAGTATGTAACTATAAAGCACTTTTATTATTTCTCAAGATTTTCAAAATATTTGAAAAAGTCCAAAAAAAAATTCAAAAAGCCAAACAAGAAAAGATGTTATCTTTGGCAGCAGTCGAGTTGTGTTGCCTTTGAACAGAGCACTGTATATCACATTTGTTGGTTGGGTTAATAGTTTGAATTTAGGAGCTATACTCATTAATTCCCTCCTTCCAGTGGATTTCATCCCATCAAGTTCAGATCATTTATTCTGGGATAGGAATCTAGAGTCATTTTTTAGTGCCTTGAGACTTGCAGTCATCAGTGGCAGGTTCTCTCGCCGTCGACAGTTTTGGGAATACATCAATGTCCCCTGATTGATGGATCCTCTCAAGTGTTCGACCTCAACACATTTATTCACACTTGTTAGTTTTCACTCTAGTACCTTGATTCCCATTTTCATTATCGGTGGGTGATCTCGCATCTGTTAACGGTATACATCAATGACTGGTAATCAGACGATGGACTACCATGTTTGACCTCGCCACCTCTATTCACACAATAGGACATGTACTGGTAGCAAATTTTGTAGAAGACATTCCAGATTGGTGGCATTTCATATATGCTACCTCCTTGATCGTGCCAGTTTTCATGATATTTCAACTCTCGTGACTTGATTCCAATGTATGTTAGATATTTCCAGCCATTATGGAGATCTTGATCCATTATATATCTTCATATTTCATGGAGATCATGATCCTTTTTATATCTCCATCATGGAGATTCTGATCTATTTATATTGTACGTGGCGATGAACACACATGTTATATTTTGTATCATGCCTATTCATGGCCATTGTACTCTTATGTATCCGAGACTGCTATATCTACTTGCAATTATGTGCAGAGTTTCATCATTGTATTATACTATTGCATGGTTGGTTCTTCCACTTGCTTCTTCATCACTCCACTTCTGGGATGGACTTATAATGTATTTCATCCATCATATGACCCCTCTGACCTCACACATTAGGGGGAATCTGTTACAACGGATTTTACCACACATGGTGGATCACACCTTTATGGCCTTCCTTGTCCCTCTGCAAACTCTTTAGACACCATGGACCATTTTTGTACCTTTGATGTTTCCAATATCATCCCTAAAAACCTGAATTATTTGCTATATGTGACTTTTAAACCTATTCTCGCGTATATACACGGATATGACCCTCAAACCCTCGTACATTGGGATGTGTGCAAAAGGCAAAATAGTTTTGGAGTTTTCCTTGATGTGGATCCGAGTCACTTGTCTCTTGGCCTTACATATGCCTTGAGATTGCTTGGATTTGAACTTCCATTACCCCATTGAAGCACTATATAAGGAACCCTTTGGATACATTGGAAGGAGAGGAATTGAAGAGCAAGAAAACTATAGTCCATTGTTGCCGGAGCTTATACTTGAGTCTACATCCCTTTGTCCCTTGGAGAACTTTGTGTTCTTCCCAAGATTTCCTTTGCTTGTGAGATTGCTATCGAGAGATGGAGGATTGAAGTGGTGGAGGCCCAGGTGGAGGACTCAGTTTCTTTGATTCGCAGACGTGCCGACAGAGGTTGTCACTATTGTAATCTCTGATTTATATTAATAGAAATATCTTTTCCTATCCAATAATGTGTATTTAAATGAGTATTGAATCCATGGAATCTTTTAAATACTTATATGTTATTGATTATATATGCTAGAGTAGGTCTAACATGATTATATAGCATGTTTGTCTTGTTTGTTGAATGTTGAGAGAGAAAATTGTTAATACAAGCGAGAGTGGAAAAGATTAATGGGGATCTACATCAACTGTCCGGAATAAGGTATGTTTCGATATCCTTTAGTGTTAGAAGTTTGGTTTCTCTTGTATATAGGAAAGGATTAATTTCTGCAGTTACTTTATTTGTTGTGGTACCCCAAGCCATAGGAAGTTTTCTCCATAACAAACAACCACAGGGATATGAGGTCAAAGGGAAGGAGAATTTAGTACACAAGTTGAAGAATAACTTGTATGGCCTATAGCAAGATCCAAGGCTATGTTATTTGAAATTTGACAGGTTTATGACAGAAAAAGGTTATAGTAGATGTCATTCTAACCATTGTTCTTATTTCAAGAGGTTAGATAATGGAATATCTTGTTATTGTATGTGGATGACATGCTTGTTGCAAGTTCTAACATGCATGATATAAATGTGCTAAAAAGGAAATTAGATAATTGATTTGTGATGAAGGATTTGAGTGTTGCAAAGTAAATCCTTGGTATGAGAATAAAAAGAGACAGGAAAATCACAAATTAACATTGTCTCGGGGTGAGTACATAGAAAAGGTGTTGCGATTACTCAACAAACCAAGAACAAAGTGGCAGTAGCTCAAGGAGGCATTCTCAGAAGATGTCTCATAGCTCAGGAAGGATTTCAGGAGGCAGGACATATACTCTAGAAATATATTTTAGTGAGTCATCTGACTGTAATGATTCTACCAAATGTAGTGAACCTAAGGAATTAATCAGGTCCACTAACTCTAAATGATAAACTTTCAAACAACTAGATGATAGGTGGGTTAATTTACCAAGTAAAAATAGGAATTGTATTTGGGTTTGCAAGAGAAACCAAAAGACAAGTTAGGAGACTGAATTTTCATATCTAAGCACTTGGATGTTGGTCCCTTTTAGGTTTCGAGCATCATCAAGGTTGAATTATACTACCAGGATTCTAGGAGTCCCAACCGGTGCAAAATGCGATCTTAACAATCAATTCCAAGAAACCAAAGGATAAGGAAGGATTAGGAAGGTTATGAGTATCTGTTTAGGATGCTAAAATAAATTTATGCAATTTCAAATATATTTGGATAGTCACAATAAAACCTAATAATTTCACTATGAAAACTAGTCATTAGGACTAAGCAGCTACTCAAACTTAAGTGAATTCAAAATACATACAAAGAGGCACTAAAATTCTATTTTATATGTAGAATACCTTCATTATGATGTCAATTAATTTTCAGAACAGAAAATCAAGGAGATGGACATGTTTATATACATTAATTGCTTTGAATTAAAGAAATAGTCATTTTTACATAGAGATCAAGCTAGGGTGTAAATATTTATTATGAAACTCTGTCAAAACATATCATATTGGTGTATAATTTGAAGATATAGTAAATCATAGCATAATAGGTCCATAATAGTTGAAATACTCTTACAATAATCTCATAGGTAACGCCTCATAGCAAAAACTCCCAAATTATGGCTTTGGAGCTAGGAAACCAATGAGAATTGAACCCTAAACCTTCCAAACTCTGTGAGTGACATGAAAGTTGTATGAACCTGATATTAAATAATACATTGGTAATCACTACATGAATAATATCATATTGCGGTCAAAATTCCCATTACATTGCTCCAAAATTTTCCAGAACATCATAGAAATGAGAGAAGGAGAGAAGAAGAATGGATGTCACCGATAGGATGCCTCCAAGCTCTTCAAGATGATATGATTATGGACTGAAAGAGACATCAACACCTGAAAACAATATTTTTCGATCGTTGCAATGATGTGAAACACCAAAACACAAGATCCACTGGCTAAGGGGCACACCACCCAAAGCTTCGGTTGAGGCACAACACTCAACCACTGAGAGCAACTCTCAAACTCAAAACACAAATGATCAAAAGTTGTGATAGTGATGTTCTATCATTTTTTTAAAACATAATTAGGATTAAAGGTATAATTTGGTTCAATAGGTGTCCCACTTTACTTTCCCAATGCTCCCTCATGAATGAATGAGGAAATTAGCTTTCTTTCTTGCTTTTCCCCTGGCATGCCTTTTTTTCCCTTTGGAAACTGCGCCCTCCAAGACTTGCCTACTTTTATACTAAATTTATTTTATCCTCTTTAGAAACTATGCATTTACTGATTTTAGGATGACTTTCCTTTTTCCTTTTTTAGAAAGTGTGCCCTCCAAAAGTTTTCTTCTTTTCATCTTGATAGCTTGTGTGCACTTGCCTTCTTTTTGCACTTCTTTTTCTGCCACTTTCTATATTTTTCCTGGCTTTATAGATATTTCTTTATTTTCCCGTGGTTTCAATTTACAATGAAAACTCATTGGGTCCACAAGGCCCCATGCACCACCTTAGCCACCAAGCACATGTATTAGGTATTAAAATTAAATAAATTCATAATATTTAATAATGAAATATTTTTAATCCTACTATGGGTAATTATTTTATCAAAATGACCCCATCATTAATTATATTATTATTCCACTAGGAATCACGAGGTTCTCAAGGGATAGGGGTTTCTCTATGGTGTTAACAATAAAAATTGGGACATTACACTAAAGGATCAAGCTCTTCATCTCATAGGAATAAGAGAAAGAGGTCTTACAAGGGAAATTTAAAAGGATAGTTTAGGAAGTCCATACCTCTTCCATTTGATGGTGAGATAAAATATGGTGAAGAAGATAAGGCTTGGCTTCTTGGGATGAGGAAGTATTTCTAAGTTCAATATTACTTAGAAAATATGAAAGCAAGAGTGGCCATATTCAATTTGAATGGAAGGGAATCTATATGGTTGGATCACGTTTGGCAAGTGAATAAGATCAATGAGATGGAGATCGTGTGGAAGAAATTCGAGAAACACTTGAATAAAAAGTACCTCTCTTATAGGTAATATGATAGAAAATTAAAGAATTCGATGAACTGAAATTGGGCCAAATGACTATGGAAGAATATGCAAATAAATGACTAGAAATGTAAAGATATGTCAAGTACATGATCATAGATGATAAAGTGAAAATTCAATGTTTTTTATGTGGTATTCCCCAATCTTATGAAGACAGAATTGAGTTTGATGAGACTCAAACTCTATATGAGCCCATAATAAAGGAAAAATATTGTTATGATCAAGCCAAAAGCAATCCAACTGGTTTCCATAAGGCATGGAAGGACAAGAAAACTGAGAAGTTTAACAAAAGAAAGAAGGTGTTCAATTCTCCTCATTTCAAAAATCAACCAAGAAAACCACCACAAGTTGTGAAAAATATAGCTAGGATGAAGGGAGACAAGCTAAGAAAGACATTTCAATGTTGGGGATGTGGAGAGGACCATTTCTTTAGAAACTATATGCATCAGAATGACATTGCAAAGGAAGTTCCTAACGTTCAAGAATCTGAATCTTTGGTTCAAGTGGCAAGGAAAACCCCTAGAATTTGTGTTGCACTAGAGGATTTCCAATCATATAATCAATCAATTATGGTTTAGGTTGAAGATAAGATTTCTAAGAAATGTATTTCTATTTTAATTCACTTTGGATCTACTCACAGTTATATTAGTCCTAAAATTGTTGATATTTGTTCTTTTAAGAAAGCCAAGCATAGTATATCATGGTTGGTCCAATTAGCCACATGAACCAAGAGAAAATTTAGTGACTTGGTGGAGAAATGGCCGGACTCTTCACTTGATAAAATTTGAATATTTTTCCACTTGGTTGATATGAAATTGTCATTGGAATGGACTATTTAGATTTACATAGAGTTAAAGTTGACAGCTACAACAATATTTTTAATTCATTGATGATGAAGGAAACACAAGGGTTATAAAATGAAATCCAAAGAGAATTTTTGTTAGGCATATTTCATCTACGCAGTTGAAGAAGTTTTGTAGGGAGGGTTTTAAATTGTATGCATCCCCTATATTGGAAAAAATAGAAAATGAAATCCCAAATTTGGAGAAATACCATGTGCTACAAGAATTCAAAGATTTGTTCCCTGATGAAGAGAAAAATTATCACCACAGTTCGTGGGACTATTTTCCATCATTGAGAAACTACAATTGGTTTCTTACCGTATTACTTTTCCATCATCATTGAGTCGTATTCATAATGTTTTTCATATGTTTGTTTTACATCATTACATTCCATATTCCTCTCTTGTTGTTGATTTGAGTAACTTGCAGATTTCAAATGAGGGGTGCTTGGTGGCCGAGCCGATCTATATATGAGATTGATGAAGTCAACAACTTCGATATCAATTAGTGAACTAGGTAAAATTCCAGTGACATAGATACTATACCAACTCGATGACTTGGAAGGATGCATTATATATACATTGGCAATTTCTGTATCTATTCTAGAATATTGAGACAATGTTTCCTAAAGAGGGGGATTATGTAGTGCCCACTTTTAATTTAGACCTTGACTATTATACTATGTTATTATTTGAGTGAATTCAATTATGAATGACCTGTTTGTTAGGTTTTCTAGACCTTATTAGCTTAGTTTGGATCTTTATCTAAAAGAATAACAAGTAAAACAAGATGCATTAGAAAGAAAAGATACACAAGACACACAAATTTTCATTGGGGAAACCATAAAGGAGAAAACCACGAAAAATTCATCATAATAGAACAATCATAAAGACTATATCATAAGATGAAAAAATCCAGTAATAAGAAGTCTTCAGCAGCTATCAATCTCTCCTCCTTTTCTCTCTCTCTCTCATGCAAACTTGAGTGAGTGTGTGTGAGGTGTGTATAAATGAGGGAGGGTGCCTCCCTATTTATACCCTTCAAGTGACTGTCCTATTACATGACTGGGGTTTACCTCTTACCCTAACAGGGTCGACTTATCCTAGAGATACTCCAAAAATACATTACATGATGTTACACTGGGGACTATTGCCTCAACTTACAATGAAGATTGTACCTCAATGTCCATACACAATAATGACATTCTAAAAGGAGGAAAAGACATCTTTGATGAGGGTAAAACAACATACAATGATAATATACATTAGAATATCTTTCAAAGTTACAAATACATCAACACTCCCTATTAAATAGGAAGGTATTCTCTCTCTTCCATGGTCATCAACACACCTGGTCCAGTTATCATCATGGAGTCATCATCATCTTCTTATCGATCATCGAATGGTACTATATGTCATCGGAATTTTCTACATAGCCTACTCTTTTTCATGCTAGGTGTTATACAGCTGATTGGCACCTCTCCGTCCGAGTGCTGACATCCCTCAGGTTGGCACACAAAAGGACACATATGGATTGAGGTTTGCCCAGTTTCATTATACCTTGATTGATGCTGAAACACATTCCCTTTTTATCCAGCTGGTTACTTTGTTATTTTGAGAGTTGAGATGTATGCGCGCCTCTTCCTATTAGCAGGTCGCGCATATGCGCGGGTGTCAAGTTCAGCAAGTCGCGCATAGATCTATGCGCGGGTTGTCCTTATACAAAGTCGCGCATGATGCGCGGGTTGCCTTACTACAGACCCGCGCATATCTCCCTCAAAATTAATTTTTTAAAAAGCACGCGTTAATGGAAGATTAGTTATCTTATTTATCTTAATCCCATTAACTGCTGCAACCTCCCTAACCTTCGAGAACTGCCTCATTTCACCTATATAAATAGAGGCCTTGGGGAGGGGTTGAAGAGATATACTTGGAGAGCAAAGTTATGCTGGTGGATTTACTACAGAACCTTTGGAGCAGAGAAACTCAGAGTCCTTTGGTGACAGAGGAGTCCCTTGTACAGGCATTGGGTTGTAACCTAAACTCCCTCTTTTATTGTTAATAAAGCAGATTACTTCTTCCATATTGTGTCTCATGTGTTGTAGTTTGGTAAAGATTTATATTTCATTATAATATGTAATTTACCTAACCTGCATCTTTATATATGAATCACATTGTATATTGGAAGAACCTTTTGTTAACAGGTTGAAGGAGGAATTATTCTGGAGATTATAAGAGTGGAACAAAGAGGAAGGAATCAGCTTGGATCAACCTTCGTTTATTACAAGTAAGTTCCTGCTACTTCCCTATTTCCTATTTGTACTTTTATAATCAAACTGTCTGCAAGGTCTAGTATGTTGGTAACCCCCAGACCTAGGTTATTAGGTGAATTATCCATTACAACACTAGGTGTAGGTCTAGTCCTTATCCGGGTCTTCATCACATCTACGAGTAGGTCATCGCATAGGCACAACCCAGGACCTTCTTTACATTTCCATAGAAATAACCTATGTGTCCTACCTTTATCTTGTCGTATCTAGATCATCTATTTTGTCTTGCATAAAACAAAACAAAACACACAGAGCACAACCCAGATGTAGACCACTTGTGTTCTATCACTATAGGAGTACTCCAGGATCATTCATGTCATCAAGACAACCTACAACTTCCACTATGCGAGAATCATCTAGGATCACTTCAAGTGCATTACGTCTCTCCATGGTCAACCTACGTTCTACCAACATAGGAGAAATTCCTAGGTGCACCTGAAGTTCCTTGTGATCTTATTATTTCCAACATGGGAAAACAAACACACACACACACACATAAATATGTAAGGACTGATTACGACCGAACAACCTGCTACACTAAGATTTTTACCTTCCATCTCAAACTCAAGGACTTCTTAAATCTGAACAACTTGCGTTTAGGATATTTTCCATTGAAACAACCTTTGGGGATTATCACATACGAGTAACCTGTGTACGACTCCAGGGTTCCTATTTACACTTGGAAAACCCACATAAATTATTACATTCGAGTAACCTATGTACCACACTAGGGCTCTTATTTATTCTTTAATAACCTATCTCGGGATTGATTACGTCCAAGGATAACCTACGAGCTTCGTCGGGACTGATCACATTCGAGGACAACCTACAAAATTGATTACGTTTGAGAAACCTGCTTAACTAGGGTAGTTTCTACTCGGACAACCTGTCCAACTTCCCATGTAATATATCATGTATATGCATCTTCTAGTCTCTTGTTATTTCTAGCATAGAAACATATCAGGAATAATTACGTCTAAGGATAACCTATGAGCTTCGCCGTGACTTATTACATCCAAGGAAAACCTACATGACTGATTATGTCTAAGCAACCTACGATGTTCGCCATGATTTTTCGCTCAAACATCCTATCTCTTTAGCTATGCTAGAACTCAACACTCCCTCTTTCAAGGGGTCTCATTCTGGATCACACCAATTCTTTATCTGAATTACTTGAAATTCACTCTGGCTAGAGGCTTGGTTAACACATTGGCCATCTGCTCATTCGTTTCCACATACTAGAGCTTCACTACTCCTCTCTACACCATATCCCTGATAAAGTGGACCAATTGATGGAACAACCCCAAGAGATGTAAGTTGGATATTATCATTATTCAATGGATCTTGTGTATAATTATAGCCTTATAGAGTTGATATCTCATCCAAAGAAGAGGATGATCGTTGGAAGAAGTTTTTATTTGAAAGAAGGACATTCTCTTTAGGTTGCATGGGATCCAGTTTCTCCATGCAGGTATTTGCTACCTCCTGCATGCACTCAAATTTGCAAAGAGAGCAAGACCAAGGGACTACAATATTCTCCACAAGAAAGCAAAGATCAAGAGGGAGCATGCAAACAATAAAATATAAGTACCCAATTTTTTTATTATATGCTATTTAGATCTATATGCTTTTGAATGGTTTCATTGCAGTCATATAGAGGATGCATGATTGTTCATAAGTTATGAATATAGAGCATGAATGATTATTTTATAAAATATGAATATAGAGGATGCATGATTGTTCATAAGATATGAATATAGAGCATGTGTGATTATTTTATAAAATATGAATATAGAACATGCGTGATTATTTTATAAAATATATGATTATGAATATAAATGATGCATGATTGTTTCATAAAGATATGAATATAGAGTTGCATTCTTGTTTCATAAATATAGAGATGCATGATTGATTCATGAGATATGAATGTTGGGTTGCATGATTATTTGATTATCATATGCTTTTATAAGATTAGATTATGTTTTATTACAATCTATATTCCTGGACTTGGGATTGTGCTTAGCATATACATTGTTGTTCCTATATTTATTGGAATGTTATCAATATCATGAGTCCAAATTTTGCGAGATGATATAAAGACTGATATAAGACTTATGTAGAAATGATACAACGTTGAAAGCATCATTCATAAGACATGATATTTACGGAAGCATGATTGTTTCATGAACTATGAACATAAGACTACATTAGATAGAGGGATTCATGCTTACCTCATGAGATATGAACATGGGGCTGTATATTTATTTCATATAATGAATTTTTGGAATGATATAGGGCTGCATATCAGTACATAAGATTATAATGGGTTATGATAAATCCATTGGTCAAAATCTATACATAACTAAGTAATTATTTATCAGTATATTGAGAGTATTTCATGTGAATAAAATTCATGATTATGAAATGGTTCTAACCATGAGAATAATATGTCTTGTAGGGAAAATTAATATTCCCTTACCTACAAGTAAACAAGGACATGAATGCGGAGTCATTCTAATGGATGAGCCTGGAAGAGAACAATTCGATAGGTTCCTATGTCTCTTGGAAAGCAGACAAAATAGATGGATTAATTATAGATGTGAAGACTCCTGAAGATATTATATCTTATTTAAATTCATGTGTCAAATAAGAGCTTCATATATAGATGAGCATGAGTCTCCATGATGGAGGACCCAAATTATGATTCTCACATTTATATGGTGAGAGGGAGTTGCTAGTCTCAGTAACTCCTGAAGAACCAGTGTAAACTTGTTGATGTAACTCCTATAAAAAGGAGATATGCATGATGCTCATTTTCAGAAGGAAACTGAGAACTGTATTCAAGAATATTTTTATGATTCTTTTGATTAGTGGTGTGGTAGTCACCAAAAAAGAAAAAAAATTATTTGTTACAAAAAAGGTGCAGTAAAAGAGCCTAAAGAGTTTCAGGATGATGGACTACAAATCCATGGCCACACATATGAAGGTAAATATGAAATTTTATAATTCTTATTTCATATTTGAAGGATATCAAGTCAGTTGAGATGTATTTGGTTAGTCACAGGTCCCAAGATCTATTATGTGCCTTGCAGTTTGCACATAAACATGTGCAAAGCATGTGTTGTGGTACCTACTTGGTACAAGTGTATGTGGACTCATATATGTCTTGATCAGTAAAAGAGAGTTTTAAATATATATGAAATTTGACTAATATCGTGATTGAGGAAAATCAGATGTGTTTCTCTAGATAGAGCATGTTGAAAATCAGTAAAGCTTTTGAAGGTTCTAGTCAGTTATATTCGAGACATGGTACATATCCATATATGAGTAGCATTTTCGGCATTCTTATTAAGCTTATGTCCGGTACAAGCTTGGTATAGTAGATAATAACTCTTCTAGTCGAAGAGGGAGCATTGATGTGTCTTCATAGGTGATAGCAGATAAAGTCCCCAACAGTTAGTCATTGTACATGACTTAGGAAACCAAGGGTTCTGATAGATTGTGGAGAGAATCCACATGAGAAGAGACATGGTCAAAAGTCTTAGAGACTATTTATAGTCTGGACTGTTAGAGAACAGTTAAAACCTCTCAGAGAGGTAATTGGGGTGCTGCAAATATAAAGAGAAGGATCACTGAGAAAGTGATCATGACTTGAAGAACATCACAGAGAATTGCAAGCTCACAAAGAACTTCTCAAGATAACATAATCTTCAAGAAGTCAACAAATGTTGAAAAGTGAAAGAAAAGATAAGTCCTTCTGTCTGCATGTTATTACACATATGTTGTATAATGTTGTATGTTATGGATTTAAAAAATCCATGGTTTCTAGTTTGGATAAACTTTATTTTGGATTGGATCTAGATGATGCTACTTCGTGTAAGTAGCTGGTTGGTCTTTGAGAAGACTTGTTTTGTTTTATGCTTACTACTGAGCATATGTTTGAGTACCTTTGAGATACATTAGAATAGGCTCTTTATTGTATTTGATACATGGAAGACCTATTATTTGATTGTGCTATCCAGCTATTGTTTTTAGCCTGAGATAAGCGATGTCATTTAAGTCTAGTACTACAAAAGATAAGTGTATTGCGGCTAGTACTACAAAAGAAAGATGTATGTATGAGAGTACTACAAAAAAAAATGTGTTTTTTGGATAGTACTACATACGAAGGAGTAGTGTAGCTTGGGAAGCTACCTACTAGGGTGAAATACTTGAGCCTACAGTCATTAGGTGTTAATAGTCAAGATTTCTCGAAAACGCTATATGTGTTTTATGATAAAACACATTCGAGATGAAGTTTTACTTCATTGAAGTCATGGTCATGAGTTATAGTACATAGGTACTGATGAGAATATTGAAAATTTGTAACAATCCTCTATTTGTGACAAATTTTAAACACTTCTGAGATAAGCTTGGTATGGCAGAGAATGTCTCTCTCGCTAAGAGGGAGTGTTGAGATTATAGCATCAGGAGTCATTCTCTAGTCTTGTAATATCAATATAGTAGGATTGTGTAGTCCTACGAATATCCTCATATGATTGAGGTGGACAGTAGGCTTGTGTAGTCCTACGAATATCCTCATATGATTGAGGTGGAAAGTAAGCTTGTGTAGTCCTACACTGTATCCTCATGTTGTGAGGCGGTGAACATTACTATGTAAAGTAGATATACTAAGTGGTGTATGGCTAGTCATGGTCAACAGGTGCTACAAGTCTCCCTTAGGGATTAGATACCCCTAAAGTGATTTACTTTAGCATATGACTATATGACTTGGGGAAGTACATATGATCATAGGTTCAGAAACAATCTTATGAGTATAATATGATTAATTAATGAAAACACACATGAACCATGCAAAGATATTTAATATAAGCACAGAGATAGACAGAGAATTTGAATTGCAGTTATGGTAAACAAGTTCAATTAATTAAGGGTTCAACTCCTTAATTTATGCAAATGGTTATTGGAAATAAACACTGATGGAGATGCACTAGTTATGTTCAGTTACATTCAGTTCAACTCAGTTAACTACTCAGTTAGAGTTAGTTAATTAATGGAAGGCACATATCTTCATGTGGAAGATAATTATGGAGTGTCATCTTGACACAAGATCAGTATGGGGTGCATGATTAAATATGGATCAGTGTTCTAAGTGTTAACAAGTTGTTTCTACATGCAACCATTCTATTTTTGTTGTAAAACCTAATTTGACTTGTTATTAAAGTGCTATGCACTTGGAAATTTAGATACGGTGTTCCATTCGATATCTACTCTCTGGTGCTCTCGGTGAAAGCAATATTCTATTGTGTTGTAATAATTTTCTATTACTAATCTATCATATTCTAAGATCGTTTGCTGGGTTTTTTATCCTATGAATCAGTAGAGGGTTTTCCCAAGGTATATCTTGTGTTCTATGGTTTGATTTATGTCTTTGGATTATTAATTAGATTTATGTGCACTGTTATTATGGATTAATGTTTTAAAGTTCAAGTTTCTTCATATTTTTCTCAATCACTAACATGAACAAGTTGCGGCACAACAAATGACTTGGTAGCATTGACTTGACGAGACGAAAACTAGTTGTAATGCAAGGATATGGTGATGCATTATTTGAATTGACTGAAAGGAGTTAGATGACTCACAAAAGTGGATCAACTCAATACCCAACTATTTGGAAATGAAAATGCAGATAACTTCCATGTTCAAAGGTGGACTGTGAGCTGCCATTGATACAAATGAAAAGATGTTTCCCATTCCTTAATTTCCCCATCATGAAGGATGATAGTCTCTTTTCATTTTTATGAGTTCAAAGAGGGTAAAAAACACTCATTTTATCTCATCGGATGATGAGTTCATTCTCATACATTTTACGAACCTGAGAAAGAAGGGTTTCGTTCCTATAAAGGGTCCTTCATCCTTTGATTTTATGATTCTGGCGAAAGTAAACTCATGTTTCGTTTCATGTTTAGAGAGTCTGAAATTACTAAGAAGACTCCAGGGTATAATTTTTCATAAATTTAGTCCCTGAGGCCCGAAAAAGCATAAAATAATTCCCAGGAGAAGTCTTCTAGCTACGATGAACTAGAGTGTACCTTTTTCATAAATGAGCCTAATCGATCTGAAAAAGGGGTAAACTATCATTGACTAGATGATCATTCAAATACTTTTACAAGCATGAAAGCATCAAGTTCTCTTGGTGATATATTCATGTTTAGGGAGCCTGAAAAGAGCTTAAATATGACTCCATAAAGGGTCCTCTTTTTCATAATCCAATTTTAACGAGTCTGAAAAAGATGAAAAAGTGTACACAATACCTTTTTATTAGATTTTAATGAGCATGTCAAAGGTATGAATGATGCTCAATACTTTTTCATCTTAGGTCAACGTGTGAAAAAGATGAAAGAAACTCATAACATAGCCCCGATGCATCATAAATGTGACCTAGAATCTTTGAAAACGAAGATATGATCAATCTACTATAAAAACTATAGAAAACGAATGGTAAAAACCCTAAAAATTTAAACATTTGATTTATCATTTTTAAATAAAAACCAAAAATTGCTATAAAAGGGGTGAATAGTAAATATTTTTACCATTGTGCTTTTTACCATAGTGGAGGAGTGAAATTAGTGAAAACAGGCTGATTTTCAACTGAAGATTCTGGGAATTCTGGACCATCTCTACTCGATCCGCTTGGACCATGAAGGAGGTAACCTTCATTCCTTTTCTTTCAAGGTGCATTTTTTTTGCTTTCAAGTAAATTTTTTTAGTTTTCGGAGTGGTTTCCCAAAGGGACAAAGAACATTCAAGATGGTGCCTTTTTCCCTTTTGGGAAGTGTGCCAGTGCACCTCTCGAAAGAGGAAAAGGAACCAGGGGTGCTCTATCAATGGAGGGAAACAACAACGGTGCTCATTTCTCTCAGAGATAGTGCGCTAGTGGCTAGGGAATTCCAAAAGTCCAATAAATAGTCAATTTCATGTCATTTTTCTTTTTTTAACTGGTTTCAACATGCTTCTAATAGGTGTTTTAATTGTTTTAGCAGGAGAAACTCATTACAAAATGGTTATATGGAAGGAGAGACAACATGAGTTAGATTACTTGCAAGATGGTAATGACTGAATGACTGCGAGGGCCCTCTGTGAGTGTGGGCTCCTCAAATTATTATGAATACCAGGAATGAGGGCATATGTGCATTTTCTAGAGCACATGATTCGTATGTGGGATCCAGATAAACAACACTTTGTGGTTGGCACTCACACTTTGATGATAGATGCAGAGGACATATATTTCTTGATTGGTCTGTCTTGAAGGGGAAGACCAATAGTATTGACAGGAACATGAGGTTGTGAGCAATCTGTATATGACTTGATCGATGATCATTGCTCAGTGGGGACCCATTTAGTAGGTGGGAAAATCCCCATCAAGCACATAGTATATAGGCCTTTAAGGATTGCGGCTTTCACCATTGAGAAGGTTGTGGGTACCATATTGGCTCACTTGACTACACGGTCCCATATGTTGTACGCCATAGAGTGCATGGATCCTATGGTCTTCAACTGGAGTGATGGTTTACTCATCAATTTAAAAGATCAGTTAACCAAATGCAGGAGAGGGGAGTTGAAGCAATTCGGCTACGGGGCGATAGTGGTGTCTTTCTTTCTAGAGAGGGTGCCATTAATGAGACCCCGGGTTCCACTGAGCAGGCTGGATGTCGAGGATCCTCGGATGAGCAGGTGGGTGGATTCCATGGCATGCCTTGGTGGTGGTGGAGACCCTAGAGTTACCTATGGGCCGGTATTTTTTTGTTGAATGAGAAGCCAACTATTGAAGGTATAGGATTATACCTATGCAGGGACTGAATTCAGAGATGATCCTGGCCTTCCACTCATGAATGGAGAGAAATGGGGTGATCGAGGTAAGAAAGATACCACTATACAAGTTTTTCCTGTATTTTTAAATTTATATTTGTTTTTATGATGTAATGATGAGATGCGCAAAAATCTCTTGTGCAGATGTAGGGCCTTCTCTTCTGGTTGGGGCCTTTCCTATAGAGAGGCGAGGAGTAGTCAAATATATGGTGATATAGCACATAGAGGCGGATGAGGAACTCAAATAAATCGAGGAGAACCTCCAATGCTTGACTGTCAGAGTTCATGATATCTCCATTGATGATCTACCTAGAAGCTACCAGCTCCACACTGCAGGAGTCTCAGGCCGTTTCAGGAGACTGCTCCATCGAGTAGCTCAAGTTGTGATGAGTTATCATGATCACGATGATTATCCCATAGCGAATTACTCATTTTTGTATTGTATTTATACTGAAAGCTTCGAACCTTCATTTTTTTTCCCTATGATATGTATTTTGAAACTATGATAGTCCCAGAGTTTGGGTGATCTGGGAGCTTGTTGCTTCAGTCCTTTTTGTATATCAGCTTTAGTTTATATATATATATATATATGAAAAATTTTATTTACAGATGTGTGTGCAAATTTGATGCGTGAATGAATGGCTATTATGAATCCAATACATGAATTTTATGTTAAAATAAATTTAACTATGAGCACGATACCAATCTAAGACAAAAATTGATAAGGAATCTGTCACAATGTTTAAATATCTCAGAGTGTGTTGATAAGACACCTTCTCCAAAGACTTTTCCAAAATCCTAACTCTTCAGAATGTACGAAGGATTAGGGGGTTCCAGATGGCGTAGACTCGGTTTAACTGATGTACTACCGACTCCAAGTCAAAGTAAACCCTAATCTCTCTTACATAATTATCTAAGGCTTCAGTCAACAATCCAATCACTATGTGATACTCTATGAGATTTTTTGTTGAGGGGCCCAAACAAGTTCCAACTAGACTAACCAGATCACCTATCAGAGAGTACAGTACCCAAGTTGCTGACGCAAGATTCAAAGTGTAACGATGAGCACCATTTTTTAAACCGGTATAGGTGTTCATAAGTTAATTTATACATAGGACTACATAAGTAGGATTGTGAAAGACGCATCTTTTATTCACACTAAAACCACTCTTTAAAAACACACAGCACTCTATAAACAATATTTGCAATGAACCTATGCTAGATGACCTAGGCATAGTATTTTTTGATGTAGATTCTATTGTGGGGCTCTGCCAATTGTATCTCATCATAATATATCAACTCATAAGAACCTTTATCTAAGACATGACTGATGATATACGACCCATGCCACATAGATTCTAGCTTTCCAGCCCCCAAATTATCGTGTTTCTGGTCATAGGTAAAGACCAGGTCACCTTCGTTGAAAGAGTGGGGTTGAATGGATCTATTGTATTGATATTTCACTCGTTGTTTGTGTGCCTCATTTTCTAAGGCATCATCGCGACGAGTCTCATCAACCTTGTTTAAGTACAAGAAACAGTCTTCTTCCAAGGTGGTATTGGGTAATAATTCTACAACAGGTTTCAGAGAAGGAATTCCACATTCTATTGGAAGAGTGGCCTCTATTCCGTATACCAATTGAAATGGTGTTAAACTAGTGGATGTTTTGATGGTAGTCCTATAGGCCCATAATGCGGAAAAAAGTTGCAAATGGCCGTTAGACCTAGATTGTCCTACCATTCATTGAAGCATAGTTTTTAAGAATTTATTGATAGCTACAACCTGGCCATTGGATTGTGTATAGTAGGGTGTAGAGTTGCCATGACAAAACCATAACTTAGCACTTAATTCCGTCATCATCTTATTTTGAAAATGTGACTTGTGATCAATCAAAATGGCCCTAGGCATCCCAAATTTGGCAATGATATGGTTGCATAGGAAAAGGATAGTTGAATTTCCATATTTAGCATACGTAGGCATGGCCTTAGTCTATTTAGCAAATTAATATACGACCATAATGATGTAGCCATGGCCCCTGGCTAAGGTAGGTCTTAAATGCACTAAATCTAGCGCACCCATCATGGTCCATTGCATCCTATCATAGAAGTTGGCCCTTTTGCAAAATGGGGCATTCTGTCACATCCTTATAACTTCATACTTTGGGGGGAATTCTGTTGCACCTAAGATATAAACTGATGCCTAAAATACCTCAAAACACTTGGCCAAGGATTCTTTTGGACACTTTTTCCCATTGTAAGATTGGCCGGCACACATTTCCTCCTATGACAGAGGAAAGGTGCTCCAACTAGTCTAAGAGTGGGAAAAAGTGCCCAAAAGAATAATTGGCCAAGTGTTTTGAGGGATTTAAGGCATTAGTGTATATCTTAGGTGCAACAAGCACGATGGTTTAAGAATAAACCATTAGAACATTCAGAATGCATCTGGTTTATGAAGAAAGAATATTGGTCTGCAAGTTGGAGCAAGGGTTTCCATCAGAACTGGATGGAAGAAGAGTACTGGTGCAAATTGTTGTATGTATTGAAAAAATATATAACCCATGAAGGAAGGTATGTAACCACCTTAAATTATCATGTTCACCTACTCTTATATTTTGAAGATGGTTTGGATATTAAACTTCTATATTTTCTAGACAAAATTCTAGCTAAAATGTACAGACAAGATCAAAATCATAATGGTATCCCTTATAAAATTCCTTGTCATCATGGTTTGATTAAGATTCTTGTTGAAGATGAATTGTGTATTCATAAGGATACCTAGGATAACTTCGTGAACAGAGTTCAAGGCTTGTCTTCATCTGAAAGCCCTCCTTCTCCACACATGTAAGTTTCCCATCAGTCTGAAGGTTGTGAGTTCAAAATCATTCCTGACCAAGATCCATAACCACCTCTAATTGATATTTTCTCCTATGTATTAAAAATGAAATGGCATCATCTTAAAAACCCCACTGTCACAGAACCCACAGTGTCACGGAGAAACACATGAAGTATGACTAGATGGCTTGTTAAACCCTCTAATTCAAACCACAATGTACAAAATCCTATTTTGGTTGATCTGGAAGAATCCCCTGAGTCAGAAATAGACCCCCCTAGGTAGAAAAATAAAAACGAGTACTCCAATCCAACTTCCTCCATCGTCTCCTAAGAAATTTGACTTTGTATATGGTGAACATTCTGATTTCATTCTTCCTGATCTTTGTTCTGAACCCATAGACCCTCATTCACATGAATGTATTCCAGTTTCAATGTATGGACATGTGGAGTATAATTCTGAAATTTTAATCCTCAATAATTTGACTATGGCCCTCCTGAAGATAATTTAGCTAAACATGAACCATGTGGCGAACATATACTTGTAGTTTTCTTCCACTTCAGCTATACCCTCTGTATTTTCCTAGTTGTAGAAGAAAAATAAGAATATTAAGAGTCTTGCAACTATACTCAACTCATATAGTCAATCCCACGAGGTAAAATACCTATTGATGGCAGAATCTAAAGAAAACAATGATTGAAAATTTATAATCTCAAGCTTCTACATAAGAATGAGAAATTGAAGGAAAAACGTGATAAAGCAGTTGTGGACATAAAATGACTTCATAAATTAGCAAGGAATTGAAGACTTAAAGCCTCCAAGAACTTATCACACATACATCTATTAAAGAACAGAAATGAAGGAAACATCAAACCCTGCTAGTGGGAAACTGAACATTGTGGTCAATACAACATAAGTTCTGTCAATGGTATTGAAACTCAAATTTAAAATTTTTGTAGTCTCTGGCACGCATGTTTACATGAGGACATACAAATAGACAGACATGGGGGAGATGTTGGCTCTCTAAATTGGCTCTTTTTGCACCTTCCTGACACCAATTTTTGCTTCTTCACTTGATCATGTTTCCCTATAAATCCACCTATATATTTGAACATTCACCTAATTACTCAGCAAGTATATTCAGGTATAATTTTTTACTAAGACTTTCCAATTTCATTTAATTCAATGTATTAAATATAATTCTTGGGATCTCATGAATAATCATGGTAGCATATTGTGATTTCAGCAACATACTTGGCATTTGGTGGCATCATTCTATTTTTGGAGCACTCCTGTTCAACTTTTGGTCACCATATTATTACCTCAGAAGCTAGCATTTGTACACATAGAATTTGAGTGGATCATGTTCACCACCACCTCAAATTAGTTGATCAATTAATGCATGATAATTAATATATCAATCATCATCTCTATGCACTGTGTGTCATATAGATGAAGATTCGATATCTGTCTGAGATATTTTAGGCATTTTCTTGGGCATCTAGTAAGATGATTATTAAATGATGGAACAACCTATTTTTTAAATCAGTTATGTAATTTTAATAGAATATAGAGAATATTGTTGGAGGATCAGGTTAACTATTCAATTCCTGGATTATAAATAGATGACTTTTTATGTAACATGAGGAAGGGGAAGTACTGAAAAAATAATGTTTTTTTTAACTAAAAGAAATAACAGATCCAAAACTTGAACTCGATCTTGTTTTTTACTATCTAACTTGTTCTAATTTGTTAAGATGGTTTATTTTAGTATATTGTTATATGTTTCTTTAATTTAGGTTAATTATGTAGGCCCTATAAGGACTTGCGGTCTTGTTGGCAAGGATCCACTAGGAGGACCATAAGCCCTTTTCCTTTTAATTTTTGATAGTGCAAATATTTTGATTATTTTCTTCAATTTTTTGTTTATCTCATGAATGGTAAGTTTTAATTTGATAGGATTGATAGCAATTGTTAAAAAATGATTTCTTCATACTTTTGTTAAATACTTGTCTTACTGTAATTTTGTATCTAAGTTTAATTTATGTAGCTTTAGTTTTGCAATGATTCATTTTCTCTCTCAAATTGGGAAGTGAACTTTTATTAATATTTGAACATTGGTTTTGATTCAGGGTATTTACCTTAAAATAAAATTACTGATTGAACATAACACTTTTAGTTATACAGTTCACTTTCTTTCACACACTCTAATTTATGTGTCCTTGCATAATTTTCTACATATTTTATTTAGTTTTCAAGTTTGATTAGATTAAACAATTATCACAGGGTCATTACTTTTGCTAAGGTGTGTTTTAGAATTAAGATTGGATTGAATCTTATTTGGATGAGTATTTTACTTTATCTCTGTTAGTATATTTAGCAAAGAATTTGAAAATTTGGTATTGTAGGATTTAGATTTTATATTTACCTAGGATGCAAATATTGAATTGAGTGAATAAATTGTGTTTTTATTTTGTTATGTATTAAGGTGTGTGTGTCACCGGTAGGTTAGGATAATCTAGACTTTAGTTCTACACATATAGTGTTTCCATCTCACAAGATACCTCCGTGGGTTGACAATTTAATACTAAGAATTATTTCACATATAATGCAACACACCTAAAAATCGAGAAAAAAAATTGTATGCATTAGTTCTATATTTACTTAGCATATTTCTATGTTTTACTTCTACTATTTTTAATATCTTTGACATGTTGATTACGACAATTTTTTCTAATGATTACAATGGCTAGCTCCTTTCAGAACCTTCATCCATGTCTACACAAGTGATGTACTTTTGGATTATACTTGTTCTTATTTATTTTATCTTTATAATAGGTTCAAACTAGCCTAAGGCATGGGAGACTCTCTATGGTCTTTCCCCAGCCTGTATTTTGCATTATGTTTTAAAGGCATTGGCCTTACCATAGATTATACCATGGTGTGTAAAGAACTACCCTTAAGCATGAGAAGATTAGGGTTTGTAAAGCATATGGTTCCTCCATACAGTGCCCTCCTATTATCAATAAAATGTGAGGGTTTAAAATGATACTACCTATTTTGTCCTCATTGTACCTTCTTTATGGTCCTTAATGTTTATGGTGTAAATACCATACCCTATGGTTTTACAATGATTACAAATTATTAAATATTTGAAGCAATATGAGGCTTACAATGTAATTTTATGTTTTTAAAGCATAGTAATATGCTTATGGTTGTAATAATATCTTGATGGGCTTAACACCATGGTGATTAAAGTAATTTGGCGTCCTTAGTATTATAAAACACTATGGTTATAGTGTTAAGGGTGTGGACTTGGCATAAACCACAAAGTCATTATATTCCATAGTCCTATCACCACGAAGGTTCTAGCATATTGGTTATGGTTATGATATATATATATATATACTCATTGTGGTTTCACATGGTGTGGTGTTCGATGCTTAAGTTGGTTTTTCATGTTATAAGGTTTGTTATGTTTGAAGGTTCCATGGCATATGTTATATGGTTGGCATTTAAATAATATCCACGTTTTCGATTCGCAATGATTTGGATTTCAAATGATTTGGCCATGCTTTAAAGTGATACTCTATTTGACCTTTAAAACTCATCATGTCTGCAAGTTGGCAACGTAGCCAAGCCTGCGAGGTGACACAAGATTAAATATCTACCTTACACCTAGATGGTGATATTTTAAGGTTTTGTAGGGTTTATAAATGAGCCTTTGCTATGTCTGATCTCTCATTTGGTGTTGTTGCTTGTCAGAGCCTGGTCGAGGGTCGAGCTCTAATCTATGTTGTTCTTACTCTATTCCCACTGTGTTCATGGTGTTGTTCTGGTTCTTTCCAAGGTAACCTAGATTCCCCAGTATTCCTTGACGGCCTTCCATCGATTCTAGAGCTCCAACAAGCTTGCCAATACTTCCACTAGGCGAACAATCTGCTCCAACAAGTGAGCATCGAAATGTTAGATATTTTCACTCTACATTTTACTTGGTTTGCAGTGGAGGAATAAGGGTACTCTGGAGGAGACAACCGCTGGCCCTCGTTGCAGTATGCCGAGGTAGGGATTCTTTAAAAAGTTATTCAGTTCATTTTTTAATTCATTTCTAAAATTATACAGTGATGTTTGTCTAACTGTAATAGATAATTTGTAGGTTCTAACACTGGTGAAGGAGGCGACAGGGTCACCTCCTTTGAGGCCCACGTTTCCAAATTCCCAAGTAAGTTTTCTACTCATCTATGGTTTATTTCGTTTCTTTAAATATTTGGACCCATACTTACCCAACCTTGTCATGGTTGCAGGTCATGTTGGAAAGAGGTTGTGAGGGCTCCAATTGGTTTCCACTTGGAATTAAAACATCAGCGTTTGGGTTTTGAAATCGTAAATGATTCTATAAAAACCTACTTGGTTTTAGTATCGGCTCTTTATCCATTAACATGACATTGTAATGTATTGTTTAGTTTATACCCTGGCAGGGTTTGGGTGCCCTTAACGGGTCTTATTCCCTTATGATTGAACGATGGTAATTTAATTTACTGTAGAATCCATCGTTGATGGTAGTACAGCCACTTTTTAATATATAAATATGTTTTTTAAAAGAACAGAGTGACGGCCTTCAACTATGTAAATTCAATTAATCATTTTGTAGTCTTTGTATATATAAAAACATACTATTTGTGCTAAACCAACCATCTGCCATCGTTGATGGCATTACGGTCGTGAGTAATACTACATTTTTTATAGTTTGTAGATACAACCCTCAGGGTTTTCCCAAGAAATGTGTTGGTTATATAGCAGCGTTTTTATTAAAATTTTGGTTAATGGAATTATTTTAGCATTTAATCCTGTGCAATATTTGTTTTGGATCATGGAAACCATCCTCGATGGTCTTACGATTGTGAGTAAAGTTACCGTTGTTTTATAGTTTTCACCTTTGTTTAAAATAGTTGTGAGCACTGGGATCGTGTGATGAACACGATGGTTATAATTGAATGCTGTATCGAGGCTTTGCCTCTGTATAAATTAGGGTAGGAAAGATGTGGACTTGCGACCTTGTAATTACGATATTTGTCATGTTTATTTGACATGACCCATAGGGTCTGTGAGATCTTAAACTGGAGTTAATGTTTTTATGTTTTAATACTTGTCTATCAATGATAGCAATATCAGTTTTTTGATTGAACTTTCGATTCCATGATAGTAGTTGTGCTAGATATCATATCAGTCAGTCCTAGATTTGATTTGATTTAATTCTTTACTGTCATGCACATGCTTGTGGATGTTAAAAAATATAGGATCTTCAATCTGTATGTTTGTTTTCACAACATCTTAGAACAAGATGTGATTTCATATTATAAATCTAGATTTACATAGTCTATGGAATGATTGTAGATATACGATTTATATCCATGAATGATTTCGTTATTAGCTCATACTTTTACCATTATTTATGTACACCTTATTCATTTCAAATAATTTGTTTGGAATTCTATGAGTTGTATAATGTTAATATTATTAAGTGGAATCCATTCGTATATATTTTAATAATATAGACCTATTATATAAACAAAGGATTGCATCTTAATAATTCTATTTGCATAGGAATATAGATGATATTCTATCTGTATATACTTTAAATATTTTAAGAAATTCTTAATCAGTTTAAATATGATAAAAAATAGATACATTCTACATGATTAGAAATTCAATCGACATTTAATTCTGCAGATACAGACCAAGGAATAATTTATCAATAGTCGATACAAGCAATAAATAAATGGTTAAATGTAGGAATACATGATACAATTTAGAAATAAACGATTTCAAATCCATTAGGTTCAGAATTCAAATTTCAACAAGATTCAGAATTCTAAACATTCAAGCATAGCATCATTAGGTTAACTGATACATACTAGGTTCTACATTAATCTTCTTTAGATCTAGAATTTCAAACACATTCTGCAAACATTTAAACATAAATTATGAACCTAACACTAACATTGTGAAAACAAAAGTGGAGAATTTGTTCCCCCCAACCAACTCCAAGAGTATCCAAGTTACTTGCTCCAGAACCCTCGAGCCTATTCATTGAACCACAAGAGAAAAATCCTTCAATGCGCCATCTCTTACATTCACATATTCTGATCCTTTTCTAATGCTAGCCTCATGTTGCTCATGGACATACTAATATATTGTATTTTTCCTAGGACTTGGTCATCTATGAGCCTCGTGCTCTTGAGCACTCAACTAGGAGTTGTGACCTAATTTTTGGGGATGATACCTCCTACATCTTTATTTCTCACTCAGTGGCTTATGTCACATGTCTTTTCCTCTTGTGGGTCAGCAAACACTCTTTAACAACTATATCCACTTTTCCCCCCCTTCAAGGTATTTTATTAAATAAAAATGTTTTTATTACAAAATGTTTTATTCTTGACTTTTTTGTCAATAATAATAATAAAATAATAATTAAAGTATTTTTCCAGCATAATTAATAATAATTTATTAATTCAAGGGATATTACATATTATTTCACCCACAATCATAGTTTGGAAAGGAATCAAAGAAATAGGGTGAACATCCTTCTTCTGAGAAATCTCCCATGAAAAACCAGATAAAGGATATTTTATGAGAATAATACTAATAAGATGGGAGTAGAGTATCCATATCCCATGAAGAATCAACAACTTCCACAACGTTTGAATAAATAGAAACCCCCAAACTTTCATGGAACCCAGGGGAAGAAGAAGGAATAGGTTGGACCTTAGAAATGCCCCCTGAAACACAAGAAGAAACCAACCTAAAACCTAACCCATCCAAAGCAATTGGGGACTTCATAATCAGTTGCTCATCCCTCCTCAATTTTGATTCCAAAGTAGGATAATTATGATTCCCTCTCCTTGAGACATAACTTTCCAACCCTGACCCTAAATACGGAAATATTAAAGAAGAGGGAATCGGAATCTAAAGCAACAATGAAGCATGAGAAACAAAAGAAGATGACAAACCAGAATACCCCAAGGGGATAATTAGACTATGTAAATATCGTGAGCCCCGTAGAGTCCTTCAAACCACCAAAATTTCACTCACAGGATCTTTTAGAGGAAACAAAAATATATAAGAGGACGTCAAAGAAAAATACCCCCAGGAAGTTATCGAACAATATAAGGATTCTGAACCCCAAAAAGATCTTGAAACCACCAACTTATAACTCATAGGGACTGAAACAAGAGACGATAAAATACATATCCTCTCATCATGACCCCAAACAGAGGAGCAATCTTTACAAGGCACCCTTTGATCCAAAAAAGAAAAATTTTCTTCAACTGTAATGATACAATTTAATTGTTCAGCTGAAAGTGTATCAAATAAATAAGGAACATTATATTTGAGCTTGCCCAGAAAGGAAAAAGTGTCCTCCAAAGAAGGCTTAATAGAAGGACCACCCGAAACCAAATCTACTCCTACCTCCTCACTAACTAAAGAGACTTTTTCTATTTACAAGGGACTAGGCTCACCATGAATTCCATCAATTGTTTTCACACTCATCTCATAGAAAACAAGACATTTTTTCCTTAAATGTCATGTTTTATAGAAGAGGTTACATATGAAAGGAATCTTCTAGAAATCTAGTCACTGAGTGAAATACATATCTCCCCAAATAATCTCAATCTCCCGAGTAAACCCAATAGAAACATAAAACTCCACTAAAATCTAGGCCATGGACTTATCCTTCACATAGATCATCTTATTCTCTAGAAAGATAAACCTACCGACTATATTTACCACTTCTATGAAGACCTTCTTCAACCACAACTAGAGAGGAAAACCCAGAAGGAGCATCCAAAAGGTGACTTCAGCTCACCTTTTCTTTAAAACGTTTAAAGGTTGGATGCCATTTGTATAAAACCATAGAACCATGATCGATCACCTAAGGCTTACTGAGAATAAGCCCAATATTCTCCTCTAAAATTTACAAGAAGCATAGACACATGTCCACTAGCATACTAACATTTGGAAAATAACCTAATAAAGGCTTCCAACTATTACAAACCCACTTCAATAAGTCCATCATGTTTAATGAAATATATTCTAATATTCCAACAAAATCCCGAGAGCATAAGCTTGCCACTTTGTCCATATTAATGTCGTGACCCAACACCATATAGACTTTTCCTCATGTCACCTTAAAGGCCTTAAGCAATCTTCTTGAACTAGCATAGCA
The DNA here is from genome assembly GCA_001517045.1 of Pseudotsuga menziesii. NCBI lineage: Eukaryota > Viridiplantae > Streptophyta > Pinopsida > Pinales > Pinaceae > Pseudotsuga > Pseudotsuga menziesii. The sequence continues at coordinate 268,947 of LPNX010692145.1, read as the reverse complement.
ACACACCGTCTGGTTTGTGCTTGGTTTTGGGTCTTTGGTTTACCTTGATATTATCTTCTTCCCCATTGGGTTCTATAACCCTAGCTCTGGTTAGGGTCCCGGTTTGGTCTCACGGGCACTATGTACTTTTCCTTGGGTCTTGGTTAGGGTTTACCCTTGGAATTTTTTACTATTTCATGATTCGTGACGCCTTCTGACTTGCTCTATTTTTGGACTAGGGTTTGTCGCTCTGTGGTAATTTTCTAGCTATGGTTTACTGCCTTCTATTGTTTTGATTATTCTTTATTGCTAACCCTTGGTTATACCCTACTGTTTTTCCCAATGGTGACCACTGATCCTTTTATACCCTCCAGAGATAAGACTGTATCTACTTATCCCTCCCACTATCAGGTCCGACGTAGGTCAAAGATCATAGCTACGTTGGATCATAAGAATCACTACATTATGGGTTGGGACATTATGCTAGACAAAGTTTTGAAACTCTGACATCGTTCTCTCATTGGGCGTTTGTAATATTGTTCGATGAATAAAGATGAATGGGTGGCATGGGCCACTCTCCACTGGAAGCCTATCTTGACCTATGTATCCACCATTGTTCTTCTGTCCAATTACTGGTTGGTTTTCATCTTCCTCAATGACTCTGATGCCTCGCATATTCTTGATTCACTTTGGACCATAGGCAGTGGCTCATTTGGTATATTGGTCATCCATCTCCAGGCCCTACACTATCGGGTGATGGAACATCAAGAATATAGAGTGGTTCAATTTGGCCCTATGAAACAAAATCCTCTGGCTTTTTCTTAATGGTACAGGGTTGTGGTCTCAAATTATCAAGCACAAATACCTTAAGAACTTGCCTGTTGATATCTGGCTCAGGCAGAAGACCTTCAAAGTCCAGGGTAATTCTCATATGTGGAATGGATTCATTCGTGCTATGTCTTGGATCACTAGATATCTTGGGTGGAAGATTGGCAATGGCAAAAATATCAAAGTTGGCATTGATCCCATAGCTGGTGTATCCTCTGAATACACTCTACCAGAAGACCTTAGATCATATTTGGAATATTATGGTATTCTTACCCTCTCTGATGTACTTAGCAGAGGCATTGCCACAACCTCAACTGATTATTAGATCTCGGCTGATGAGCTAGAGCTGGGTGGACCATGAAAGGTAGCCTAGTCCAACTATATCCAAGGTTTGCAGCATGGTGGGATACGTATCAGCCATCTACCTGATAAACTAGTATGGATGTATAATAAGTCTTCAAGTATGGTAAAATCCAATCTCATGTATGATCTTATTGAAAATACCCTTGTTTCTAACAGACCGGACGATCTCTTGATCAAAATATGGAAATTTCACATGCCACTTAAGATCATCTGTTTCCTTTGGCTCAGTCTATTGAATAAGATCAATACATGTGACAACTTGATTAAAAAATACTTGATTGGTCCTTTCTGGTGTTGTCTATGTAAATCAACATTAGAGTTTGTTGACCAAATATTTCATGGTTGCAGCTTCACTAGGAAATTTATTGCTCAACATCAGATCTTCTCTGGGCATTCCAGATTTATGGAGGGAATCAAATTTTCATCATAATGTTTCTTCTTGGATCAGCCTAGAAAATACTCTGAAGTATCTTCCTCTTTTTCTTGCTTGGCAAATTTGGATAACCAGGAACAAATGTATTTTTTAGGACTTGAAGTATGATATATACTTTACTGTCCTCTTCATCAAGAATCAGTTACAGCTCTATCCAGTCAATATACAACTGATTATCAATAGGAGAACTATTGGACCAGCTCCTACACTGTCTTTTCCAGCATGCTTCTTTGATGGGGCATCTGCAAATCATATGGGTGGTGTTGGTGTTCAGCTATTGCTTAGTAAAGAACACTATTTTTGCTTCAAGTTGGGAGTAATCCTAAGCACAAATACCAGATCAAAGTTGTTGGCCTTATGGACACTCCTTCACTGTGAAAAATTCATGGGCCTTCCTTCTTTACATATTCATGGGGACTCTACTGTCATCATTAACTGGTTCAACCATAGATCAGCACTTACTTTAATTTCTCTTGATGTGTGGTGTCATTGTATTAGAGAGCTGGAAACTAACTTCATCCAAATCTATGCCATTCACATATTGAGAGAGAACAATACAATGGCTGACAGCTTATCCAAAGAAGCATTAACACTGGCTCAGGGCCAGCTTCAGTTTGCTGAATTCACCAATGGTGAATGTATTGATTAGGGCACTTTCTATCTTTTATAGCCCTCAGCACTTGACCTTTCTGTGATGTTGTCTTTTTGACATCCTTTGGATGCAGGTAGTGATGATTTTTTTTCTATACTATTCATGGTTTTGCTTCTTTGGATTAGCTATCCAGTTATAGTATGAACTCTCTATGTAATGAAGGGTATGAAATGGATGTAAATTTTTTCTCCTAGCTTGTACTTCACTTTGATGTTTTTAAGGTACTTGAACATGAGTTGTAGATAGCAGTATGGATTGATCCCTCCTTCATGAGCCCTGCTGAAGCAGATATTGTAGCCACTCTTGCTGATGTATTACTCCCTCCATGAGCACAACACATGCTGATGATGTAAAAGTGTTCCCTTTCATTTCAATGAAATAGCAAGGAACTGATATTTTCCCCTGGAAAAACCTTTTTCCCACCTTCAAGCCTAACATGTTCAATTACTTACTGTGCTGAAGAAGAGAACGAAGAAATCACAATCAAATTATAAAAAGAAATCAATTATAAAATCATTTTGTAATTTATATTCTTCAAAATATTTAATATGATATATTAATTTATCATCTAAATCTATTATATATATATATATATATATTGCATATAGTATTTAAGGAGTTATATATATTATTCTCCAAAAAAATCAATCACGACTTATAAATTTATTATAGTGTAATTTATACTTTTAAGTAAATTTATTATGGTATATTAATTTATAAATCTATAGATCTCCATAATTGTTTTAGGAATTACTTCAAAAAGTTAAAAGGGATGTCTGGTTTTTAATGATGATGATGATGATGATGATTATGGTTAACGTCCACTTAGACAAAACTTTGGCCTATCAGACCCAAAGAAACGAATTATATAGTTTGTTTTAAAATTGTATTTCTATGCTCGAAGAGCTTGGAGAGAAGCATCCCGAGCTCACTATAATTTTGACAAGTTAAAAGGCTAGAAAGGTCAGGTTTACAACAAAGACTATGAAACTAAGATCTAATGTGGGTGTAAGCAGGGAATTCTAAAATGGAGTGTTTTTCATCCTCAATGTTCATATTCTCACAGAGATTGCATATCCTTTCTACCCATGGTGCTTTAGGAACTGCCCAACGACTAGTTTCACTATGAAGCTCATGAGAGTTCATTCTTATCTTGGATATATTAATTGTTTTCTTTGAACTAGTTAAAACTGAGAGAGTTTTGATCTGTTGATGTATTTGTAACTTCAGAATGTATTCACTTGTATATTTATTATTGTATTTCATTATACCTCGATGGAGATGTTTGTTCCTCTGATCGGGAGAGTCATTAATATAATAAAGTCATGTAAAGTCATTGAGGTTAACCCTCCATTGTAAGTTGAGGCAATAGTCCCCACAATTGAGTTGAGGTTAACCCTCCGTTGTAAGTCAGGGAAATAGTCCCCACAATCGAGGCGTATTAGGGTTATTAGACTCTCCTAGTGAGGTCGGCTCTATAAGAGTAAAAGTCAAGTGGAAAACAAGTATAAATAGAGAGTGAGACTCTCTATTTCGAACACACACTCACTCAATTGTAGTGCATGATTGAGAGAGGAGGATCTCACACAAGTGAGAGAGAGAACAACTGTCGGAGATCATCTTTGTGTTTTTGGGTTTTACTTTTGCTATTGATGGTCATTCTATGTATGAGGAAGTTGCAGGGTTTTCCCCTTTATGATTTCCCCAAGGAAAATTATTTGTGGCTCTTGTCTCTTGTGATTATCACTATGCATGTTATTCTTTTAGATAAGATCCCATATTGATTAAATGATAAAAATCTAACATGGTATCAGAGCCTCTTTGAAAGAAGACACTGTATAGCTGCGGGAACTAGGGATTCCTAGTTGAAGGTGTTCTCTACACATATCATCAATAAAGGAGGGCTAGGCCAACACACCTCACTAGGGTGCATCTATTTGTGGTATCAGTTTCTGAATCAAATAAGTTTCACTGTACAACTAAAATCCAATTGCAATGCAAGAAAATGGAAATTAGGGTTTCATGCTTAAAAACCCTAAAATAGTCATTTTGGTACATTTTCTATATATTGATATTGGAGAAGATTTAGAAGCCGAAATTTTTACAGGCCAAAGGGAAATTAGTTTTTTACACTTTGTAAAAATTTTATCCTCAGATTCACTATATTATGGGAGATATGATTCCTCCAAATCAGGGTTATAGCCTCTCACATGATTCATCTCTAAACAGGACACCTAGGGATAATTACTATATCTTGGTCTACAAAGGTACAACTGAAATTTTACAAAATGTTCCATATAGGACACAGACTTTAATTTCCATGGTAAAAGTTTCATAACCCGAAGGTTAAACGGTGACATGTGGCAATCTGTACAAGTTTGCTATGCTTAATAGTATGGAAATAAGTCACCTTGGGGAAACTCTCAAAAGTTCCAAATTGTGAAACCAATTCTACTAAAACTTGTGGTGTTGGAAAGAGACAGATGAGGATACCTCAAGATGAATTTTTAGATACATAGGAGAAGTACTTTCAAACATACCATAGAAACAATATCAGGCATTTCTACAGAAGAAAATGGAAAACTAGGGCTTCCTGTTCCTGGAGCTTTCCTCCACTGTTTTCAGTAAAGGAGTACATTGGACAACTCACCTTGAAGAGGCCCATATTTCTATCCAAACAGAAGTTTTAGATTCCAAGTTTTGAAAATTAGGGTTTTTCTGACAAACCTTAGATCAACCAGCTCCAGAACTAGGACAGACACCTCAAATCGGATTATGGGATTCATTCATTCAAGGAATGTGTGCAAAAAGGAAGTGATTTTCTTCATCGAACTCTGGGAAGAGTGCACACAAGAAGAAGATCGACTCATAATAAGAGAAGAGAAGATGGGAGAAACTAAAGATCAATCTCTCATGATTCAAAAAAAATCCCTCAAGCGATGAGGAATATAAACGACTCAATTCTTGAAGAACCTCTTATCCATCTTAGCATTTGGATAAGAAATGATGATGTCATGAATGAAGAAGATGATGAATCTGAAGGCTCAAGAAGGAGTCTACCCACGAAATAAATAAATATCAGTATTTGAATTGTCTTTTCCTATATACCTATTTGTTGATATGACATTGTTTAGTTGGGGAATGTATTATGCATGATAGAATGGTTGCATTAATGACAATATACTACTAATATGCATGTGATGGGTAAGTATCCCATGGTTCTATACAACAATCCATTGCTTCTTATATAGGATGAAACCTCTTTACTGACATATTGGGATTAGTGCACAATCTCAATAATGTTATGGTAGAGATGGAAGGCATCTAGAAAGTTTCTATGTATACCAGATATGGATGAATGTTGTATTGGCTAAAATAGTTGCATGATTATATCTTTATGCATAATAATTTGCTATTATGAATATTCCTTATGAAATGTTTCTAACCATACAACTAATGCATTTGAATTGTAGGAATGATCGTGTACAATCGCCTACAAGAAAAATAAGGATGAGACTTGTTCCGAAGAACAAGTGACGATAGTTCAAGAAGATGAACCAAGAAGCTCCCATAGCGAAACAAAAATATTCAAAGCAATATAAAGAGAATGGTAGATGAAGAATAATTCAAGGAAAGCAAGAGGCCTCAGATACAATGCATTTATGTGACACTATTGAGAAACATCATTGATGCAAAACCTTCTAACTATGAGGAAGTAGCCAAAGGGAAGGAGAGCACCAATTCAAAAAGAATGATGTCTAGGATGTGGTATCGAGACGTGAAGGGAAGTTCGTAGTGTCTTCCATATGGATCTATAAGATCCAACATGTAGTAGATGGAAACATCGTGGGATACAAGGAAAATTAGTAGCAAAGAAAACCACTTGTCACTCTAGTACAAAACGTTTCAATACATAGAGTACAAAAGGAAGAGGGAGAACGATGCTCCTCTTCAAAGGGAGTGACTGCAGAAGATCCCAAGTTTCGACATGGTATGATGGGATGGAAAAATTACTAATGAATCTAGGATTTACTGAGAGTAAAGCAGATTCCAACCTTTACTTCAAGCTTGAAGGGGGAAGACCAGTGATACTCATGTTATATGTCAATGACTTGTTCCTGACAGGGAAAGAGGAACTCATTAAAGTTGCAAGAAGGAGACTTGTTGCTGAGTTCGAGATGAAGGACTTGGGTATGATGCACTAATTTTTAGGCATGGAGGTGTGGCAGAGTGCAGATGGAATCCCCCTTGGACAAGGAAGGTATGCAATGAAGATCCTGAAGAGGTTCAGGATGATGGACTGCAAGGCCATGGCCACACCTATGGCATCAAACCTAAAGCTATTGAGTGATGCTTCATCAAAGTCAGTTGATGCCACGATGTATTGTCAGATGATTGGGTCATTGATGTATCTGACGAACACGAGACCATATATTTTCCTTTCTATGAACAGCCTGATCCATTTCCTAACGATTGCAAAGCATGCAGTGAGGTAACTAAAGGGTACAGTTGAGTGTGGGCTCAATTATGATACGAATCAAAAGACTAACCTGCATGGTTATGTTGATTCGGATTGGTAGCACCAATGAGAAGAAGAGAACCCTAGGTTTCTTTTTCAATTTGAGATCCAGTATGGGCTACTGGTTTGGTAGGATGGAGTCATGCATTGTGCTCAGTATAGCCGTGAGAGGAGCAATGAAGCTCCAGTTTGTGATCCATATTGATATCTCTTGAAAGAGGGAGTTCTAACATAGCCAGTGAGACAGGTTGTCTAAGCATAAACTCCTGGTGAAGCTCATAGGTTTCTCAAAAGTAGTCAGTCCTGTAGGTTTTCCTCGGATGTACTCAATCCTGGAGAAGATCCCAGGTTATCCTTGGATGTAATTATCCCTGATGTGATTATATGCTAGAAATGGCCAGAGTGAAGTTTGAGTACTTTAGGGAGAATCTTGGTGTTCTCCAGATCGAGGTTCCATCCAAGGGGAAGTGATGAGTCCGTGAGCCTTTCTAACATGGTGGTAGGAGGGGCCTCCCATGGTCAGATGTAAGTGCCGATCCTTTCTAACATGGTGGTAGGCGGGGCCTCCCATGATCAGATCTAAGTGCATATCCTTTCTGCCATGGTGTTAGGTGGGGCCTCCCATGGTCAAATGTAAGTGTAGAGCCTTTATTACATGGTGTTTGGTGGGGCCTCCCATGGTCAAATGTAAGTGTAGGTCCTTTACCCAGATGGTAGACGGTGTGTCCTACAATGCCGATGGATGTAAACATTGGGCCTTTCTGCCATGGTGGCAGTTTGGGCCTCTCATGGTCAGATATAAGTGTTGAGACCTACATCCACCATGAAAAAGGGCTGGCTCTATAGGGGAATTCCTTGCAGAGGTAAGGCACTGCATCGAACATTAAAAAGGGTTGGCTCTGTAGTGGAAATCCTTGCAAAAGAAAGGTACTGCATCCATCATGAAAAGGGGCTAGCTCTTTAGTGGAAATCTTTGCAGAGGTAAGGTACTACATCTAGCATGAAAAATGGTTAGCTCTGTATTGGAAATCCTTGTAGAGGAAAGGTACTGCATCCAGCATGAAAAAGGGTTGGCTCTATAGTGGAAATCCTTGCAGAGGCAAGATACTCCATTCAGTATGAAAAAGGGTTAGCTCTGTAGTGGAAATCCTTGTAGAGGGAAGGTACTACATCCATCATAAAAAAGGGTTGGATCTATAGTGAAAATCCTTGCAAAGGAAAGGTACTGCATCCAACATGAAAAATGGTTGGCTCTGTAGTGGAAATCCTTGTAGAGGCAAGGTACTACATCCATCATGAAAAAGGGTTGGCTCTATAGAGGAAGTCCTTGCATAGGAAAGGCCTACATCCAACATGAAAAAGGGTTGGCTCTGTTGATGAATACCTACATGGAGTCTAGGCCTACATCCAACGTGAAAAAGGGCTGGCTTTGTAGAACTTCCTATGAGGAGTATATTTGAGAGATAGCACCATTGCTCGAGATAACGCAATAGCGATGATGATGATGATCCATGTTTGATGATGATCCAATGATGACGAATTGTGTTGATGAACTATGTAAAGAGAATACCTTCATTGTTAAGAGGGAGTGTTGATGTATCTGTAACTTTAGAATGTATTCACTTGTATATTTCTTATTTTATTTCATTATACCCCGACGAAGATGTTTGTTCCTTCGATCGGGAGATTCATCAATATAATAAAGTCATGTAAAGTCATTGAGGTTAACCCTCTATTGTAAGTCGGGAAAATAGTCCCCACAATTGATTTGAGGCTAACCCTCCATTGTAAGTCAGGGAAATAGTCCCCACAGTTGATGGGTATTACGGTTATTAGACTCTCCTAGTGAGGTCGGCCTTGTAAGAGTAAAATTCAAGTGGAAAACAAGTATAAATAGAGAGTGAGACTCTCTATTTGGAACACACACTCACTCAACTATAGCGTATGAGTGAGAGAGAGAACAACTATCAGAGATCATCTTTGTGTTTTTGGGTTTTACTTTTTCTATTGTTGCTCATTCTATCTCTTAGGAAGTTGCGAGGTTTTCTCCTTTATGGTTTTCCCAAGGAAAATTCTCTGTGTCTCTTTTCTCTTGTGATTATTGATGTCCATGTTATTCTTTTAGATAAAATCCTAGATAATATAGATTAAACGATAAAAATCTAACATGATCTTCTAGAGTAGGGTTGATGACCTCCTTATAATACCTCAATTTTCTTTTACCCTCTAAATATTTCTCACACCATATTTTCTTTAAACTTAGAAGTGAAAATATTTTTAATGTTATTTATATTTTTCAATGCAACATTTTTGTCGATCTCCCAACGTTTTAACAAATCCCTGGTATCTTTATACCAACCTCGCTTGAGCCTTAGGTGGTTTTGGACGGACTTTAAAGCTAGTTTAGGAAGTCTATGGTCTCCCATGTTATTGATTTTGTGCTTGTCTAATAGGATCCTAGTCATATCTAGGCTCTCGATAGGGGAAATACCCACTTCTATAAGAAGAATAGGGTAGGGTGTATTGCTTTTAATTTTGAGGTTATACGTTATAAAACACTTTTGGATTTGCTCAATCATTCTCTAGGATTCTATAGAGATGTTGCATCCCCAAACCTCACACCCATACAAGATAACAGGAATGACTAAAGTTTCAAAGAGGAGCTTATTTTTATCCCACACCACAAGGTTTGCTTATTTACAATTATTTCCAAGACCAAAATAAGCTTTCCATCCTCCATTAATCCTTTTCTTAATGCTATAGTTCCAGTTGAGCTTGTGATGAAGATCAATTCTTAGGTATTTGTAATAAGACACTTCCTCCAAGTTTCTGTTGTCATATACAAAATTAGCATAAGTGTCCTTCTTGGATTTGATAATCCTAATTTTTGTTGTCAGTGTTAACAGTCATACCCATGATAGAGAAAAAATCCTTAATAAGTCTTAGTTTCTTATCAAGATCAGATGGACACCTTGGCAGAAGAACAACATCGTCAGCCTAGAGAATAAGGATTATGACTATTCCAGCTAAGCCTGCTTCCTCTAAACAACCTTCTATCTTATCTATGTAAATGCCAAAAAAGGTGGGGGAGAGGGGGAAACCTTGTTTATATATGATATTACACTTAATATTTTTTGACCACCCCTCGTTGTTCTCAAACTTAGCAATGAAATTCTCGTATAACATTATTGTGGCGGCTCTCAACTTGAAAGGAGCCTTTAGCACTACTAATCTATTCCATAGGTTATTTCTAGGTACCGTATCGAAATCCTTTCTAAATTCCATGAAGCAACAAAAGAGATTGGATTTATCATTACGACAATCCTCCACAATTATCCTAAGTGTACCGAGATGGTCCGTTATAGAGTGTTTCCTTCTAAAAACCACTTGTCCTTTATCCCTCTTACCTTTTCTTTCAAGCCAAATGTTGATCATCGTTTCCAAAATAATACCATACAACTTGGCTAAGATATGGCCAATCATAATTTTCCGGTAATTAGAGGGGTTATTTGTATCCCCCCTTTTAAAAATAGGGATAATGAGGCTTTGAGTCCAAGGTTTAGGGAACCCTTGCTTGATCTCTTGATTGAAAAGATTGTGGATGTGAGGGTTGAGGACAGGACCACCAAGTTTTAATATTTCTTCCTAGTAACCTTCGATGTCCTTAGTTTTTTCATTTGCTAGACGATTAACCCCAAAATCTATGTCTTCTAATGAGAAAAATTCTTCCATTGTGAGCAGGGTTTCAAAGTTATCTATGCCATTCGAGGATTCATAAAGCTTTTTAAGATAGGAGTTCCAGTAGTGTAAAGAAATTCTATTATTATCTTTATTTTTTCTAGTTAGAATCTGCGTCCAAAATTTCTTAAGAGCCACCTCAGAGAGGTGTAAGAGATTTTCTTGTCTTTTACGAATATATTGCATTTTTTTCCTTTTAGTTAGGGATTTGTATATTTTTATCTTGTTAGTTTTAAGAGTTTAATGTCCCAAGTATGGTGTATATACCTGAACACTCTCCAATTATGTTAATTATATTAAAAATTCTCAACTTGAATTAATTTACACAATGACTTCTCTGCCTAGGCAAATAAGGGGTTTATTCTGGGAAATTTTGCAGACAAAAGGAGTGAGCAGTAGGAAGAAACCAAATTTAATAAGACATTTAATTTCCTCTCCCATAACACATTTAGATATGGTGCCATTTAGGGTTCAGAGTCTACACTGCGGAAACTTACTACCATGCTTCTGGGCGGCAAAACCGTGCAACTAAGGAGAGTAGTTCGGTCTGTTTCAACCAGGGGCTTCTGGAAACTTGCAGAGGTTTATTCCAGAATTAATATAACATAAATAAATTATTTATATATTTCGTTTATGTTCTAGAAAGTTCTAATAAGTTTTGCGTGAATTTGGGATTTTTGGCAGTTTTGGCCAAGGAGAACCCTGCGCAGAGGAGGATGCAAAAGGGTGGTACGACCCAAAAAAAAAATGTTCCTGGAGATTGATATCAGAAGGTAGGAATTTTTATGACCTAAAGGAACTGACAGAGCTGAGTTTGAGTTTACAGAGCCTATTTTGCATCAATTTCAGTAAAACTAGTTATTAAAAACTAGTAATGTAGCTAGGGTCTCAAAAAGACTATTAAATCATCCTAAATTCAATTCTGTGAAACCTGATATTTATAACGGAGATAAATATGGGTTCTCTTAACATGAAAATTTATTTCAATCCCGTCCCCATCATAAAATTTTCATTACAACACTCATATTCACTCAATTCCCCCATACACTAATAAAATATGATCTTTTAATGAAACTGAGATGATATTATTCAGGGTCTGAGATATATCGACCTGATAAATGTAACTTTCAGAATATACTGACACTACACAACATAAATAACATTATTTATTGACCATTACAAGAAGCTTCCAAAATTAAGGGGCAGGAGGCTCGAATCTTGACTAGCAAGGGGCTGTGAGCATAGGTGAAGCATGGGATTCACTGGGGCTCAAACTGAAATTTATGGAGGCTGTAATAACTTCTAGAATAAGCTTCAATGGCTGAAATTAACACTCCATAAACCTGCAATATATAGAAAGGGAGATGGAAGAGGGAGGAGGGATTTGGGGATCATCACCCAATGGTATGAGGCACAACACTCAAAGAGTATGCTCACATAGCATAACCACAATGTCAAATCATCCAAAATGAATAATAGAGTTGGAAACTCCCTTAAGTATACCTTGGGTGACTTGTTGAGAAAGTCCTTCACCCATTGAACAAGTAACCCACTTGCCAATTTTGTTCGTAAGCATGAGTGGCCCTCCTTGATGGGATTAACAATTTTGGTTTGAAAATGATGTTTCCTTCTTTGTATAACTTAACCCAAAGTGGAAATTCGACCTTCTTGAGAAAAATAGCAAGTATGAATCTTAGTAAATGTTTCCATGTGTGTATCCTTCAGTCCAAAATAGAAATTGTTCTTTCCTTGAGTAATTAGCAAGTTTGTGCATAAGGTAATCTTTCCTTGCTTTTCATCCTTGCACCAAATTAGAAACTAATTTGGATAGTTTCTATCTTTACTATGACATGTTTCTTTTTCCTTCTTTTGCATTGTTTCCATTTTTCCATCCAAGGCAAGTTTACTAGCTTTCCCCAATGCGCCTTCTTGACATGGCAACCTTAATTCCACATCATTATTGTGCATAATAAATACAATTTCTGAAATAAAATTAAATACATGCCTTAGAACAATTATTAGCAAGATTTTTCCTATGAATAATAATTAATGTCAATATGAGCCCCTAGGAATTTCATCATGGTCAACACTTTTAATGTCCCAAAATATGGGGACATGACAGTCCTCCCATCCCAAATCTGCTTGTCCTCAAGCATAAGCGCTTTAGAGTGCTGCAATTTGTTCATCATGTAGGAGAACTAGAGCATGAATCCATTTTGTAAAAAGTTTGACTTTCTCCATGAAGCCATCCTATAAAGTTTCTCCAAAAAGAGCAATTCCAGGGTCCCATTGCTTGCATTGCACCCCATTTAGTGAGAATCCCTTCCCACACAACTTGTCAAGACAATTTATGCCTGGATCCCATTTCCTCAACTGTAGGTATCCAAACATTAGAATCCACCATACAAATTTATCATCACATGAAATGACATTCATGCTATGGAAATCATACCATTGCACTGAAAACTGGAAATTCTCAGTGCAAAGTTGGAAATCTATCAAATTTCCCCACCCAACATAAAGTTCCTTATGTGCTTGATGCACATCAGCATTCAATCTCACAATGATGTTGCTGCAAAGACATAGGTCTGAGTCCCATGTCCAACCCCAATGATTATAGGAATCATCCAACCAACAAGGATCCCCAAACTGCTCACAATAAGATGATGCATCACAATCATCTCCGAACATGCAAGCAGGAAAAACAAATAAGCGTCCCCTCATCCCACCTGATAAGGGACTAACAATCCTACTAAAAAGTCCATGTGAAAACTTCCAATGGCTCAACTCTCTGCCATTGGTCAAATAATGCAAGCATATATCCAACTGTGTGCAAGGTATTTTCCTGAACAACTTCCCATGGCACTTTTCTTGCTTATTTGTCTTCCACTGATCATGTGTAGAAATTTTTCTGCAAGAAGAATCCATGTGTGACATGTAATCTTCCACCCAATCCACATGTGGTTGAATGGAATCAAGTGACAGCCATATGTTCCTATGTGGCTTACGGGAGGGTGATGGTGCATTCCCCAAGTCATCATGAACACTTAGGAAAGCCTCCAACTCTTCCTGTTGCACCAAGAAGGAAAATTCCTTCTCCCAATTTTCATTCTCACTTGACGAGGATGAAATAAAAGTGTGGGAAGAAATTTGTATCAGAACCCTACAATACTCATCCACCCAAATTATGGCTTCCCAATCTTCATCCTCATCTAACCCTCCCATTGGGAAGAGACTCTTTCCAGAAAACAATTCCAGTTTTTTCTGGAAAAGGTCAAGTGCTTAGTTCTCATCAAAATTGTCTACACAGTCCTCAAGCACAAAAAAAATATAATTCACCTCATGTTCATGTGTATGGAAGGTATCCAATGGATGAAAATTAAATCTTTGTTGTTTTTCACATGTCAAGACAATGTCAGTCACAACAAAAAATTTATTGCAGAAATAAAATTCTTTACCTCCCAAGGTCTTAATTCCAAAAGTGTTTCTATCCACCCAATCAATGGATGAATATAGACTTTTATTTTCTGATCCATATGGAATTTGATTAGCCACCTCTTCTGGAGAAAAATATACCATCCATAGGTTTGTTTCATAAGGTTTCTCCTTCCAAGGATGCATGTCAAACAACCCTCTATTGATGTAAGAAATTATAGTACATCCTTGATCCTCTATTTTAGTGATATATTTATCTACCCAATCCATGAATAGATAATAATCCTTGCTTGCTGATTCAATTGGAATGTCCTCAGGAGTATTTCCCATTGCTAAGAACACTTCATCCTTCCTCTCAATCTCAATGAGTGCTTGGCCAATATTTTCTTCCTCATATCTTTTCACAAGCATATGCAAATCTGCTCCTTCCTTGTGGTTGTCCTCCACATGAGGCTCCTTCAACACATCCAAAGTAGTTACTACCATGTGCACATGATTATTTTCCATGAAATATGGGGGGTGTGGTACATTCAAATCCCTTTGAATTTGATCAATCTGCAACCTTGACTCTTGAAGAGATTCTTGGGTTCTTTTCAAGGAATCATATGTAGCCTCCCATTTACTATGGAGTCTTTTAGACTCTTGTGTTTCCCTATCGAATGCACAATGGTACATTTCAGCCACCATGAGGAGATGTTCTCTATCAGATATTAAGTTCATATAGCTCTCCTTCATCTTGGCCATGCCTTCTTTCAGTGCTTTGCACTCCTCTAGAAAGGATTCTCCTTCCATGTCTCCACTAGAAGCTTTCCAACAACATCTTGCCACCAAGGCATTGATTTCAACATTGTTTTTCATGGCTGCCCTAAGTTTCTTTCTGTCCTCCTTTAGTGATCCAATAAAATGATGTGTCTCACCAAGAATATTCTCCACCAATATTTATTCTTCTAATAGCTGACATATATGACCATTTTTCTTGTAGCATGAATCCACCACATAAAACTCATCCTCAACATACAGGTCAGCCTTCGAATTTTCTGCACACTCACTTCGATGATGTGAAGTCTTTCCATCCTCCCATGGATCAGATGGTTGTAGGTGTACATGGCTGTTGCAAAAATCAGAACTTTTATCATTCATTTTATTCACCTTATCCTCTTTTTGTACATATATTTTGGTGGCCTGCTCCTCCACCAAATATTCTAGTTCACACCTGAGCGGTGTGGCCTTGTTTTCTTCTGCATTATGTGGCTTAGGAGGTGACTGTAAATATGATATGTATACCTCTTTTGGATCTGATCAAAATATGTCTCACCACCCATACATGAGCCAAAACCTTGAGCAGTGATCCAGAGATCACCCACCAAGAAACTTGAAGTGCATTCCTCTTCATTCTCTTCTTGGAGTAATGGGAAACAAGCAAGATCTTCTGGAGCATCTTCTTTCAAACAACTTGAGGTTTCTCCTTCTTGAATGGTACTATGATCATTATTTACAGATAATATTCTTGAAGAAAATCCAAAGAATCTTAGAATGCTTGAGCATGATGATGGATTTGATGACTCTTCACTTTTGCTTTCTTCTTCCTCCTCATTGCTCAGAGAGGTGGAACAACTTTGTTCCTCTATGGATGATTTGGTTCTATTGAAAGAGTAATCATCTACATTCTTAGGATCAAATCCAAATCTGCAATAAAAATAATCTTTGAAAGGAATGGATTTACAAATCACTTCCCCCAAGGAAAGATACTCTTTGTAGTGGTGGGGCAAGTTTTCAGTTGCATCTATCATCTTTGCTAAATCCTTCTTAGGATTAGCCATGGGTAGTTCCAAATTTATTTCTTCATACTCCATATGGTCATAAAATTAACCATCCTTGTCTCTTGATATTTTTAACCCATCATTAACATATATCACCTCTTCTTCTTCAACAAACTGATCAAAGTCATCATCTTCAACTACTGGCACAACCCTCATGGTTGCAACTTTAATTGTTGATTTGCAAAATTAGTCAACGAAGAGCCTTCTTTCCACAGGAGTGGAGGAAAGTGGTCTGATACAACTGTAATGTCCCAATTCTCGTGTACATACCTGAACACTCTCCAATTCTGTTAATTATATTAAAATTTCTGAACTTGAATTAATTTACACAATGACTTCTCTAACTGGGAAAATAAGGGGTTTATTCTGGGAAATTTTGCAGACAAAAGGAGTGAGCAGCAGGAAGCAACCAAATACAATAATAAATTGAATTTACTCTCCCATAACACACTTATATCTGGTTCCATTTAGGGTTCAGAGTCCGCACTGTGAAAACTTACTACCACGCTTCTGGGCAGCCAAACCGTGCAACTAAGGAGAGTAGTTCGGTCTGTTTCAACCAAGCGATTTTGGAAACTTACAAAGTTTTATTCCAGAATTAATATAACATAAATAAAGGAATTATACAGTTCATTTATTTTCTGGAAATTTCTAATAAGTTTTGCGTGAATTTGGGATTTTTGGCAGTTTTGGCCAAGGAGAACCCTGCACAGAGGAGGATGAAAAAGGGTGATATGAACCCAAAAAAAAATGGTTCTATAGATTTATATGGGAATTTGTGACTATTAATGACCTACAGGAACCAACAGATCTCAGTTTGAGTTTACAGAGCCTATTTTGCATCAATTTCAGTAAAACTAGTTATTAAAAACTAGTAATCTAGCTACGGTCTTAAAAAGACTATTAAATCATATTAAATTCAATTCTGTGAAACCTGAGATTTATAAAAGAGATAAATATGGGTTCTATAAACATGAAAATATATTTCAATCTCTTCTCCATAATGAAATATTCATTACAACACTCATATTCACTCAATTCCCCCATACACTGATAAAATAGGATCTTTTAATGAAACTGAGATGATATTCTTCAAGGTTTGAGATATATAGATATGATAAATGTAATTTTCATAATATACTGACACTACACAACATAAATTACATTATTTACTGACCATTACAAGAAGCTTCCAAAATTAAGGGGAAGGAGGCTCGAATCTTGACCAACAAGGGGCTGTGAGCATAGGTGAAGCATGGGCTTCACTAGAGCTCAAGCTGAAATTTATGGAGGCTGTAATAAATTATGTAATAAGATTCAATGGCTAACATTAGCACTCCATAAACCTGCAATAGATATAAATGGAGATGGAAGAGAAGGGAGGAGGGATTTGGGGATCATCACCCAATGGTCTGAGGCACAACACTCAGAGAGTATGCTCACATAGCATAACCACAATGTCAAATCATACAAAATGAATAATGGAGTTGGAAATTTCATTAAGTAGACCTTGGGTGACTTGTTGAGCAAGTCCTTCACCCGTTGAACAAGTAACCCACTTGCCAATTTTGTTCCTAAGCCATGAGTGGCCTTCCTTGATGGGATTAACAATTTTGGTTTGCAAATGATGTTTCCTTCTTTGTATAACTTAACCCAAAGTGGAAATTCGACCTTCTTGAGAAAAATAGCAAGTATTAAGCTTAGTAAATGTTTCCATGTTTGTATCCTTCAGTCCAAAATAGAAATGTTTCCTTCCTTGAGTAATTAGCAAGTTTGTGCATAAGGTAATCTTTCCTTGCTTTTCATCCTTGCACCAAATTAGAAACTAATTTGGATAGTTTCTATCTTTACTATGACATGTTTATTTTTCCTTCTTTTGCATCGTTTCCATTTTTCCATCCAAGGCAAGCTTACTAGCTTTCCCCAATGTGGCCTCCTGACATGGCAACCTTAATTCCACATCATTATTGTGCATAATAAATAAAATTGCTGAAATAAAATTAAATACATGCCTTAGAACAATTATTAGCAATATTTTTCCTAGGAATAATAACTAATGTCAATATGATCCCCTAGGAATTCCATCATGGTCAACACTTTTAATGTCCCAAAATATGGGGACATGACAAAGAGACTCATCAAGAGATTCCTTAATTTATTTCCTCACACTTTTACAATCTTTATCATACCAAGGGTTGGTTTTGCTATTTATTTTGTTACTTGAAACTTCAATTGAGAACTTGTTAATAGAATATGAGAGAGTTGTGGTAAAATTATGATAGAGTTATTCTATATTGTCTATACTTGATAAAGGACGCAAATTAATTTTTAATTCATTTAGAAAAAGATTACTTTTATTTCTATCAAAGATCAAGTTTTTTGGCTATTAGGATTATCTTCTATAGGATCTCTATGCATGACAAAATTTAGAGTTACAATTAAAGGTCTATGATCTGAGTCAGGATCGTGGTCATTTAAGATGTCAAAATTTATTATTTCGTTGTATAAAGGGATATCATAAATAACATAGTCCACCACATTGCTACCAATCCCATGGATACAAGTCATCTGGCTAGAATTGGGCCACTTCTTTAGACCATTGAAAATTATGAGATCTAGAACATTACAAAGCTTGGCTAGCTCAGACCCAAACAAATTATCCCCTACATCTTCAAATATTCTTTTGTACCTTCCAGCTAAAGTAAGGTCTTAGTCTAACCAAAGAGGATAATGGTTGGAATGATTCCTTAGAAGAATAGCTTGGTTTCTTGAAGTTCGAGAATTAAATTAACCCCCCATTAAGAGAATATTGCCTCCATTTCTTAGGCTAGAAACATCGTTATCTAGACCATTGTAAGGACAATTTTTATCTAAATTTTTTTTCTTATAGAAGTTAGAATTAATAGGGGGAAAATAACATATTGCTATGTAAGTTTTTTTTACCATTAATGTTCTTAATATCTATCCAAATATACTAGTTGTAAGGTTCTTTTTTATAAATATTGGCATGGGGGAGATGTTCTTCCTAATGTAACAAGCTATACCCACAATTCCTCTATGTTAGGATCGCTTGCTCCAGATTGACCAAAGTACAAATCCATATATGTCAGGGACCTTAGATTCTTTGTGCTCCCAAGTTTGAACTAACAATATAATACCAACTTCATTCGATATCCAACTTAGCTTGGGGCCTTTGTTCCATGGAAATCCCTGATAGTTCCAAGAAAGAATCTGGAGCATGTTGAATTGCTATTTATTACTATATTTTTGGTTTCTATCTCGGATAAAGGATTTTCTATTTCTGATTATTTCCCATTTTCCTTCCTTCCTAACTTCTTTTACCTTTTGAACCTCCTTTCTAAATTTTGCTTAATCTTTTGGAATAAAATATTCATTTATTAATATTCCCATTCCTTTTAGACTTGAGGTTTTACTAATCATGTCATACTTTTTTCTTTTTTTTTGTAAATAAAGACATTATATTACAGTAACAGAAGAGTTACAATGCGGAACCAAAAACAGAATTAGCAGACCTCGGGTCCCAAGACAGACCTTGCAGGGTTGGTCATACACTGAGAGCTATAATCGCCTATACCGATAATGCATCCTAATACATCTTCCGACCCAAAAAACACCCTGCAAGGCTGACCATGCGTTGAACATATGAATATCGATACCACTATGACAAACTAGGATTTCTGAACCAAGATGGCACGCAGGCCCGACCTACCAAAAATTGGCAATAAAACATCTAGAGCCTATTATAACCAAAAGACCAAAATAAAGACTTAAGCCAGGGCTGACAGAAATAGCCCCTTGGTGATAAGATAGAACCAATTCATACCTGAACAAGGAGACCATCGAGCCAGCTGCGGAGGGGCCCAATCCATCGAGACCATCATTCATATTTCTGGAAAGCCAAAGGCAGGTAGGACCTCAAGGCTTGAGCAGGAGCAGGAGGCACATCAGGCGGGGTCAGAGGCCCCCCGGAAGAGGATGTGACCCGCCGTTTCTTTTTACCACATAGGTCGCAACGATCTCTTGGCCGAGCCTTCTCCTCAGGGACCTTACCCACCGCATAGAAGTAAATCCCCATGCGAGAGGCCAGAATATGAACCTTCTGGTGGATAAGGTGTCATTCTCCATTGTGATGCTTCCACACCCTGACAGGTTCCTCATCCCTAGCTGAATTCACTTCCCGCTCCATGAAAGAATGCCCCACAAGCTTCATATTCACCCAATATTGCATTAGCAAGCGGTCATAAGCCGCCGCCCGACCCGCAGTGGATCCAGGGTCCAACACCCAGTCCGCCACCTCCCACCGAAGATCGTCCTTGGGCATGTTTATTACCGAATCCCAGAGGTCCTCAGCTATGTCCTCCACCTCGCGACGAATTTTCAGGGGAATGTTATCCTTGAAGAATTCCGCCTCCTCTTGGGCTTGAAGTTGGGCTCTTGTCGCCCTGCGGTTTGGCTTAGCGGCACTCGGCGCAAATGAAGAATCCTCATGGGACTTACCCTTGACCATCTACCCATGCGGTGCCATTCTCAGCAGGTGAGGTTTATACTTGCGGGCACCAAGGCAGCCACGCATCAATACCCACTTCCAGAGCCGAACAGAGAGCCCCTTGGGAAACCAAAAGAAACTGAAGGCAATGATCACAGAAGAGCGCCGATAGCTCAATGACCATACACTCGAGCAATAAGAATGAGGCGGAGGCATCATGGAAGCATCAGGATTGTACCAAAGCATCGTCATTGGACTGACGCAGATCTCATCATTTGTACCCTTCGTCCTGGAGAATAATCTAGTGGAAAGGATTGCACGGTCAGGTCCATCATCCTTCCCTCCGCTAACCGTTTTATCACTTGCATTCGGGGAGATAATGTACATGATCAAGCACTGCCACCTCTATCCTTGATTACTGCTCTCATTAATTCTGACCTTCATCGAGGTGATGGTTTGTCATGGCGTGCTCGCATCGTCTGGCATCGGTACCTTCCACTTCGCTTGGACGAGTTGGCTGCGTACTTCCCTGTTGATCCCAGGCCGCCAACTGTCGACAGTTATGAGCCCATTCGGAACCTTCAAAACTCTCCAGTGGGCCCCATCGGGAAGCCAAGTCCTCCTCAACCCCTACGTTCGCAAGATGGTCTACCACCTTGTTGGCATCACGTCGGACGTGGGTGAACGAAACTGCGGGGTGTCCGTGGATCAAGTTCCAAAGTTCTTCCAAATGACTGGCCATTCTCCAGCTCATCGACACTTGTCCGCTGACTTGGCCATGAGCTAACCGATGAGCCATTTGGATCAAAATCCAGGAATCTCCTTCGATGATCGCCGAGAAACTGTTGCTGCGTACCAAGCATTGCAGGCCTTGGATCATCCCTTCGAGCTCAGCCGAGTTATTAGAATCATACCCGATTTCCCCCAGAAAAACGAACTTAATCCTGCCTAGAGAGTCATGACAAATACCACCATAACCTGCAGGTCCTGGATTACCCCTGGATGCCCCATCGAAATTAAGCTTGAAAACCATGGGAGGAGGAGGAGACCAGGATTTCGGGCTGGATGGTTGAAGGATCTTCTGATGAAAATGGAGTTCCTCCATCTGTAATTTGTTCAGACCCCAGAATTCCCCAACTGGGCGCTCTTCAGTTGGAATAGATTTTTCCTTGTCGTGCCATTGCATACTTTTGACAGAGGAGAGGAGGTTCTCCCGTACAGTTTTCCACACCTTGTCAGGGCTAGTTCATTTGTCTCGAAAAATACGTCCGTTCCGCTCTTTCTAGACGCACCACATGATCATACCAGGTAAGGCGTTCCAAATTACCCTAATAATTTTATTTTTGAACATGTTGGGGTTCCATTCAGCCAGCGTTCTTGCTGGCTGGGCTCTTTTCCTGTCACTTCTTCTGAAGCCTTCTGCTCCCTTATCCCAGATGGCTTCCACGAAAGGACAGTTATCTAGCAGATGATTAGTGGTTTCCTCCGCCTGCGAACAAAGACAGCATCGGGATGGGCCATGAATTCCCCTTTTCCTTATATTTTCTCCCGTGAGGATACGACCTTTGACTGTGAGCCAGGCGAAAGTGGTGACCTTGGGCCATAAGTTGAGCGTCCAGATATTCATCCATGTTTCTCCTTCTTCGCCGTTATTCCCAATGCGGATGTTGTATGCTTCCTTTATATTAAAAGTTCCTTTTTCCAGATACCCCCATCTCAGCACATCATTTCCTTCCATGGGTCTGATACTTCTCCTGAGCATCTCCTCTTGGAAGGCCTTCCAGTCCTCCTCATCAATTCGATCAGGCTTAATCATGAAAGACCATCGTCTTCGCTCATTCTGGCGTTCTTCTTGCCAGAAGTGCCTAACTAGGAATCAGCCCTCCGACCTCGACCAATATTGAATGAGGTTCCAGCAAGGGTTATCGCTTAGCCGAGGGAGATGGTTCCAAGAATATTCCCAGAAGCAAGCACTCCTACCATCCCTAATATCCCAAAAACTGTGTCTTTGGATTAGTTTCCTGCCAGCCTTCGCTTTATTCCATATAGGAGATCCCTGTTGCTCTTCATTAAAGCAGATCAACTGACGTTGAGGCCTGTCATGGCCATATTTAGAGGACCACAGCCTAGCCCAAGGCTCAGCAGAATGGGAAACCCAACGCCACCAAAATTTTGCCCCCTGGACTTCAGCCATAATTTCTGGATCCCGCAGACCCATACCTCCTGCCATTTTCGGCTTACAGATGCTATCCTAGCTAACCATAGAAAATTTGGCTTTTTCTTCTCTTCCTCCCCACAGGAAGATGCATTGGATGTGATGAATCTCACGCAGGACAGATTTCAGAGCCACCAGGACCGAGAACAGATAGGTAGGCATTGCTTGAAGGACTGCTTTAATCAGGACCAGCCTGCTAGGCAAGTTTAGGGGACGAAGAGTCCAATGAGAGAGTTTTTGTTTCATCTTGTCAAGGAGTTCAAGCCAGGAAACCGCCTTCAATTTGCTCGAGCTCAAAAAAACCCCTAGGTATTTCGAGGGAAAGGAACCCTTCGAGAAGCCTAGGATACGAAGAATGTTCCTCTGGGAAGGAAGAGCAATGTTGAGAAAAAAGACCTAGGATTTAGCCTGGTTGACATCAAGACCTGAAGCTTTGGCAAATAGGTTCAGGCAAGCTTTGAAGCTTCATGCTTCTTAGACTGAAGGGTGCCCCATGAGCATGGTGTCGTCTATGAATTGATGATGGGTTTGAGCTTCCAGGGAATCCATCAATCGGATGCCTCGAAGCTCACCACATTCCACCTTGGATTGGAGAAGGCGGCTCAGACCTTCAGCCATGAGAATAAAGAGAAAAGGGGAGAGGGGATCTCCCTGCCTAATACCTTGAGATGATTGGAAGGTGCCAGTCGAATATCCATTCAAGAGGATGCTGAAGAAAGGGGTAGAGATTAGCCCCATAACCCATTCCACCCAGCCCTGATAGAACCCGTGGGCCTCTAGCATTCTGCGGATGAAACCCCAATTGAGTTTATCATAAGCTTTTGAAATATCTAGTTTGATCAACATACTAGGAATTCTTGAGTTCTTCAGGGAATGCAGAACTTCCTGCACCAGGATGACCTCGTCCAGGATTTGGCGACCTTCTACAAAGCCATACTGCTCCGAGCTGATCAAAGAAGGAAGGAGCGGCTTCAGACGATTGGCAATGACTTTAGTGATAATTTTATAAATTACATTGCATAACGCTATCGGTCGAAATTTGTCAGGACGATCTGCCCCTGTCTCTTTGGGAATGAGCGACAGAAACATGGCATTGAAAGCTCTTAGCACCCCCTTCTTGTTTCTAGACTCTTCCATGATTTCCACCACCTCTTCCTTAATCATGTCCCAGAAGTAGTGGAAGAAGTTGGAAGTGAACCCATCTGGACCAGGTGCTTTTCCCAGGGCCATTTGATTGACAGCCTCTTCCACTTCTTGCATAGACACTGGTTTGACCAACATCTCATTATCTTCTCTGGTGACTGAAGAAGGGATAAGCCCCGTGATTTGGGCTATTTCACGGTCCCTGTCATGGATGTATTCATTCAAGATCTCAATGAAGTAGTGATTAAGTTCCTCCTCAATTTCTCAGCGCGTTTCAATTCGACCTCCTTCCATATTTTTAAGTTTTACAATCCTCGAGGAGTGTCGATCCTGAAGGACCAAGTTATGGAAGAACTTGGTGTTTCTCTCGCCATCCTGTAGCCATTTAACCTTGGATTTTTGTTTCCAATATATACCTTCCTATTTTTCCCAGGCCTCTAATTGTCCCCATAAGTCCTTTTCTTCTTTCTGCATGTCCGCGTCCCATCCTTCAGTCATTCCTTTCTGATTTAGCTGCTCCAAGTCAACAATCAGTCTTTTCTTGTCCTCAAAAATTTTGCCAAACTCCTCCTTATTCCAGGTACGGATTCTGGATTTGAGGGATTTAAGCTTCTGTTGGAAACAATACATAGCTGTTCCTGCTGGAGGAGGCATCTCCTGCCACCATTGCTACACAATATTTTGGAAGTCCTTGTGTTCCATCCAAAATTGTTCAAACCTGAAAGGTTTCCCCATAGCGGAGCTAGACCAATCCCATCTAAGGCAAATGGGCCAATGGTCTGAACCAGCAGCTGGGAGAACCTCGGCCAAAATTTCCCCCGTGTCCCAGAGAAGGGGCTCAGAGACCAGAAACTGATCCAGGTGAGAACCCACCAGATGAGCTCCCCCCCTCTTATTGTTCCATGTAAACCATCCATTACTGGTTTCCATATCTACAAACGAGCTGCCTGCCTGGAAGGCCCCAAATGCTTCTTGGTATTTGTCCAAAGACCTTCGACCTCCCTTTTTCTCCCCAAGGTTAGAGATAAGGTTAAAGTCTCCTCCTATTATCCATCACCCTCCACCCACTTGGCTGTTGGTCCACTCCAAAAAATCGAGGAAGGCCTGCTTTTCAGCAAAGCTACTCGGACCATAGGTGTTTACCAAGGTGCCTTTTGCTCCAGTAATAAGGTGTTGGAAATCAGCTATAAGGGAGAACTTGTTGGCTCTCCAGTTTGATAGATCAATTACCTGAGGGGTCCATAGGATTGCTATACCCCCCGATTGACCTGTTGCGTCTAGGGCCATCACCCGGCATCCTTTCCATATTCTACTGCTAATCTTGTCCATACTTTCAAAACTACATTTCGTTTCCTAAAGAAAGAGAATATCTGGATTTTCCTGCTTAATCTTCCGATCGAGAGCTTTCCACTTCCTGGGGTTGCCACACCCCCTTATATTCCAAGAGATGACTTTCATTGAGCAGCTTTGGAGACTTCAGAAAAGGCCTCCCTGATCGTCGGATATTGGCTTGACTCAATTAGTTTGATTCCCACTTCTGCAATGCGCTGTTTGTTCGATTTCCTTCCTCTGCGTTGTTCCTCCTCCGGGGGTTTCCGCTTGTGCCCAGATAGGGGGTCTAGGTCAATTCCTAGGTTTGGATGAGCCCCCACCTTGATGATAGCCACCTGCAGGAGTTCGAATTGCTTTCTGTATACATATCCCTTTCCTTTCTTTCCACACTCTTCTTCAATGGCGTCCAAATCTAATTCCCCTAATTCCATTTCTTCATCTGCATCTTCCTCTACTATGTCCATATGCTGGGCTTCAGCCTCCTTCATCATTGTGGGGGATTTGGTAGATATGGAGACACTTTCTTTTTCCAAGATCGTTCCGTCCTCCTCCAAACCATGTAGGGTCTCGAAAGCATTCCTAGACCGAATCTCCGTTGGTGGTAAGTCCTTTTTGGGATTTGGCTGCCTAGGGGCTCTGCTCCTCTTGTGGTTCTTTACCTGGGTGAACCCATCCTGTGTTGCTCCCGATTTTTCCTGCCTAGGGTCTGATCGGGCTGGCCTGGACTCCATCTGCGGGCAGTTCCTCCCCAGGTGACCATATACATGGCAATTCTGGCATCTAAAAGGAATCTACTCATAGTCGATTGGTTGAAGCCATTCTTCATCTTCCCAGCTTAAGTTTATGGCTTCAGGAAGATCTTTGGAGAGATCCAGGTAGACACAAATCCTAGAAAAGGATGTATACCTCTGGGCCTTCATTTGTTCTGACACTTTAATGAAATCCCCTAGGGCATTCCCAATATCTCGTAAAGTGTCCAGATCCCAGTATTCTCCAGGTAGAGAGAACAGACGGATCCAGACAGGGGCCACCGTCAGGTCCTCTGTCTTTGGGTTGAAACGTTCCTTCCATGGGTGTAGGTACAGACCAGCGGAGAAGAAGAAATAGGGTCCTCCCTCCAGGATTCGGTCCCTGTCCTCCTGGTTGAAAACAATGATCGTGAAGAATCCCTTGGAGCCCAGCTGCAGGTCATAGTGACCCTTGGGGTTCCATACGCTGCTAATCCATTTGATCAGGTCCTTCTCCTTGGGCCATATCCCTACAAACTTTCCTATCAAGGATTTCTCCTTCCATAGCTCAATCGTGCCCCTCACTTTTTCAGAGCAAATCTGGACTGAGGGGATAGTGGGTGCTTTTGGCAAATAGCCTCCCATTCCTGGCTTGCGGCCATCTGACTGGCACACTTGCTGGTCTTTTCCCCCTGCAGCTCCTCCTTCCGGCCCAACGGGCCCAGAGGAGCCTGCCTCCATCTGCCCGGCCCTCGTGAAGGCCAGCCACCCAGGGAGGCTACCTTCTTCAGCAGCCAAGGGCCTCACAGGGAGTGACGAGTAGGGAGCCTACATAGCAGAAACCCTACCTAACCTCCCACTTCCAAACCCTGACCTAGAAAAATTGTCACCCAACATTCATATGGTAAATCTACTAATCATGTCATACTTATTGTCAGAAGAGATCACCTTTATTCAGATTAGCCTTCCTTTATTCTCAGTTAATTTTCCCAACCTTGTTGCTTCTGTGAGACATTTTGTTTCAATTTTTAATCTATTATGTAATTTTTTCTAGACTATGGCTAAGGCATCCTCGTCTACCTCCTCTTTTGTACCGAAGCTTACAAGGTTCAAATTTTTTTTTTTACGCTCATGGTCTAATTCTATCAATTTTTTCATTTCCTCTTTAATGGGTTTGATATCTAATTTACCTTCCACGCTATTGAGGGTGAGATTGTTATTAACTTCTTCTTCTAGTGCTTTAATCATGTCCTTCATTTTAAGACTTTATAAAGTATCATCATCTCCTAGTTGGGGTGTTTGGATCTTATCTTGGCTTTCTTTTTTTATTGCATGTAATCTAATATCCATTGTCTCCATTTTATTCTCCAATAGATTTATTTTATTTTCTATTTGTTTTTGTATCTTGTCTTAAAAAGATGTAAATTTGTTTTCGAGCATGCATTCTAACTCTCTTTGTAGCTTAGCTTCTCTTTCTTCTCTACATTTCTCTAATGAATCTATATATTCATAAAGGCTCTGTAAAGTAACTCTATTAGGTCTACCTTTGACAATATTTGGTAGATGCAGTGAATTATTCATACTTGCGAACAAAAAGAAATATATGAGCAGTAGATATTTATTATAAAAAAAGGAATGTGTGCACCTGATGTAAAGATGTTGGTCGTCACCCACTGATATTAATCATAGAGGGTTTGTCTCATCAACGCATGTAGATCACCTTCATATTAGTAGAGGGTCACCTTCAGATTGCATGCAATAGATTTAGATCATCGAGGGTCACCTTCAGAGTAACCGATGGTTGCCTTCAGATCACATAGAATAGATTTAGATCACATGCAATACATTCAAATCACCTTCATATCTCTATGCAATACCATAACCATTGATAGAAATGAATCATAGATCTCACTAGAATAAATTCATATTGCATTATATTCAATCACCTTCATATCTCTATGTAATACCACAACCCTTGATAGCAATGAATCACAGACCGCATGAATAGATCAGATCGCACCAGATCTCTAGCAAAGAATCGCACCAAACCTCACCAGATGTTGGTCGTCACAATGAATAGATCAGATCACAAAGAATCACATGCAATAGGTTCATATCTCTATGCAATACCACAACCCTCGATAGAAATGAATCATTGATCGCACTAGATAGCATGTAAGATCACAACAATATAGACCAGAAATATCATAGCAGTATAGCATGCAAGATTGCATAGCAGTATATGTGACGTCTTAAGACATAACAAAATAGATGAATTAGATAATGACCTTATGGAAATATTCTTAAGAAATAAATCCTACAGAATTAGATAATGACATTTTTTTAGTTTGCAGAGGCAGATCGCATGAAATTTCAGTTCGTAGAGGCAGATCGGGTGAGGATATGTGAGGCCGATTTGATTATTTCCCCCGAATTGCACCAGATTTCATTCCATAGATCACAAATATCCTTTAAGATCAAATTGCATAGAGGGGATATTGGAAGCACCAGAAATGAAACCTACAGATGAAAAAATAAATAACTATTTGGGTACATCAACAACTCTACATGCTCATAAATAATTACATCGTAGGAATTTTCACAATGAAAGAAGTTGTCTCAAAAGATTCCACATCTCCCAGGCCACTAACATTTCGACACATGCCACCTGGTAATTGGTGATTTTAGGTACAACACACCATGGTTACATTTCCTGGTTCTTATATCTCATGTTCCAACAGGGACCAAACAAGGTGGCATGGAGTTGATCAGTTAAGTACATGTTCTGAAAATGCTTAGTGTTATAGTTGATTTTACCACACATGGTTGATCAAATATTTATGTCCTTCCTTTTCCTTCTGAAGACTCTTTAGACCCCATGGACTTATATTATCCTTTTATGTTCCAAGATCATCCCTAACAAACCCCTGTTTATTTTTGTATGCAACTTTTAAACCCATACTTGCATGTACATGTGACTTTTGATCTCAAACCTGCATACATCAAGATGTGTGTGTAAGTCCAAAACATTTTGGAGTTTTCCTTATATGAGTACAAATATCCTGAATCTTGGCCTTCCATGTTCCTTGAGATCACTTGGATTCCACCCTCCATTATCCTTTTTGAGTGCTATATAAGGAACCCCTTGGATACATTGAAGAGGAGGAATTGAAGAGCAAAGAATCTATAATCTGTTGTTGCCTTAGTTTTCTTATACTTGAGTCTGCATCCCTTTGTCCCTTTGGAGCACTTTGTGCTCTTCTCAAACTTGAATTTTCTTTGTGAGATTCCTATTGAGAGATGGAGGATTGAGGTTGTGGAGTACTCGGTTTCTCTTATTCGTAGATGTGCCGAAAAAGGTTGTCACTATTGTAATCTCTGATTTTATTAATAGAAATATCTTTTCCCGTCCAATTATGTGCATTTGAATATGAATATTGAATCCATGGATGTATTTAATTACTTATACATTGTTGAATATATATGCTAGAGTAGGTCTAACACATTATTATAGAGCATGCTTGTCTTGTTTGTTGTTGTCAAGAATGAATTAATAATGCAAGTGTGAATTGGAAAATATCAGCGGGGAACTACTTCAACCCTCTAGAACATGGTATGATTCAGTGTCCCTTAATGTTAGATGTTTGGTTTCTCATGCATATTGGGAAAGATTTATTTATGGTGTCAAGCTGTCTGTTGTAGTACCCCCAAGCCATAGGAAGTTTCTCTCCGTAACAGAATTGGCGACTCCATTGGAAATGCTCCTTGTTTTTCTTTAAGGATGGGGGCACAATGTGTTTATACTTTCTCTTCGTTTCTCCCTGTTTCTATGTCGCATTTTATATTATGTTCATACATTGACACTCCCCTTGATGGGTTTGACCCTTTGCCTCGTTTTTACCACTTTCTTCTCTATATACACAAGTTTTTGGCTAAACGTCACGTACATACGTAGGTTTTTTGCCAAAATTCACGTATACATGTAGGTTTTTGGCCAAAATCCATGTATACATGTAGGATTTTGGCCAAAAGTCATGTACATATGCTACACTTCTTTGAACAGTCGCATACATCCTCCCTTTTGGTTTTTTTCGATATTGTGGGAAGTTGTTGGGTGGGTTGTAAGTGTGGTTGGGTCTTTCTAGGTTCTGATGCTATCTATTGACTACTTCTGTTGTGACCAGAAACCACTTTTTCATTGATTTTTATTTGAAAATAGTTTTACTCATTTATCTTTTTGTTTTTCCATTAGTGCATTACTCTTTTAGTCTCAGTGTCTTATTGGGATTGTGTTTTATACTGGATGCGGATATTGAGAGTTTTAATGACTTTTATTGCATTTTCATTCTTTTATATTGAAAATACAAAATAGTTGCATTCTTACTTGCATCTCACGTATGGACTTGAGGAGGTACTTGCATTGGATTACTTGGATGAGAGTTGTATTTAGTCTTTCATATAGGAACGATTGCATTGGCATTCAGAAAGGAATGAATAAATATGCATCTCATGTAGTGGCATACCCTGTTTTTCATTCTAAAAAATAACACTTGGCATTGTTTGTTAAGTGTGCACATTTATTTCACTGCTGAGTTATAACATCATTAGTTGTACAACCATTTCCCTTTGAATAATCATAGCCAATTAAAATCAACGCTTAATAAAATAAATTACACTCTTTTCTTTTATAGGATGCACCAACAAGATTAGGTTTTAGAGTTTTGGAATAGTTCATTGTAAGTCAATTCTCCAATACTACTAAACAACAACAATTAGGTGTCTGTCCAGATGAGAGTGTGAAATCCTTGGTATAATTAGTGTTTCTTAGGATGATCCTCTTACACAGGATTTAAGCACGAGGAAGCGTCAGAAATTGTGATTGGGATAGACCTTGGCCACTTTTGTGAGCACTAGAGATATTTCCAAAATCGTATTCGTATCTGGGGGCTCTTTTGAGTTTTGGTATTTGTTACCCTTCCCATACAGGGGTATGTGAGCTCCTGAATGAAGCAGGTATGTATCACCTAGGAGAGGCCAGAGACTCCGATACACTACAAGGGGAGGTATGTAACCAATTATAGTGGCCCTCATCTTCAACTCGTAAAGTTACTGTGCTGTCCAACCCCTACCTGGACAGGACACTTGTAGAATAACCTCTGCGAATACCCCCTCGATACCTAGGTAAGGAAACTAAGGTCACCTCAATATAAACAATTCTCAGGTGGATTGTGGTCTTTGTGCACTAGTTGGAATTTGGGACCACAGATACTTGAGTATATTTATGCTCTCTTGAGTTCAGATCCTTTTATTTTCGTCATGCCTGGTATCCTGTCACCCATCCTTGGTCCTAGTACAGACCCTAGTGTCAAACTTGGGGGCATCACAGCCCTTTACTATGCTCATGGATTTTGGAATGGTAATATTCCATCCTCTAATCCATTTGTGGAGGATTTTTATTCCCTTCACTTGGTCTTTACACCAGTGGTCACCCTCACAGGGGTGGTTGTGGATACGTGAATGTTGGCTCTACATCTTACATTCCTTCTTATGTCCCATCATCCACCGCATTGTTTCTTTTGAATGCAGTAGTCATGATCAATCCTCCCTATATATTATAGTTTGGACTCTTTACTAGCCATTTCCAGTTGTTTTGGACTAATATTTTTGTGATGTAGGGTCCATTTTTTTGTACACTCTCGCTGAGGCTTTGACCCGTTTATGCCCATTACAAGTATCATGTCTAAACTAGCATATAGGTTAGTATTTCATATCCGCCTGCATTTTGCATAACCCTATGACCGTTTCATTTTAACCTTAGGTACAAACCCATTTCGCAATGTCACATAACCTTCATACTATTGTTAGAAGTGGCATTATGTGAATGGTAGATATTTCCTATACATGGGTTCCCTAGTTAGATCCTTGTTTGCATTTGGCACCCATGCCACATTGCCTTTTCTAGGTTGTGGGAGTCCCTTTTTAGTCCCTCCATGTCCTTGAGCAAGAGCTTCATACTCCTCTTGAACATTATGCTGGATTTTCCCCATAAGGACTCCCTTGTATATATCAAGTTGTAATTTCATTTTCATGAGTTTTTCTTTTCTTCTTGAGCTTTATGCCAGATCCTTGAATTTGAGTTATCAATCATATAGCCTGAGCTTGTCTGATGTCTAGCCAACTAGATCCTTTGTACATATCTTTTGCAGCTTCATCACCCCTTTTATCGAAAGAAGACCTTCCCCCGAGTGTCGTTATCCTATACATATATCCTTTCATTGAGCATAGGAATGTTCCACTGCTTGGAACTAGTTTGCTTGTCCCTTGACACTTGTCTCCTACTAGATTTGTACTATAAAGAACTTTTATTCTTTCTCAAGCTTTTCAAAATATCTTTAAAAGTCCAAAAAAATATCGAAAAACCAAAAATCCAAACAGGAAAAGATGTTATCTTTGGAAGCAGTCGAGTCGTGTCACCTTCAAAAAGAGCACTGTATATCACATCCATTGGTTGGGTTATTAGTTTTACTTTAGGAGCTATACTCGTTACTCTGATTTTATCACCACCGAATGGTTAAGCTTCCAGTCCCTACGGAGCCTCTATTGATGCCTGCTATGTCATAGAGATGTTCCAGTTTTCATATCGAGTCCATGCTTCCTACCTTCAATCAGCATTCACCTTATTCTCTTGTTCGAAGGAAGTCAAATCCTGAGTCAGTCATTCCTCAGTTATCTTGAATTTGCATGTTGTCCATTCCCGATACTATTACTAGTTTGTGCACATCTTGTTTGAGTTCTTCCACATTATACAACGTTGTTGAGTGCCTCATGTTGGTTGATGGGGGATTCCTTAATTCTCTCCTTCCACTGGATTCCATTCCATCGACTTCAGATCATTTATTCTAGAATAGGAGTTTAGAGTCATTTGAGTCCCTAGAGACTTATAGACATCAGTGGTAGGTTCTCTTGTGATCAATAGTTTTGGGAATACCTCAATGTCCCCTGATCAATGCATTCTTCCAAGTGTTCGACCTCAACACATCTATTCACACTTGTTAGATTTTACTATGTACCTTGATTCCCATTTTCATTATTGGTGGGTGATCTCACACCTGTTAACAGTATATATCATTGACCGGTAACCAGACAATGGACTATGATGTTCGACCTTGACACATCTATTCGCATAGTAGGACATGTACTCATAGTGGTTCCTGTAGAAGACCTTCCAGCTTGGTGGAATTCAATGTATGTGTAACACCTCGGTTTTGACCCCATTGCATTAGACGTATTTGATGTATATATTAAATAATCATGGTGCGGAGCTAAGGGCTAAGGCCCCACCATCGATTTGTTATGCTATGTTTTGGATTGAAATTGTCACCGATGGTATATTAGGGCATGCTGCATATATTAAGTTTGTCATCATGTAAATATGCAACTTTAATTAAATAATCCAACCAACTATGTTCGCGGCAACTAAATTGAGAAGGGGCATGATTTTCCCAAGGATAACGGGGGGGATTGTTAAACCATGAACCAATGGGGAAAAAGCCATGTGTCACCTTCCCTTGTCCTACCCAACTTCCACCATTAAGAACTGCTGCTGTTAGTTGGGGTAGTTATGGCTGGGAGTGGCGTGTGGCAGGACTGTCAGTCCTTTCCCACATGCACAGTCCACCAGCAATGGAACCTCACGTTGGGAAAAGGAAGTGGACTCTCCACTCTCTCTCCACGACGGTGCTGAAACACTCATGCACTTTCAACTACGCTTTCTCTCCATTTGTTGTTCATCCTCATGCATAGGAATCTTTTCTATGGATCTCATGCAGCCAAGGGGGGAGCCGCTTATCGGTTGTCATTTACGTTTTTCCATAGAGTGGAATCTAGTGTGTTTTCCCTCTGTATTTTGGGAGACTATATCTTGTTCCCCAGTGTGGCCTATGTAAGCCTTTTCTGATTGCTTCGTTATCCAAGAGGGACTGTTGTTTGTTTTCCCCACATTGTGAATTGTTCTCGCTGATACGTTTTGGGACTATTGTAGGTTGTTTTGGAGTCATTTTGGCCATGATAGGGCCAAGAACAACTCGGGAGTCGTTTTCCTTAACCAAGCTGTGAATTGCTTGTGTGACTGCGTGTACGCAGTGGTTGGTCTTCGGACTGTGTTGGGAGTAGGGATGGGGGCTTGGTTTTCTTGATAAACCTGGTGTGTTTGGAAACCACACAAACAGAGCTAGAGGGCTAGCTTTCTTCTCCACAACCCTGAATAGCACTGGAAGGGAAGTCAGGGCTTGGGGGACTATGTAGCAGAGAAGGGACTGATTCCTTGTGTTGGGTGTGTGTGGGTGTCTTAGAAGTCAGGTTAGTTCTGGTGTAGGTGTTCCTAGCTCTGTAATGGGCTCACCAGCTTAGCATTTAGCCTTTCCCAACTCCTGGATGGCCTAATAAACCCAACTGTGTTGGCTTGGCTGTGTTTTGTGTATCCTTGGCTATGTGTAAGTCTACTTGTTCCTTATTCCTTGGATAATCATGCCCAGCTTGGGGGTGGTAGTGTTGCTGAGATATTAAGGAGCACGCTGGCCTATGGTTGGGTGGAACGTTGCAGCGATGTAACTGGTTGCGGGACGAGCTATTTATAAGATAAGTAATCTTGTCTCTTTTACTTCTGCAATCCTATTTACTGTTAATGATTATGATGAACATGTTGAATGCTTGTATGAATGCATCTTGCTTCCATTGTGTATGATAAATGATCATGTATGCATGTTCTAATTCAAGCATTTTTTTTCATCATTTCAGTATCTTATGAATGTACATGTTCATGGGGCTCTTAGCCCAGATGGTTAACTCCATGGTAGTGTCCTCTTCGCTGGTTGGAGGGTCCTCTTCACCGGTCAGAGGGTCAGGGATGTTACAGTGTGGTATCAAAGCTTGCAGGTTGTAGCATGGGCCTCTATGGACCATGAAATACCAGTTAGCAGAGGCATGTTTCCTTCTGCCTAGGAAGAAACCAGTGAATGACTGGAAAATTCACAAAATTTGTCTAAGTGTTTGAACTGTCGGTTCATCGGAACACTTAGTGGGATGGACATATGATGCAGCAGAGAGCTAAATGGAATCAAACTCGATGGAGGATAGTGGGAAGAAACATGTGGAAAATTTTCTAAGTTTTCGGTGGCCTTCGGCGGAACTTTGTGGATGTGGGAGCTGCAACTTCGGTTAAGATCAGTCAAAGACCGTTGAAACACCGGCTCGATGTAGTGGTTTGGACTGTCGATGTGCTGGAAGCAGGTTAGTTGATGAGACCACTGATGTCGTCGGTGGAAAATAGTTGATCGAGCGCCCACCATTCT
The DNA here is from genome assembly GCA_001517045.1 of Pseudotsuga menziesii. Taxonomy (NCBI): domain Eukaryota; kingdom Viridiplantae; phylum Streptophyta; class Pinopsida; order Pinales; family Pinaceae; genus Pseudotsuga; species Pseudotsuga menziesii. Next base: position 233,905 of record LPNX010692145.1, on the reverse strand, counting down.
GGATGGCTAGACAACTACACGTCCGACGGGTAGAGCCTCCGACCATCGACACCATAAGGAAAGAAAGTTTAAAAAATTTTCTAAGGCCCAAAATCATCGGCTATCAGGAGAAGATAGTGTTTCATGTGTCTGCCGTTGTGGAATCCTAGAGCACTAGTCTTCCGACGGAGAGAATCTCTGACTTCCAATGCCGGTCAAAAATCAGTTCGCTGATCAAAAAACATTAGCGAATTGGATCGTCGTTCGGGAAAGGATCAAAGATGGTGAGCTGCCGTTGCAGCTGCTGAATGAACTAACCAGCCGATGCTTTAGTCTTCCTCTCACCGATGCCGAGGTGTTAGTGGGTTATGGAGCCGACAAAGTCAGTGGAAGATAGAGAAAGTTTTCACCAACAGAAGAAGAAATTCCGACAGAAGAAGAAATTTTCAAAAAATATTGTCTAAGTGTTGAGGCCATCGGTGATCGGCGATGGTTAGCTGTTTGGATCGGCAGAATTTAGTGGTTCATGCGCTGCTATTCCAAAATACTAGAGCACTAACCTTCTAATGAGAAGAGGCTGTCGATGCTGATCAGGTTATGCCTTAGTAGATTTGGCCACCGATCAGAAGAAGATCGAAGATGGGGGCCGCTGTTGCAGCTTCTGACGAAACTATTTCGCCGACACCTAGTAAATGCAGTTGCCGATGAGCTATGTCAGATAAAGTTAGTGGATGAACATCCACCATTGTGGCTACTTAGTCGACTATCTCGCCAAAGAACTTGTCCTCCAGTCGCCGATGCCAAGGCAGTAATGAACAGTAACCTCGGGCGGCGGTGACAAACAGTGGATGACCGGTGATGGATAGGGGAAGTTTTCACCAATAGGAAAGAAAAGGATCGGCATAAAATAGTTGATTGGTTTTCCACCGTTGCAGATTCCTAGAGGACTGAGAGTCTGATCCCACAGTGGGATGATGTTCTGACCGCCGACAAAACTGTGATCCACGGAAATTATAAGGGGATTGTTGGTCGCCATTGCGGAATGATAGACCATTGCAGGCCCGATATGCGTAAGGAATTAGACAAGCAACTCGTCAATTAGAAGTCTAGATGTTTTCCTGTGGAAACGGTAGGAATATCACTTTCCGCCATTGCGGCTGCAAAAAGGACTATGCACCCGATGCACAGTTGTTTTGCTCACCGATACAGATTGGAAATCTAGTTGTTTTGACCACCATAGAATCAAAAAAATAGCTGAGAAGAGATTTCAGCAGACTATCCATGGTCACAGAGCTGAATATGAAATGGAGAAAATTTTGTGTTTTGGTATAATTGTTGTTTTATAAAATTTCCAAAAGAAAAGGTAAGTAGTTTTAGTTTATGTTAGTATTATGCATCTAACATTTTTCTACTAACACATTTGTAGAAATTTAAATAACTTCCAAGAGCATTACTCCAGAGAGAACAATGTGGTAAAGCCATAGGTGGTTCAATCATGAGAACCCATGATGGGTATGATGCTCGGGATTTTTACGAGTGAGTAGAAGATGCCATGGGAGAAAATGTCCGTAATGGAAATGATGACATTGAGTCCAATGGAAGGATATTCCAAGAGACACTGTCAGAGGTTGTAGCCACCATGAGAAGCTTGATCAAATCCTAGGAAGAACAACATCAGTTGAATGTTGCAATGTTGCAGAGTTTGACAGACTTGCAAAGAAAGATAGACTCTAGACGAGGTACAGCAAGACCAGAAGGAAGTAAGAGCAGCACTAGGAGAAGGAGAAGGACTTCTAGTGGATCATCTGACTCTGAAGAATCCAACGAGGATTCCAGTTCTTCTTCTCATAAAATAAAAATAAAGAGACACCATAGGGATCGCTCTCAGGATGAATTTAAGAAAGCTAAATCTCCTACATTTGATGGTGAGGTAAAGACTAGACAAGAAGTTGAAGCTTGGATTCTTGGGATAAGGAAGTACTTTCAAGTTCATGATTATTCAAGAAACATGAAGGCAAGAGTTTCCATATTCCATCTGAATGGAAGGGCATCCATTTGGTGGGAACACTTCAAGAAAGTAAATAGGATCGATGAAAGGAGACTTAAGTGGAAATAGTTCAAGGGGTATTTCAAGCAGAAATACCTCTCTAACAGATATTATGATGACAAGATTAAGGAGTTCCATGAGCTGAGATTGGGACAGCGGACCATGGAAGAATATGCAAATAATTTTTTGGAGCTGTTGAGGTATGTCCAGTACATCAGAGATGAAAAAGTGAAGGTCCAACATTTTCTGAGTGGAATGCCTCAGTCATACAGAGATAGAATTGAGTTTTAAGAACCTGGAACTCTCGAAGAAGCAATAAGGAAGGGTAAGTATTGTTATGAGCAAAGCAAAGGTAAACCTGATTACCATAAGGCATGGAAGGACAAGAAGAACGAGAAGTTTGACCAAAGAAAGAAAGGTTTCAAACCTTCTAACCTCAGGAATCAGCAGAAGCATCCATCCCAAGCTGTGAGTAAACCAGTTGGAGTGACAAGGGAAAATCCTAAGGATCCACAATAGAATAGAGGACCACTCCAATGTTGGAAATGTGGGGGACCCCACATTCACAAAAATTGTCCACTTGAGAATGAGTGTGCAATGCCAGCTTATAACATTAAAGAAGTAGAAACAGTGGGTCAAGTAGCAAGGGCAGTCCCTAATATTTATGCAGCACTGGAGGACCGCCAGGAAAATCACCAGTCAACTGTGGTTGAAGTAGCAGGTAAGATTTTTGAGCAATTTGTTTCTATTTTGATTGACCCTAGTTCTACACACAGTTACATTACTCCTAGAGTAGTGGATATTTGTGCTTTTAAGAAAGTAAAGCATAGGAAATCTTGGTTAGTTCAGCTAGCGACTGGAACTAAGAGAAAAGTCACTGAAGCGGTAGAGAAATGTCCAGTGGTCATGGATGGATTGGTCACTTGTGTAGATCTGAATGTTCTATTGCGTGGTTCTTATGATGTTCTCATTGGAATGGATTGGTTAGAAGCTCACAGGGTGAAGCTTGACTGTTATAATAAGACTTTCGAATGCATGAATGAAGAAGGGAACCTAGTAGTTGTGAAAGGTATTCCAAAGGGGATTTCAGTACGGCAGGTTTAAGCAATGTAGTTAAAGAATTTATGTAGGAAGGGTTTCCATTTGTATGCAGCTCACATTTTGGAGACATCAGGAGATGAAAATCCTAGGTTGGAGGATTATCAGGTGTTACACGAATTCAAGGATGTGTTTCCTGATGAGATTCCAGGGATTCCTCCAAAGAGGGACATTGACTTCACAATTGAACTTGTTCCAGGAGTAGCACCAGTGACCAAGGCACCCTACAGGATGAGTACACCGGAGATGCTAGAGTTGAAGATGCAACTACAAGAGTTGTTGGAAAAGAAGTATATCTGACCAAGTGTGTCTCCTTGGGGATCACCAGCTCTATTTGTAAAGAAGAAAGATGGTACACTCAGGTTATGTATTGATTACAGACAATTGAACAAGATTACAGTGAAGAATAAATATCCTTTTCCTAGGATTGATGACCTCTTTCATCAAATGAGGGGAGAAAAGGTATTTTCCAAGATTGACTTGAGGTTTGGTTACCATTAAGTGAGAATCAAGGATGAAGACATCCATAAGATAGCATTCAAAACAAGGTATGGACATTATGAGTTTGTAGTGGTGCCATTTGGTCACACAAATGCAACAGCTACATTTATGTGCCTTATGAATAGTGTCTTCAGCAAATATCTGGACAAGTTTGTTCTTGTTTTCCTTGATGACATTCTTGTTTATTCTAAGAATGATAAAGAGCATGGAGAGCATTTGAGTTTGACATTGCAATGGCTTAGGGAGCACCAATTGTATGCAAAACTAAGCAAGTGTGACTTCTATAGAGATAGAATTCAGTATTTGGGTCACATTACCTCAGAGGAGGGTATATCTGTGGACCCTGAAAAGATTGAAGCCATTATGAATTGGCATACTCCAAGAAATGTGACGGATGTAAGATATTTTATGGGACTTGCAGGATACTACCAGAGATTCATTGAAGGATTCTCCAGAGTTGCACATGCCATCACTTCTTTGCAGAAGAAAGGGATGAAGTTCGAATGGACATCGAGGTGTGAAGACAGTTTCCAGCGGTTGAAGAATCTTCTCACCAGTGCACCCATATTGAAAGTTACAGATCCAGAGAAGGATTTTGTGGTGTGTACCGATGCATGTGGATAAGGGCTTGGGGGATTCCTTATGCAGGACAACCACGTGATATGTTATGAGTCAAGAAAGCTAAAGGAGCATGAGAAGAACTATGCCACTCATGATCTAGAGCTTGCAGCCATAGTACATGCTCTCAAAATGTGGAGACATTACTTGATGGGTAGGAGATTTGAGCTCAGAACAGACCATTGTGGTCTAAAGTATTTGTTTGATCATCCTACTCTGAATGCTAGACAAGCGAGATGGATGGAATTTTTATGTGAATTTGATTTTGATATCAAGCACATAAAAGCGAAAGAAAACAAGGTAGCCGATGCACTCAGTAGGAAGATGCAAGAAATGCATGTGGCATCTCTTAGCATTTGCCAATCATATTTGAAGCAGCAGATTGTTAGTCATGCTGCTGGAGATGAATTGTATGAGTAGGTAAAAGACAAATTGCAACAGCAAGGTCTTGAGAAGAGGTATGAAGGATATAAATTGGAAGAAGATGGACTTCTCACTTATAAAGGTAGAATTTATATCCTGAATGTAGCAGATTTGAGGAGAGTTGTTATGGATGAAATCCATCAAGCTCCATATTTTGGTCACCCAGGATATCAGAAGACAATTGCTCCAGCCAGGAAGCAGTACTTCTGGCCAGGAATGAAAAGGGATATGGCTGATTACATTTCGAGGTTTATGAAATGTTAACAAGTAAAGGTTGAGCATCAACACCTTGCAGGTTTGTTGCAGCCTTTGCCAGTTCCGGAATGGAAATGGGAAGTTATTTCCATGGATTTTATTACAAGATTGTTAATGACTTGGAGACAACATGATTCCATCATGGTTGTGGTGGACAAGTTGACAAAGGCAGCGCATTTTATACATTGCAAAGATCTTCATGAAGGAGATTTTCAAATTGCATGGATTGCCTAAGGCGATAGTGTCTGACAAAGATGTCAAGTTCACTTCCAACTTTTGGAAGGGGTTGTTTGTAGATTTGGGTACAAAACTAAACTTCAGCACTGCATACCATCCTCATATGGATGGACAGATAGAGAGAGTTAATCAGGTGCTTGAAGACATGCTTCGCATGTACGTGATGGACAAACCAACCAGGGGGGAAGATTACTTACACTTGGTAGAGTTTGCTTATAACAATGGATAGCAGGCATCCTTGGAAATGAGTCTGTATGAAGCTTTGTATGGAAGAAGGTGTAGGACACCAGTGACTTGGGATAATCCAGTGAACAGGGTTGTGCTTGGACCAGAATTGCTCAGGGAAATGGAGTAAGAGGTTGTAAATATCAGGCAGAATCTGAAAGCAACACAGAACAGACAGAAAATCTATGCAGATAAGCATAGGGTGAACAGGGAGTTCAGTGTTGGGGATCATGTTTACCTCAGAGTGAGGGAAAGGAAGAGTTCCTTGAAGCTTGGAAGTTGTTCCAAGTTGTCTCCTAGATACTGTGGGCCATTTGAAGTGCTTGAGAGAATAGGGCCCATTCCATATAGAATTGCATTGCCTGCTAGCACTAGGGCTCATAATGTTTTTCATGTTTCTTTTCTTAAGAGATATGTACATGATCCTAACCATGTGATAAATTGGGATGTGATTCAGGTGGAACCTGAGGGAGAGTTACGAATCGAGCCAATGCACATCCTCGCCAAGAAAGTCACAATGCTATGGAACCACTCCATAGGGAAGGTAAAGGTGCAATGGGAGCACTACGGACCTGAAGAGGCTACGTGGGAGCTAGAGGATACCATGCGGTTGGCACATCCATTTTTGTTCAATTCTACGGAACATTGAGGCGATACCAGTGTAGCATTTTGTTCAAATTTTGTAAAGCACTGAGGACAGTGCTATTGAAGGAGGAGGGGAATGTAACACCCCAGTTTTGACCCCATTGCATTAGACGTACATGATGTATATATTAAATAATCATGGTGCGTAGCTAAGGGCCAAGGCCCCACCATCGATTTGTTATGCTATGTTTCGGATTGAAATTTTCACCAATGGTATATCGGGGCATGTGGAATAAATTAATTTTTTCATCATGTAAATATGCAAATTTAATTAAATAACCCAACCAGCTATGTTAGCAGCAACTAAATTGAGAAGGGGCATGATTTTTCTAAGGATAAGGGGGGGATTGTTAAACCATGAACCAATGGGGAAAAATCCATGTGTCACCTTCCCTTGTCCTACCCAACATCCACCATTAAGAACTACTACTGTTAGTTGGGGCAGTTATGGCTGGGAGTGGAGTGTGGTAGGACTATCAGTCCTTTCCCACATGCACACTCCACCAGCAATGGAACCTCATGTTGGAAAAAGGAAGCAGACTCTCCACTCTCTCTCAACGACGGTACTGAAACAATCACGCACTTTCGACTATGCGTTCTCTCCATTTGTTGTTCATCCTCACGCACAAGCATATTTTCTGTGGATCTCACGTAGCTAGGAGGGGAGCCTCTTATCAGTTGTCATTTACATTTTTCCATAGAGTGGAATCTGGTGTGTTTTCCTTCTGTATTTTGGGAGACTGTATCTTCTTCCCTTGTGCGGCCTATGTAATCCTTTTCTGATTGCTTCGTTATCCAGGAGGGTCTGTTGTTTTCCCCACATTGTGAACTATGTTCGCTGATACGTTTTGGGACTACTGTAGGTTGTTTTGGAGTCGTTTTGGCCACGATAAGGACAAGAATGACTCAGGAGTTGTTTTCCTTAACCAAGCTGTGAATTGCTTGTGTGACTGCGTGTACGCAATGGTTGGTCTTCGGACTGTGTTGGGAGCAGGGATGGGGGCTTGGTTTTCTTGATAAACTTGGTGTGTTTGGAAACCACACAGATAGAGCTAGAGGGCTGGCTTTCTTCTCCACAACCCCTGAATAGAACTAGAAGGGAAGTCAGGGCCTGAGGGACTGTGTAGCAGAGAAGGGACTGATTCCTTGTGTTGGGTGTGTGTGGGTGTCTTAGAAGTCAGGCTAGTTCTGGTGTAGGTGTTCCTAGCTCTGTAATGGGCTCACCAGCTTAGCATTTAGCCTTTCCCAACTCCTGGATGGCCTGATAAACCCAACTGTGTTGGCTTGGCTGTGTTTTGTGTATCCTTAGCTATGTGTAAGTTTGCTTGTTGCTTATTCCTTGGAGAATCATGGCCAGCTCAGGGGTGGTAGCATTGCTGAGAGATTAAGGAGCATGCTAGCCTATGGTTGGGTGGAACGTTGCAGTGACGTAGCTGGTTGCGGGACGAGCTCTTTATAAGATAAGTAATCTTGTCTATTTTACTTCCGCAATCCTATTTACTGTTAATGATTATGATGAAAATATTGAATGCTTGTATGAATGCATGTTGCTTCCATTGTGTATGATAAATGATCATGTATGTATGTTCTAGTTCAAGCATTTTGTTTCAGCATTTCAGTATCTTATGAATGTACATGTTCATGGGGCTCTTAGCCCGGATGGTTAACACCATGGTAGTGTCCTCTTCGCCGGTCGGAGGATCGGGGATGTTATAGTATGCTACCTCCTTGATTGTGCCAGTGTTCATGAGATATTAGCTCTCGTGATTTGATTCCAGTGTATATCAAATATCTTCATCCATGATGGAGATCTTGAGTCATTGTATATTTTCAGCCATTATAGAGATATTGATCTATTGTATATATTCATCCACTTTGGATATTCTAATCTATTGTATATTGTACATGGTGATGACCACACATGTCACATTCTGTATATCATTCCTATTCATGGCCACTGTACTCTTATGTATCCAGTATTTCTCCATATATTTGTAGTGATACGCAGATATTTTTCATTATATTGTAGTGATGAGTGGTTGGTTCTTCAACCAGGTTCTTCATTACTCTACTTCTAGGATGGATTTTATAATGTATTTCAGCCATCATGTTACCCCTTTGACCTCACACATTAGGGGGCATCTGTTAAATTTTATTTTACCACACATGGTTGATCACATATGTATGGCCTTCCTTGCCCCTCTGCAGACTCTTTAGACACCATGGACTTATATTATCATTTTATGTTCCAATATCATCCCTAAAAAAACCCCATTTATTGTTGTACGTGAATTTTAAATCCATACTCGTGTGTACACTTGACTTTTGACCTCAAACCCGCGTAAATCCAAACATTTTTGTAGTTTTCCTCATATGAGTCTAAATATCTTGACTCTTGGCCTTCCATATGCCTTGATATCACTCAGATTCAACTGTCCATTACCCTTTTGGAGTGCTATATAAGGAACCCCTTGGATACATTGAAGATGAGGAATTGAAGAGCAAAGAAACTATAGTTCACTAGTACCTCAGTTTGTGTATACTTGAGTCTACATCCCTTTGTCTCTTTGGATCACTTTGTGTTCTTCCCAAGATTTTCTTTGCTTTGTGAGATTGCTATCGAGAGATTGAGGATTAAGGTGGTGGAGGCATAGGTGGACGACTCGGGTTCTCTGGTTTGTAGAGGTGTCTATTAATCTTGTATATTGATCTAGGAACAAAGCATACATATCATCAAAGATTAATCAACAAATAACTCATGAAATGGTGTAATTAGTCTACTGGAATAGTAGTCGCTCTGTATTCACATAAAGAATGAATGATTACATTTAAAATGTCATGCTGCAAGCATGAATGAATGAGCAATTCGAATCCTCAAGGAGGTCATTCGAATTGAATGAGTGAATCTAGCTTAACTGACTGTAAGCCATGGTTCACACTCAGTTAACCACTGATCAAAACCCTAATTGACTCACCTAAACCCTAACTAAAGTCAGAGTGCAATAAATGACTGAGTTTCAACTGAAAGAGATTAGACACATGTCATAGCAAGCCAACCATCAAGTGCTAGCACTTCAATGAATAAAATGAACCCCGATGAGGTTAACTGAAGCTGAAATGAACATCAAAAGTTGGTGGAGGCACCCCTGTTGACTCCAGTTCATTAATTAATTATTAAATAATCAATTAAATGAATGGATGCACCTTCATTGAGTTGTTTAACTGATAGTAACCACCAGTTAGTAATTAGGTGCATTAATATCACTCAGATCACCCCTGGAGTGCTCTAGTTAGCCTCCCCAAATGTAGGAGAAGGCTAAGTTAGCCTCCTTGACTAAAGCTAGGCGTGGCTGTGACTGGATGATGTTAATTAATGCTCCACTGATGTCAATTAATGTCAATTATACTTAGGATAGTGGTTTAACTAGGCCAATTTGACCAAAAAGAGTGTGTATGGTGGTAAAGTTCTCCAACACCCCCCCTTAAGCTATACTCAGGAAGAGTTAGAAAACATAAATGCATAAAAATGATAGGGCCCTAGCAACTAAGGCCATAGTTCACCTTGTACAATGTTGAAACTGAAACAATGCTCAAACCAAACTAAGTGAGGAAAAGAGGGAAAACCCAGTGGGAAAACCCCCCCCTCAAGTTGAACACTGAAAGTAGTCTGAATCACCCTGATGAAATCACACCCAAAAGTGAACGGAGGTAAGTGAAATTCTTTTCTGAAAATATCTTGGTGAAGATGTTTGTAATCTGCTCATCAGTCGGGCAGTATTGCAAAATGATGGTCCTGTCATGCACTAGCTCCTTGATATAGTGCATGTGGATCTCTACATGCTTGGTCCTCTTCCTGGTAACAAGATCCGTGGAAATCTTAATAGCACTTTGATTGTCACAAAAGAGGATAGTGGACAAAGTACTACCAAGATCAAACTCTGAAAAAATGCCTTGCAACCAAACTGCTTGGATGCAAGCATTCACCACTCCTCGATACTCAGCCTCTGCTAAAGATAGTGCTATGGAAACCTTCTTTTTGCTTGACCAGAAAATGGGGCCACCACCTAAAATGAATACATATCCAGAAGTAGACTTTCAATCAATAGAATTACTCGCCCAATCAAAATCTGTGTATCCAACCAGCTCTAGCTCAGAGTCTACAACATAGTGAATGTCATAGGTCCTGGTTCCCTGAATATACGGGAGGATCCTCTTGGATGCCTTACAATGAAGATCATGAGGCTGCTACATGTATATTGATACAGTATTCATGGCATAACAAATATCAGGCTGATAATGTGTCAAGTACAACAAGCTACCAATCAGTTGTCAACAGATAATGCAGTCCATGGGAGGTGTGCTTTTTCATTCTTCAAGGTTGATCCCTGAAAGGAAAGGGAATGGTGAAATCCTACAATCAGCCATGTTAAACTTGAATAATAGTTTTGAAATTTATTTTTACTGAGTGACCATAATCCCATAAAAAAAATTATCAATTTCGAGCCCCAAAAATTGTTTTAGAAGCCCTAAATCACTCATTTCAAAGGCATTGTGGAGAGTAGTTTTGATGGTAAAATGGAGGCAACTGTGCTACCTGTGATCATTAAGTCATCAAAATATAAAACAATGATAATTATATTACCATCATACTTATGTAAATATACATTTGGATCTGATCTACATCTCTGAAATTTTTGTGAGAGAAGGAAGGCATCCATCTTGGAATACCACTCTCTTAGGGCCTGTTTTAACCCGTATAGTGAATTCTTTAGCTTGCAAACCAAATATGGATCAGTGATGTATCCCTTCGTATGCTTCATGTATATCTCCTCATGAATATCTCCATGTAAAAAGGCTGAATTAACATCCATGTCATGCACTTCCCAGTGCTCGGATGCTGAAATTGCCAAAACAAGGCGGATGGAGTCCATTTTTGCAACTGGTGCAAAGGTTTCATGGTAGTACACTCCTTGGACCTAAGAGAGACATTTTGCTACCAGAATTGCCTTATATTTTTAGGTGCTTCCATCAGCAGAAACCTTGGTCCAAAACACCCACTTGCATTGAACCAATTTCCTTCCCGGAGGAAGAGAAACCAGCTCCCAAGTAGTGTTTTTCTGAAGAGAATTCATCTCTTCATCCATGGAAACTTGCCATCTTGGATCCTCCCGAGAATGGTAGTAGGATTTTGGATCTGAAATAATCATCAAATATCAAGTTTTGGACAGCAAATTATCAATACAAGAGAACACATTACCAGCTCTTTGGAAATCAAACCAGGTTCTCCTTGGATCATCCGGATTTCCAATGTTTTCTCCTGCAGAGGAGAGTGTCTGTCTGGCCCATGTAGGAAGATGATTTTGCACTTCAAGTTCTGATTCAGAATCTAATGATTTTTTCACACTGATATCAGAAATCATAGGATCAAAATTAGGGTCATCGCCCCCAATTTCACCATCCAAATATTCAGTAGAATAGGAAGGAAATTCAACAGTTTTCTCCTTCACTAGTTCCACCTCCTGAAGAGGCTCATCAAACTTGACACTTCTCTCGATGATGATCCGTTTGGTATTGATATCTAGAAGCTTGAACCATTTAGATTCATTGGGATACCAAATAAATAGACATTCTATTCTTTGCGGTTGCAAATCCCTTCTTTTATCAAGCAGAATCCAACCCATGCAGTGGACCCAAACACCTGTAGGTTCGACACATCCAACTTGTGTCCAAAGCATGTTTTGAAAGGGGTCTTCCATTTCATGGATGAGTGTGGCACCCTATTCTGAATTTATGCTTCAATGTGCATGGCCTCAGCTCACAAATTTGCAGTAAGCTTCTTGGATTCCAACATACAGGTGGCCATCTCCTTGAGAGACCGATTCTTCCTTTCCACTACTCTGTTCTGCTATGGAGTGTAGGGAATTGAATGTTGGACCTGAATACCACTTTGGGAGAATATGTACAGAAACTCATTACTGACATACTCCCCTCCATTATCAGATCTCAAGATCTTGATCTTAATCCCAAAGATTTCTTTTTTAGAAATAAAACCCATGTATACCTTGAAAAATCATCAATAAAAGTAAGGAGATACCTTGATCCATTCATGGAAGTGATAGGAATTAGACTGATGATATCATAATGTATCAGCCCCAATATGCATGTAGCTCGGTTTTCCTTCCCCCAATCAAACTTGTGCTCAGGGTGTTTTCCAATCACACAGCCTTTGCAGATTCCTATGGTTGCCTTGATGACCGGGAGGCTTTCAACAATGGAGTTTTTCTGTAATTGCTACATATATTTGAAATTAAGATGGCCAAACCTATCATGCCACATCCTACTAACCTTATTTCCATGATTTAGCAGAGCGGTGGTATTTGCATCCGCAACAAAGTGAGAGAACTCATAGGCTTTTGCATGATGGTTTGCAAGGCCTTTAGCAATGAGTTTTTCGGATGCAATTTATGTTATATCAACATAATTTGGTCTGAAAGAAACTCTCTTAGGCACTCCTATATGTGTCATCTGATAGACACTAAGAATATTTGATGCCAGAGATGGTACATACAAAACGTTTGAAAAAAAACCATTTTCAAGATCAACAGTACCTTGTCCTTCTGAAATGATGGTGGAGTCATCTCCCATGTGGACGGGGATGGATTTTCCGGTCTACAAGGATGAAAAGGAGTCTCTTTCAGCCATCATATGGTTCAAACCTCTAGAATCAATCAAGAGTTCTTTGGACTTCGAAGTGCTTTCCATGAGGGCATGACCTTTTTCATGTTGTGGTTCCCGATCTTGCTGATCTCTCCTCCGAAAGCTCTCCGGAAGATTGATGTGATTTCTCTCAAGGAGAGAGGTTGTTTCATCAAGATTCCTCTTCATGCAGGCATGTTTAGGGTGGAATCCCTTCCCACAATAATAACACTTGAATTTTTCCTTTCCATGGTGCCCTTTTCCTTTGTTCTTCCTTGAGCCAGAAGACTCATCATGCTGCTGATTTTCAAGTCTAGGTTTTGGAGCATCAAATTTAGTTTTTGGATTTTTATGCTACTTTCCTTTACCCTTCAAATATTTGGGCCCTGAGACATGAAGGTCTTGATCACAGGAAGATATGATGATCCCCATCTGGACAAGCTTGTCAGGTTCACATGTTAGGGACTCAATGAAGGTATTGAGTGTAGGCATCTTCCATCCAGGGGTTGTCAGCTTCCCCACACGAAATGTAGAAAAAATAAATAAATAATCAACCCCAAGTTTGGAGAGTATGATGAGGATGAGATGATCATCCTCCTTATCCACTTTTCATTGCTTCAAGAGTAAAACAGTATGCTTGAACTTTGTGAAGAAATCATTCAGAGTCTCGAAGTTGGAGGGTTGGGGAGACATGAGTTCATTTTCAAGCTGGTAAACCCTCAAGTCATCATGCTTTCTATATAGAGTCTCCAATTTTTCCCATATTTATTTCAGAGTCTTCAATCCTGCAAGATGGAAGAGAAGGTCTCAGGAAATAGAGAGGCATAACAAACCGAAGGCTTCATCCTTCTTGTTCAAGAATCTTGATTTTTCGATGGCAGATACAGGCTCATCTTCAGTGTCCATGGTGACTCTAAAAATTCCTCTGGAGCATAGGTGAATCTCCATATCACCTTTACATGAGTGGAAATTGTATGGAGTTAAGAGATCTACTGAGGAGGCCATCTAGATCTGCTGGAGCGAATGCTTCACCTGTAGAAACCTGAAAATCAAAACAGAAAGGGAAATGTAAGGTCGGATAGCCTCCACATTTTAGGCTTTCATCACACCCAGCATGTTCAATCAAGAAAGCTTGATCAACAATTTATTTACTTGGGGTATTAAGTGATAAGCCTTGGCTTCTGGTGCAGTGCTGGATTTTTGAGCTATTGCTCAAATTTCATGCAGAAATCTATCAAAAATCTTGTTTTTGAGAGATAGAGCTTCGTCCCGCCGTAAGCTCTGATACCATGTTAATCTTGTATATTGATCTAGGAACAAAGCATCAATCTCATCAAAGATTAATCAACAAATAACTCATGAAATGGTGTAATTGGTCTACTGGAATAGTAGTTACTTTGTATTCACATAAAGAATGAATGATTACAATTACAATGTCATTCTGCAAGCATGAATGAATGAGAAATTTGAATCCTCAAGGAGGTCATTTGAATTGAATGAGTGAGTCTATATTAACTGACTATAAGCAATGGTTCACACTTAATTAACCATTGATAAAAACCCTAATTGACTCACCTAAACCCTAACTGAAGTTGAAGTGCAATAAATTACTGAGTCTGAACTGAAAGAGATTAGACACATGACATAGAAAGTAAACCATCAAGTGCTAGCACTTCAATTACTTCAATTAACCTTGATCAGGTTAACTGAATCTGAACTGAACATCAGAAGTTGGTGGAGGCACCCCTGTTGATTCCAGAAAACCCATGTATACCTTGAAAAATCATCAATAAAAGTAAGGAGATACCTTGATCCATTCATGGAAGTGACATGCATTAGACCGATGATATCATAATGTATCAGCCCCAATATGCATGTAGCTCGGTTTGCCTTCCCCTAATCGAACTTGTGCTCAGGGTGTTTTCCAATCACACAGCCTTTGCAGATTCCTATGGTTGCCTTAATGACCGGGAGGCCTTTGACCATGGATTTTTTCTATAATTGCTGCAGATATTTGAAATTAATATGGCCAAACCTCTCATGCCACATCCTACTAACCTCATTTCCATGAGTTAGCAGAGCGGTGGGATCTGCATCCGCAACAAAGTGAGAGAACTCATAGGATTTTGCATGATGGTTTGCAAGGCCTTTAGCAATGAGTTTCCCAGATGCAATTTCTGTTATCTCAACATCATTTGGGCTGAAAGAAACTCTCTTAGGCACTCCTATATGTGTCATTTGATAGACACTAAGGAGATTTGATGCCAGAGACGGTACATACAAAACATTTGAAAAAAAAACATTTTCAAGATCAACAGTGCCTTGTCCTTCTAAAATGATGGTGGAGTCATCTCCCATGTGGATGGGGATGGATTTGCCAGTCTACAAGGATGAAAAGGAGTCTCTTTCAACCATCATGTGGTTCGAAGCTCCAGACTCAATCAAGAGTGCTTTGGACTTCGAAGTGCTTGCCATGAGGGCATGCGCTTTTTCATGTCGTGGTTCCCGATCTTGCTGATCTCTCCTCCGAAAGCTCTCTGAAATATTGATGTGATTTCTCTCAAGGATAGAGTTTGTTTCATCAATATTCCTCTTCATGCAGGCATGTTCAGGGTGGAAGCCCTTCCCGCAATAAGAACACTTGACTTTTTTCTTTCCATGGTGCCCTTTTCCTTTGTTCTTCCTTGAGCCAAAAGACTCATCATGCTGCTGATTTTCAAGTCTAGGTTTTGGAGCATCAAATTTAGTTTTTGGATTTTTTTGCTGCTTTCCATTACCCTTCAAATCTTTGGGCCCCAAGACATGAATTTCTTGATCACAGGAAGATATGATGATCCCCATCTAGACAAGCTTGTCATGTTCACATGTTAGGGACTCAATGAAGGCATTGAGTGTAGGCATATTCCATTCAGGGGTTATGAGATTCCCCGCATGAAATGTAGAAACAAAAACTGAATAATCAGCCCCAATTTTGGAGAGTATGGTGAGGATAAGCTGATCATCCTCCTTCTCCACTTTGCATTGCTTCAAAAGTAAAACAGTATGCTTGAACTTTGTGAAGAAATCATTCAGAGTCTCGAAGTTGGAGGGTTGGAGAGACATGAGTTCATTTTCAAGATGGTAAACCCTCAAGTCTTCATGCTTTCTGTATAGAGTCTCCAATTTGTCCCATATTTATTTCAGAGTCTTCAATCCCACAAGATGGAAGAGAAGGTTCCAGGAAATAGAGAGGCATAAGAAACCGAAGGCTTCATCCTTCTTGTTCAAGAATATTGATTTTTCTATGGTAGATCCAGGCTCATCTTCAGTGTCCGTGGTGACTCTAAAAATTCCTCTGGAGCGCAGCTAAATCTCCTTATCACCTTTCCATGAGTGGAAATTGTATGGAGTTAAGAGATCTACTGAGGAGGCCATCTAGATCTGCTGGGGTGAATGCTTCACCTGTAGAAACCTAAAAATCAAAATAGAAAGGGACATGTAAGGTCGGATAACCTGCACATTTTAGGCTTTCATCACACCCAGCATAGTCAATCAAGCAAGCTTGATCAACAAGTTCTTTACTTGGGTTATTAAGTGATAAGCCTTGGCTTTTGGTGCAGTGTTGGATTTTTGAGCTATTGCTCAAATTTCATGCAGAAATCTATCAAAAAGCTTGTTTTTGAGAGATAGAGCTTCATCCCGCCATAAGCTCTAATACCATATTAATCTTGTATATTGATATACGAACAAAGCATCAATCTCATCAAAGATTAATCAACAAATAACTCATGAAATCGTGTAATCGGTCTACTAGAATAGTAGTTACTCTGTATTCACATAAAGAATGAATGATTACAATTACAATGCCATGCTGCAAGCATGAATGAATGAGTAATTTGAATCCTCGAGGAGGTCATTCGAATTGGATGAGTGAGTCTAGATTAACTGACTGTAAGCAATGGTTCACTCTCAGTTAACCATTGATAAAAACCCTAATTGACTCACCTAAACCCTAACTGAAGTTGAAGTGCAATAAACTACTGAGTCTCAACTGAAAGAGATCAGACACATGTCATAGCAAGCCAACCATCAAGTGCTATCACTTCAATTACTTCAATGAACCCTGATGAGGTTAATTGAAGCTGAACTGAACATCAGAAGTTTGTGGAGGCACCCCTGTTGACTCTAGTTCATTAATTAATCATTAAATAATCAATTAAATGAATGGAGGCATCTTCACTAAGATGTTTAACTGATTATAACCACTAGTTAGCAATTAGGTGCATTAATATCACTCAGATCACCCCCGGAGTGGTCCAATTAGCCTCCCCAAATGTAGGAGAAGGCTAAGTTAGCCTCCTTGACTGAAGGTAGGCGTGGGTGTGACTGGATGATGTCAATTAATGCTCCACTGATGTCAATTAATGTCAATTATACTTAGGATAGTGGTTTAACTAGGCCAATTTGACCAAAAAGAGTGTGTATGGTGGTAAATGTCTCGAACAGTGTCAACAGAGGTTGCCACTATTGTAATCTCTGATTTTATTAATAGAAATATCTTTTCTTGTCCAATTATGTGAATTTGAATATGAATATTGAATCCATGGATGTATTTAATTGCTTATAAATTATTGAATATAAATGCTAGAGTAGGTCTAACACATTATTATAGAGCATGTGTGTCTTGTTTGTTGTTGTTGAGAGCGAATTACTAATGCAAGCGTGAATTGGAAAATCTCAAGAGGGATCTACTTCAACCATCCGAAACAAGGTACAATTCGTTATCCCTTAGTGTTAGATGTTTGGTTTCTCTTGCATATTGAGAAAGATTGATTTCTGGTGTCAATTTGTCTGTTGTGGTACCCCCAAGACATAGGAGGTTTCTCTCTATAACAATCAGCCTTTTTTTTACAGAGTAACTATTTAATATTTTGGTAGGTACAACATGCCCATGGTTAAAATTTCTGGTTATTATATCCCATGATCTGGCATGAACCAAAGAAGGAGGCATCAATTTGATCGCTTAAATAGGCATTCTAAAAGGACATCATTGCCATCCTCACCAAATTCCCACCTATTACAGTTGTTACTGCGCAATTATTGATTGATTGTACTTACATTTTTTTCATGCATGGATGCTGATCAATTTTGTTTTTTTAATGCACTTCAGTTCGATCCCTAATTCTGCAATCTTGATTCTAGAACTTATGTCCCACAGACCAAAAGTGTTTATACGACCAGTGTTTTGCATGAATGGATTGATTTTCAATTACTATGTTTTTTTTATAGGTGGATTACGGTTTTTCACTACACTCCTCAACAACTGGTTCTGGAAAATTTTCTTTTTTACAGGCTTTCGTTTTCCTTCACTACAGTTCATTTATCCTAATTCGAAATATCCCTTGCCAATATTTTGCAAGTTTTGGTTCAACATTTTATTTGGGTTTATTCTAACATTTTACCCAACATTTTTTTTCCTTTAGGCACTCAATTTTTGGTGAATTCCCTCGTGGTATTGTTTCACGGGTGCTTCAGTCGATGAAATACACTTTTCCTAGGTCCCTTCATTCACATTAATGCTTCAGCAATGCATTTTTGCTCCATTAATGCAAGACAATTTGTCATGTGATTCAAACATGGGGCTATATCTTTATTTTTGCTCATCTTATGATGGCCTCAAAGATATTTTTACAACGCTTGATTTACTGCATTTGGTGTTGCACCACCATTTCTTTGCACATATAAACACACCTTCAGGTAACCCCTATTTCTTGCTGCTTGATTTTTTTTTATTATATCGATTTTGGTACGTTTCATTTACACTTAGAGTTTCCATCAGAGGATTTCACAGCTTGTTAAATTTCCAGGTATTCCTTAATTCTTCTTAATTGTTTTGAATATTAATTTAGTTTCCTTATTAGATGGTGAAACACCATTGCTCTATTTTAATTGAGTGTAACTCTTGCTCTGTTGCTAAAAAATTGTGACATGTATTAGTTGTGTCATGCTCTGTTAATCAAATTATAGGTATTAGTTTTTTGTCTCAAATTATAGGTATTACTTTTTTTGCTAAATCAAAATGTTGCTTATGAGATCGTGAAACATTGTTGTTGTGTTGTAATTGACTCTTACTCCTACTCTGTTGCAAAAGGGCTCTGACTTGTACTGGTTATGTAACTTCATAATCGTGTAATACTCATGATATGCCACATAGAATAACATGTATTAGTTTTATGATGTAGTTGTACCATATAAATATGCATGCTAACATCAGTCTCCCCAATATGCGACACATTTAGAGGCAAAGTTTAAAATAAGGATGGACTTGGCCAAGGAATAAGTTATGCGAAAATAATACGAACACTCAAAATCAAAGTTTTTCGGTTTCCGATAAATGGGCGTCACAATACAGAGATAGGAACTTCAACATTTCTTTATTTGAAAATACAAAACTTTCAAGATCCGAAATGTCGGAAATAGGAAATTGGGAAATCCACTGTACTTTATTTGAACACTTAGCATTTCCGAATTTCAAAATGTTAGAAATCAAAAATCCGCGTCCTAAATGTGGGAAATTGAAACAATTGGTGTTCCTTATTTCAAAATATAGGACATATATTTATGGATTCAGAAATGTCGAATTCTCGATTCTTAATTTATTTCATGACGACTTGCGTTTTCCTCACGCAATTTCAAAACGTTTATATTTCAAATAGATACAAGCCAGAGTAATGAAATAAGTTAATGAATAACAACAACCAGAGTAATCAAATATCTAATTTGGATGATTGAAAAATACATAGGTAAAAGGGGTTTCTTTCTTAACATACAAATATGCAGGATAACATCAGTCTCCACAAATTGTAACAATTTAGAGGCCAAAATATACGCCAAATTTTGAGGTAGAGCATTTAAACATTATTTCACAGTCAGTTTAAATTAAGGATGGAATAAGCGGAGAAATAAGTTATGAGAAAAGAATACGAACAGTTAAAATAAAACCTCAAAATCGAGGTTTTTTGGTTTTGAATACCCTGACGTCAAAAGTCGGAGATACTATATTCGACATTTCTTTATTTGAAAATATAAAAGTTATGAGATCGGAAATGTCGTAAATAGGTAACTTGGATAATTGAAAAATACATAGGTAAGAGGGGTTTCTTTCTTAACATACAAATATGCAGGCTAACATCAATCTCCACAAATTGTAACAATTTAGAGGCCAAATATTGAACAAACATCAGTTCTTCAGAAATGGTTCAATGGTAATTTGGATAATTGAAAAATACATAGGTAAAAGGGGTTTGTTTCTTAACATACAAATATGCAGGCTAACATTAGTCTCCACAAATTGTAACAATTTAGAGGCCAAAATCTACACCAAATTTTGAGGTAGAGCAATTAAACATAATGCGGAGTGAGTTTAAAATAAGGATGGACCTAGCAGAGAAATAAGTTATGTGAAAAGAATACGAAAAATTAAAATAAAACCTCAAAATCAAGGTTTTTCGGTTTCGGATACCCCAACGTCGAAAGTCAGAAATACTTTCTTCGACATTTCTTTATTTGAAAATAGAAAAATTCTGAGATCGGAATTGTCACAAATCAGATCTTGTGGAATCGAAAATCAGAATATATGGTATTCCTTAATGAAAAACATAGGACATAGGACATTGGAATATTGGTTTTCCTTATTCCAAAACATAGTATTTTCCGGAATACAACATGTCAAAAATCAGATTAATGAAATATATTTATAGTGATATATGTTAATGAATAACAACAACCAGAGTAATGAAATATGTTAATGTGAATTATTTTGTTTTTTATATATCCATTTTATCCTTCTCACATGATTATGTTACATTGCAAAAAAAAATAAATCATGCCCTATTTCATTCCACCGGAAAAAATAACCATCACAATATAGAGACTATGGTAATGTTATCAACCCAAATGGCACTTCTCCATCCAAGTGCCGACATTCCTTATGTTGGTACACAAAAGGACATCTTAGGATTGAAGTTTTCCAAAACACTATAGATGGGCATGACTTGGGATGCATTTACCCTTGAATCAGTTTGCCATATTATTTTTCTAAGTGTTGATTTAGGTACACAACTATCTTCATTGCAACTCGCGTATGTACGTGACTGTTTCCATTGAAAACTCGCGTACTATACACGACTATTTGCATTACAACCTGCATACATCAATGTACATGGGTTTCCTTTAAGCAACTCGTGTGTCATACCGGTGTTTTATATCAATAGTCACGTACATCTTGATTTGACATTAAAAATATAAATCACGATTAATGGAGATTATTTGGGCCCTAATCATTAACTATCCTAATTATTTCAACCTCCTCAACCTTTGAAACCACTCTATTTCCCAAAGTGTAAATAGAGGCCTTGGGGAGGGCATTAATCAATCAATTTTGGAGAGCAAAGTTATGCTGGTGGTATATCTTCAGAAGTCTTGGAGCAGCAGAACTCAGAGTCCTTTGGTTGCAAAGGAGTCCTTGTCTCAGAAGTTGGGTTGTATTCTTATCTCATTCACCGATAGTTAATAAAGAGAATTCTTCTTTCAACATTGCGTTGAGTCTCTTTCATGTATCATGGTTAATGAATATTTTGATTATATACTGGATATATTGTTTATCTAACCTTTCATATATACATGTATAAGATTGTACTTGGATAATTTTCTCTTTACAGGTGAAGGAGGTGCATCCCTTGAAGCTTTGGAGAGAAGAGGAACGGAAGAAGATCAAGCTTGGATCAATCGTCGATAATCGGGTAAGTCAATACTTTCTTCCTATTTCCTTTATGTTCTCTATTAAAGCTGATTTTCTGCAAGGTTAGTAGTAAGTTGGTAACCCCAGACCCTAGGGTACAAGGGTGTTTAATCCTGAACAACAGAACTGGTGACTCCACTGGGGAGCCCATCCTGCTATGCATTAGTCCTGTAGATCCTTGCCTAGAATTTGCTTTGATTCAGTGTGTGGTTTTATTTCTTGGTTTGGACTTGCAGTAGTGTTTTAGAGACCTTTATAATTTTTCTTTTTTGAAAAAATTTACTCCTATACACGAGTTGCTGTGCTACACAGTCGCGTATAGAGACTTGTATACGCGGGTTGCTATATTGAACAGTCATGTATAGTACGTGGGTTTCTCAACTAAACAGTCATGTACATACCTTGGCAACAAAATTTGTGGGTAGGGTTGCTTGTCCCTGTCCTTTTTTGGATTTTTTCTTGCTTTGTGGTCTTCTAGTACTGGCATTTCACTATAGGTTTGAAATCCCTGTTAACCATACTCCGTGCTTTTCAGTAAGCCCTTGAGTTTTTGTTGGTTGGATTTTATTTCTTTTGGCAATTTGAGGTGGATTTTCATGTTGGGTGATAGGTCCAAGTGTTGTGTCACTACTACATTTCGATCCAAAATCCAACGATTACTTCCGACGGCGCGTGGATTTTTTCTTTTAAACCTACCAAAAATCACAAAGTTAAATTTTTTTTTTTAATTGTGGTCTTAAGCGTCGCTTAAGCGACGACGCATCCCCCTCTAGAGTTTCTAGACTATCGATATAGTTCCTTATGTTGTGTAAATGTTATGTTCTTGGTTAATGGAAATATATGGTTTTGGGCATTTTTCCCCTTACTCTATGTTTGTTCCACTGTTCCTATTCCCACATTGTTGTGGCTCTTCATTAGGACAAAAGAGAATTTTCATGTTAAGGATTGTAGCGCATGTTCATAATAAATATTGCATGATTAGTCAATGTATTTGTTTTGAGGCATCCAACCTAAATTGTTATCTACCTTGTTTATTTTTATATATAATTTAAATAATTAAATTAAATTTCATATATTTTATATAATTGGTTGTTTCAATATTTTTAACCATTAATTAAATTCAAAGAATTTGATTGATATTTTTTGGTCGACTCAAATCTTCACTTGAAGAATGATATCTTCAAAGTGATTTTAGAAAAATCTACAAAAGGTGAGAGGGCCATGCTTAAGCGATGGCTAGTCTCATAAGCGTCGCTTAAGCGGCGACACTCAAGGAGTTATTCTCACCTAGAAAAAAATGGATTTCAATAACACACATGCATCTTAATCAATGGTCTCTAGATTTTGAGCTAAAATAGGAGATTCCATCATATGTTTTAGTGTGGGAGAGATTGCCGTATATCTCTTTTAACAACTATGCATTAAGAGCCTTGAGGCAATATGGAATAAGTTAAGAAGAGTTGTTGATAGAGTTGATCCAAGACCGAAGTTCTTTAGTTGTGCTTGAATTCACATTGAAGTATAACTTGAAGAAGAGATCCCATGAGAGATAGAGCTCCAAAATCAACAAATAGACCCTTGTGCAACCATTCCACTATGAACATATGCCATTATAGTGCAATAGTTGTCATGATTGTAGTCATTTCAACAAGAACTACCCAAAGAACCTACCCCCAACCTAGCAGAAAGAATAAGAGTTTCAAAAAGCATCCA
Organism: Pseudotsuga menziesii; assembly: GCA_001517045.1. Lineage (NCBI taxonomy): Eukaryota > Viridiplantae > Streptophyta > Pinopsida > Pinales > Pinaceae > Pseudotsuga > Pseudotsuga menziesii. The sequence continues at coordinate 210,689 of LPNX010692145.1, read as the reverse complement.
GATCCTTGAATAGAGGGAGAAAAACATGGTACTCCCAAACCCATAAATGATACAAAATAAGACCTGAGTCAAAACCAATTTGTAACCTTAGAAACTATCCAAGCAAAGGAAGCCCTTAAATCAAGGAAAGAGCTCGACAAGGAAGACATTTCAAAGTAGGGTTTTCCCTTGGTTGTGAGTATTTTTTCCTTGTGACATATTTTCTTGCCATACATCAAATAATATTCCATATTGCATCATTAAAATTCCTTGAATCAAAATCATTATGAATAGGGTGACCATGCTACATAATAACTTCTCTCTTTACAAAATTAGGCATAATAGTATTGATATGAAATTACTAGGTGAGAATCAGTGTAAGAAAGATTGATTCAAAGCTTTGTTACTTCTTTAATTTTTCAAAATCCTATTGTTGAATATCATATCAAAATAATGTTAGTTTCTTATTATTGCCACAAAAGGTTAACTAAGAGGCTAGACAATTTATGAGGTTATATGCCTCTTAGGAAAACACATGGTTATTAGTACATGGTCCCATCCCTCACATGATGATATAATATTCGTTGATGGTATAAAATACATTGAACATATTTTTCACAATTGAAAGAGAAAAGAGTTTGTCAAAACACTTCCCATTTGTTCAATATACACGTTATGCGGACGACGTCCTCATACCTATGAGACTGGGGCATTAAGGAACTGCTGATTGCATTGTTTCTGATACAACGGGGTTTATGAACGAGATTGAATTGGAGGTAAAAGCCAGTCGGGAACCGCAAGATTATTTTGGGTTTTTTCTTATATTGTTAAATCGGCATCACGAGAAGCTCTGGGTGCAGCAGAGAAGTGCTATCTGTGAGATTTAGAATGGGAGTGGGAGGGGTTTCTGCCCTTTGTCCGCAGAGGAGGGTTGGGATTTTACCTGGTGGGAAGCATTCTTCAAGGGGTTACATAGGCATCACTATGAAGGATTCATTCAAGGGGGGGGCGGATATAAAGCACCGGTGCTGGATCTTATCAGAGAGGGTTTTTCGTCCTGTTATGTTCAGTTTGTTGGTTGTTTTCATTATGTCCCTGTTATTGGTACATGGCACCGGGGTTGTTCTGTTAAGGGCCAACAATCTAGGAAGGTAGTGCTTTGAGACCTCAACTGCAGACAAGGACAATCTGAAGAGGTTTAGGATTGCGATGGTGACTTGCTCGGATGAGTCTGGGACCATTCCTGCAAGGTCCTTTCAGGGGCTTATGAAATTGGTTGAGCCCAACAAAAGAAGCTATGCTGACAGACATCGGTATGAGTTTATTGATGAGAGAAATATTGTTGATAAGAATAGGCCCCCCAGCTGGAGTAAGATCCTGGCAGTCCGAAAGAATCTGCCCAAGTATGATTGGATCTTCTGGAACGATGCGGTATGCCTTGCTCCATACAATGACCCCTCTCTCTAATATAAGGGATCATTTATTTGTATAAGCAAATAGTAGGTCGTAACTAGTTCTACATGATCTTTTGAAATGTTATTTTTTGGGTTATTGGGTAATTCTTCCATTTCTTAGGAGTTTACATGCTCATCATGTTTGGTCAAAATGAACATTATGGCGCAGAATTCTGCTAAAACTTATGAAGTATTCAATTTCAAGCAACTTGTCTCTGCCCAATTCAGGACTCCATGGCAAAGCACCAGCTTCCTTAACATCAATATCTGATAGAGTGATCTATTAGCTTCATAGTGTGTCAATCTTATTTTATATTTTGCTTTGTAAATTTGAGAATAAACAGAGCAAGTCACGATGGTTATATATTTTTGGAGTTTTCTCTCTTTCTTGTTCTTCAGGGATAATCTTGATGTCTTATTTTACCTACTACTGCTAACAGGACAGAACTTTGAGGAGTCAATAGTGATCCAAAAACTACCATGGTATCCACTGCCAATGGCCAAATTCACTTTGTGGTGGTGCCTCTAATGGCAACTGTAGCCTAGTGGACTAATTCGGATATACAGATACCATGAACCTTGCATAAATGAATCTTCTATGCATTCTGAGAACCTAAGACTAACATTTGGGCTAAACTTCTAGCTCTTAGCACAAGGATGAGGGAGTCTCTCAAAAAAGGCATTAAGAAATTATTTTTGATGGTGGTTTCAGGCCGTGGATAACTTGTAAAAACTTAGATGTATGTTGTGGTTGGATCTAGTTTTAACAAATGTTTGGGAGTGTAAATTTTATGTTTGAGAAAGAATGCCAATCAAGTTGTGGATTGTCTATAGGCTAACAGAGACTTTCATTGGTTCCCACCATTCACCTGAATTATTTTATATTTCTTTTCACTGTCTTATGTTTATTTCCCCATTTCCCTTGTTTGGCTCTGCCTTGTCTCTCCTACCCTTCTCTGTCATGTGTTTTCTCCCCATTCTGTGGTACCCTGCTGTATGTCCATCATTATTCTCTAGAGCATCTATCTCGATGTTGAGGCTAGCCTTGGATGAGTCTTCAAGCAGTCAAGGTGGTCCATTGTACAACAGACAGTAGTTTTTGCTTGAACCTCACTCAATGGATTCATTGATCAACAGGGTGGATCTGAATTGATACCCCTGGCCTTGATTAGGTGCTTTAAAAAAATATTGTCAGATGAGTGTATACCTGATACCATCAAACAAATTAGGACCCACATTGGAGAGAGAGATGAGGCTGAGAACTGGTTTAAGTAGGAAATGTGCAGTGCCTTGTACCAATTGGGGTTGACATTGGAATTGAGAGCATCATTGATTCATGGTAAAATGATGGAGAATTCAAAATGAAAGTGCTTATCAATCTGGAACTTATTATGGACAATTTTCCCACTGTCAGCAGGCAACTATCGTTGAAGTAGAGCTCTTGGTGGATGACCTATTCGGTTGCCAATGATTCACTCAACAATATTCTCATCTGACTGTCAAATGAGAGTTGTTGGGCAATATCTGTTTCGAAATTATCTTGTGATGTTTTGTCTAGTTTATAGTTTTGAGGCTATGTATGGATTAGGATTATATTAACTTAGTATTAGCTAGTTTTCTATGTTTTGTGGATTGAAGGCTCTTAGAGTATTGAATATATTTCTGCTAAGTTTATGATTGTAAATTTGGGATTTTGTAAACATGGTTGTATGAGTTATGCCACTGTAGACATCAATGCATGTTTTCTCCCATAAAAAATAGTTTGACCCATGAGTACTTGCGAGTGGAGCTGGAAATTGATGAGCCAGATTTATGGGGAGTGAGCTTGACTTGTCACTAAGTGATCTTGGATTGTTTTATGTGAAGGATTTTTAAATCATGAGTCTGAGACAAACCTGGTGAGTTTTGTAAACATTCGAAGAATCAACTATGCATACAATTTTTGGTGAAGAATTTTACCCATTCGTACTAGGTAATAAAGACATTTTGTGCATAGTTGTTTGTACTATGTAATAAAAATGGCCCTACTCAGCAATTGTTTACGGCCTAGGTTAATTTTTTAAATTTCTGTCTAAAATTTCTTCTTGTGCAAAATACTCACTTGAGAAGACAATTTCATAACATGGGAATTTTATGAGAGATAGCAGCCTTCATTCTTTGCTGCTGGACTGAAATAAATCATGTTCATAGGTGTAAGGGGGTTCTACGTAGGCAATGAAAGCCCTTTTGTGATTTCCTGGTGTTAAACAGAC